>JALPQD010000431.1:1341558-1843971 GCA_023101885.1 Typhlomys cinereus | reverse complement strand
ATTCCCAGCGGAAGGAGAATCAGCAATGTGTCTAGCAGGAGAAAGCTGCTGGAGACTGCAGAGATCACCAGCCCAGTTATCGGCTTCTCTCTCTGACCTCCCCTTACGCTGGACCAGAAGGAAACATGGTGTTCCTTGGAATCGACCAGTCTTGCAACTGAGTTCTTGGGTCCGAGGGAGGCATCAGGCCCGCTGGAGATGACTCTGTAAGGGAAGGTCAGAGAGGCCTTGAAAATGAAGATCATAGCTGGACGTGAGGTCACCACGGTAATCCCCACGAGGCAGGCTGAGGCCAGCGGACCATAATACGAGATCAACCTGAGCTGCATCGTGAGAGCCCTGTCTCAGAAGCACAGAACAGGGTGAGGGAGGTGATTCAGCAGTTAAAGTGCTTCCTGCACAAGCTGAAGGACCCGCATTCAGATCCCTACACCCCATGTAAAATGCTGCACAGCTTGGTAGCTTGCCTGTAATTCCAGACCTCTGGGAATTCCCAGAACAAGCTGGCTAGCCTGACCAGTCAGAACAGTGTACTCTGGGTTGAATTAGAGACCTAGGATCAAAAGAATATGATGGAGCTGGAGACATGGCTCAGGGGCTAAATCTCTGCCTCTCAAGCAAAAAAACCTGAGTTCGAGTTCCCAGATCCCAGAAAAACGCCAGAAGGAAACAATGGCAAATCCCAGAACAAAGTACAAAGGAGATAGAGCAATCCAGGATGACTCTTGAAGTCACTCTTGAGCCTCCACAGGCACACACAATGCCCTCTGATAGACACACTCACACACACACACACACACACAATTTTTTTTAAAAAATAGGGTGGAACAGTGATCAAGGATAATTTGCTTTTGTACCTCCACATGTTAAGCACTCATGTCATGTGCATGTATACCTGAACACACACATACACCCCCATACATGAAAACACACATACAAATATGCACATACTCAATGAACACATACATGTGAACATGGAAAAAACACAAAAAAAAGCAAAAAAAAAAAACTTCTGATGATCATTTTATCTAGTCTTAACTTTGAATTCCTAAATAATCTTATAAACACAATTAAACACACACAGAGAAAGACAGACAGAGACAGACAGGAGGAAGTGAGGGAATGGAGGAGGGAAGGAGAGAAGAAGAAAAAAGAAACAGAACTATACACCAAACACTGTAAATACTTTCAGACAGCAGGATCCGGGAATGATGGAGGAACTTTGGAACTACGTTAGGATATCCAACCCAAGGATGAGACAAGATCTGGGGAAGTGGTGGGAACAGCCATTGCTTAGCTCCTTTCTGTTCATTTCTGATTTTGTTAGCCAGGGGTGTATCAATCTTATTGATTTTTTCAAAGAACCAGCTTTTTGACTGGTTGATTTTTTCTATCGTTTTCTTAATCTCGATTTCAGATATTTCTCCCCTTAGTTTGCTAATCTCCTCTCTTCTACTACTTTTGGGATCAGATTGCTCTAGTTTCTCTAAAGCTTTAAGCTGCATCGTTAAGTTGTTTATTTCTGATGTTTCCATTTTTTTTGATGTAGGCATTAAGAGCTATGAACTTACCTCTTAGAACAGCTTTCATTGTGTCCCAGAGATTTTGCTTAGCTCCTTTCTGAACAAGGGGATGAGCAAAGAGGGAAGTGCCCAGTGGTGAAAGTGGGTATCAGCTGGGCATCGAGGCTTACACCTTCAGTCTCAGCACTGAGATGTCAGAGGCAGGAGGATTGCCACAAGCATGAGTCCAGTCTGGGCTGCATAGTACACTCCAGGCCAGCCAGGGATACTATGTAACAAGAACCTGCCTCACAGAGAGAGGAAGGGGGTGACATCACTCTCTACTCGTGCAAGGATACAAGAATCCTTGTTCTCTTGTTCAAAATGATAAAAAACCAATGGGGTGATCGATCTTGATAACGGAAGCCTGAGATCGGATGATGCCAAAGCATTTGCTGCTTTGAAGAAATGACCACCTGACTCTTAGGTGTGACCTGCCAGAGTCGATGGAAATGTGCAGCTGAAAGGGGCCGAGTGAGTCAGGAGCTGAAGAATCCCCCCCCCCCAGAGCTGGAGATCCCAGTTACACCCTGGCATTGCCAACTTCCCTCCTGTGCTTGTTTCATTTCCTTCAGCCTACATCGCCATCTGTGCCCACCATCACTCTACCATCCCCCCACTTAGACACAGTCATTTCTCTAGTGAGTTATTTACTACTCACCGGGGGACGGGAAGGGAGTGGAACCTGACTTGTCCCTTCGAAGAGACTTTGATGCCCACATTGAGTAACTTGCCTGCGTCATGCAACAAAAGGTTTCATTTCTCAAGACAGACAGGGCAGGATGGTGGAAGGTTTGGGGTTCGAGACCACAGGATCAGGATGAGACATGTCTCTTACACCCAAAGAATTGCCCCCCTGGTTCCCAAATTTCCCCCTGCAGAAAAGAATCTACACATATCTTCAACTGCAGGATGACATGGAACAAACCACTTCACGTCTCCTGGACTTGGTTTCTTCACCTGATACACTCAAGTGGCAATCTGGTTCCATCCATGTGCCCGCACTAGATCCTACCAGACTAGTAGGATTCCCAAGGTGGTAGATTCAGTGATCCAAGAGTGTTCCAATAAGAAGATAGTAAAGATGCTCCAACTACAAGTAGCCACAGGTTCCTGACCCACACCCCGGGAAAAGAGGAGTCAACACAGAGCTGATTGATGCACAGGTCCTGCGCATACCTTCCTTTCTGTTCCTGGCTTGTGTCCTCCACTTAACTCCTAATCGTCTTAGCAGACCAAAAGTGTTCCTGTGCTCTCTGCAGACCACCCACAGAGGCACCAGATATCCAGGCTGCCCAAAGCACAGAGACTTTTGAAGAAGGTGGCAGTGCCCTTCAAGAGAGACTTGGCCATCAGTGGTTAATTTGTAATACAGAGCCTGTGAGACAAAACCTTCTACCAGACCACACAGCCATCCCATTTTACAAGCACTTAATGTCATACACTGATTGTGGCTCATCAAATTACATGAAACTGGTGCACTGAGGAGTTCTTGAGACTTCTACCTGAGAGTTTAACATCAAAGATAGCATCTTGTGTGTGCCTTTCTGATCTCAAGACCCTGGGAGGTGTACTAAGAAGAAAAGGCTGGGGTTGGAGAGACAGCTCAATTAAAGTCATTGCCTTGAAAGCAAAAGGATCTGAGTTTGGATCCCCACATCTCGTGTAACAATACCCAATGGATATGGCAAGCATCTTATATAGTTCCGGTTCTGGGAATCCCCAAAGCAAAGCAATAAGGAAATAAAGCAATCCAGGATGGTTCCTGATGTCACCCTTGGTCTTCAGTACACACACACACACACACACACACACACACACACACACACAGAATAAAAAGCAGCCTAGTAAGCAGACTCATGAAGTTTTCCCTGCCTGACGCTAGAGCCTAATCTCTTCCTGCTCTAAATGGTCTCAGCAGTCAAAAGTAGAGCATGTTTCCTTTGAGTACTTCAGAACAAGCATGGTATCCACACATGGTAGGAACATACTTATTTAAATGAAAACCCTGTCAAGTTCCTACTCACCCACATGGGCAGCAGACACTGCCTGCATTCACGCCAGAGGTGGTATGCCAGATGGGGCTCAAACAAAGCTTATAGCCTCTCTGAGGGACCAGGAAGGTGAGCCGGATTTAACTGGGACTGCAATGAGTGTTGTAGCCTAGATATGCTGCAGGGAAAGGGACGAATCGAGTTGGAGCATTCCATGATCTGGTCACTCACTCAGCCTGTGAAAGAAAAGCTGCCACAGGCAGGTACCTTGCTGATCTCTAGGTCAAACATGTAGCGACACTTGGCATTACCAAGCGATGTAGTCTACCTTGGATCTGAAATAAGAGCTTGCCAAAGCTTTCTTTTATGTAGAGAACATCTCTTAAAATTGGGTTATAATCATGAACACACAAATGCCTCCTTCGCCACCTTTGTACAACCCAACAATGTTCATTTTAACTGGCCACCCAACCCTGATGTGGTTTCAGTATGAGACTGGCCAGGGTACTGTTTTACTTTCTCTACTGCTGCTGATATAAATACATGACCAACCAGTTTAGAGACTAAGGGGCTTATTTCAGTTTTTGATTCTTGGGTATGCTTCGCCAGCATGGCAGGAGAATTCATACCAACATGAGGATTCAAGACAACTGGCACCATATCCACACAAAAAGCTGAGAAGGGACATACTCCCTTGCCCACCAACATGCCTGTTTGCCAGACTACAGAACCAACTCTCTCTCCATCCAACTACCTGCCCAGGGGATGGGCCTTTCGACACTGATTAGATAATTTCCCACAGGGCCAGAACCGCCAGTTCTTAAGAGTGTGCCCAAAGACTCAGCCCTCAATCATCAAGTTGGCAAACTATGTCCAACTAGCGCTGTGGCATTACTGGTTCCAAGAGCCTGCCTCCATGCTCCCCCAGCACCCTGAAAACTGCACACTAGCACCCTGCATGCTCCCTGCGTTATCCAAAGGAGGGCAAGGATCTCTCCAGCAGCTTCTAGAACGGCAGGGCTCCCAACACGGAGAAACTGCTCTCAAGTCAGACAGCAAGGGCTGCTGACACTGCCTTACACACCCTTGTCCAACTCCAAGTGGGAAGCTTCCTATCCACAAGCCCAAGGAGGCAGGGGAGGGAATGGAATTGTGCACATACATCTGTGTGTCCTTGCTCAGAGATCCTAAATGGAAACATTTATCTGATCCAGGAAAACTCAGTATTTGGATATTGACATCATCTACTCAGTGATCCCAAGAAAAGTAACGTCTGCTTCCATGAAACGCATTTGCAAAATGTGTCAGAGCTTGCCGCTGAGAATTATTTTGGAGTCACAGCCCCTTCCTCCACAAGTTCCCATCAATCCTCTCCCCTTAGCCTGGGCCTTGACTTTGTTGTGCAATCAGTTAACCAAGGGGAAAATTTCTCAGTTCTTCACTTCTGCTTTTAAAAACTATAAAACAGTGGGGAGAACTGGCAGAGAGCACAGATACCTCTTGGCGGGTCAAGGCGCAATAAGACTAATCTGGGATCCTCTCCAATCAGGATTAATTACTCAAGTAAGACTTAACTCCTACAAGGAGGTCCTTAAAGAATCTCAATCTCTCTCTCTCTCTCTCTCTCTCTCTCTCTCTCTCTCTCTCTCTCCTCTCTCTTCTCTCTCTCTCTCTCTCTCTCTCTCTCTCTCTCTCCCCTCCCAGGGTTGGTGGGCTTTTTAGCAAAATACCAGGTATGCTGATTGTAAGACTATGACTTATGATAGGCTCTGAGGATGAGTTCTGTCTATCTGGCAATTGGCTTCCAACAGTCAAAACCTCTTCCGGCTCTCCTAGCAGTACCTTTCTCCCACTGGGTAGCCTCACAGGACCACTCCTTCTTGGGCTCACTAATCCGCTCAGAGATCAGGTCTTTGCATCAAGTACTGAGCTGAGGGAAGCATGATGAAGACAGCCCTGGGTGGTTGGGGGCGTGTGCTGGCGCTCCGGGGAAATCATTCACTTTCTCCTCTTCACACAGGTTTCTAGCAGCCATGGCCACAGTTCCAGAACTCTCCAGTGACATGATGGCTTACTCCAGGTCAGTGTTTATGTGCTCAGAACTCGCCCCTTTCAATGGCTAGCGGAGCTCAAGTCCATGGGGTTCAAAGACTGATTTCCTGGAGACAATCCAGATGTTGTCATTACAAGAGCTTTTCCGTGCAATGGGAAGAAAAACTTGCAAATACATAATGTAGAAAAGCCTTTGGTAACGTTTGGCTGGGGTCTGAGGGGAGAGGGAAAGCTAAGATTGAAGCTGACTCTGCCAGGCTAGAATTTAGGGGTCAGGATCCAGTAGAGAACACCCAGGGTACCCACCTTTCTAGCCCAGAAATCCTTCTCCAAATTGTTCCTTATATGTCATCATGAAACTTGCCAGAAGTCTTCAGGCAGCTTTGAAAGATACAGTGTGTAGATTTATTAGCAGTGAAGGTATGTGTGTGTGTGTGTGTGTGTGTGTGTGTGTGTGTGTGTGTGTGTGTGTAGAAAGAAAAATAATCTTAATTAGGAGATAGAGCTGAACTATGTCTCTTCTTTCATTACAGCTGTGAGAACGACCTGTTTTTTGAGGTTGACGGTCCCAAACAGATGAAGGTGAGATCTGGGCTCAGTTCCCAACCTGTGGAGGGGCCCTGACATAGGTTAACTCGTACAGAGACAAAGGAGGACCAGGGAACCTGGGCCGCCTTGCCCTCAGGATATTTTCTAATGGAATGGCTACTGCCTCTTCCATTGAGACAGGCCCAGGCCCTGGGCCATGCCTACTTTGCCTCCACGCCCCACTTTACCACAGCCTGGTTACTCTAGGATGAAGGGCGAGCCTTCAACACTCCTTTCAGGAGTGGGTGCAGTCCCCACTAATCCCTTAAACTACTATCCTCCAGAGAGGATGGCCTTTCAAATTAGCGCATCCTACCCTTTCATGGTAGAACAGCTTTTAAATGTTCTCTAGGGAGGAGGCTAAGACAGGAAGATGCTCTCTTGCTGTCTGATCTTGAGCATGTCACTTACCCCTTCAGTCCTCATTCAAAAGACACAGGGCAGTTTCTGTACTAGTTGAGGTGAGCCCAGCAAACAGCGCTTCTCGGACTCCCATCCACATGGAGAGCCGTGTTGACATCCGGGCTGTCCTTTCCCATTTGCTGCTGAATGACTTATGTGGTGTAGTGTGGCCCTCGGCCCAGCTAAGTCAGTTACCTGCATCAAGAGATGCTGTTTCTCTGTTTGTAATCACCTCTTCCAGCTTCCAAATCAAGCCCTCAGTCTATTGCTTTATTTTTTAAGACCATTTCACCGGTTAATGCCAGCCCTAGGTGAGACCCCTCCCCCCTTGACTATTCCACCAGAGTCTGATCCTCACTGCCTGCCCCAGACAGAGAATCTAACTGTCTCCACTAGAGACAGAAACTTCTCTCCTGTTCCACTTTCCCTTGCACTTTTAGACAGCTCCACCACTGACTGTCCTTCAAGCTTTGAAACCATGATCACGCCCCAGGGTGATGTCGGTTAGACCTGCATGTAGTGGTTTCTCTGAATAACAGGAAGGTGGTAGCATTTTTTTTTGCAAGTAGAAATGGTTCTTGCAGTAGCAGCAGATTGTGAGTGAGGAGAAGGCTATGTGTAGAACAATGAGCACAGGTGAAGAGGTGATGTTATGATCGCTGTGGTCATGGAAAATAGAATGCACAGCATTAGAGCACCAGAGATAAAAGGTAGAGCGGGTATAGTGGCTCTGGGGTGCATTGGCACATGCCTGAGAGTCCAGAGCTGGGGAAGCTGAAGCAGAAAGATTGTAAGTTCAAAGCCAACCTGGGCTCCATGTCTTAAAACCACCATTACAAAAAGTAGACAAAGTATAAATACACACTGAGGTAGAGGCTGTGTTAGCAAAATAAAGTAGAAAAGAGATTTATTCTAAAACGGGATATAGAGCTGTCTGTATTCTGGCTGATGGGTGCCAGCACTTAACTCTCTGGGTTTCACTAGGATCCTGGCTGGGAGCTTGGTTAAGGGCTTTCGAATGCTAAGTTAGGGTCCACCAAGCTAACTATCTAAGCTTAGAGTACTCACTGCTTCTGTTTCTCCACAGTGCTCCTTCCAAGACCTGGATCTCTGTTGTCCAGATGAAGATATCCAGCTGCAGCTCTCCCACCAGCACTGCGACCCGAGCTTCCGGCGGGTGGTGTCGCTCATCGTGGCTGTGGAGAAGCTGAGGAGAAAATCAGCTTCTTGCTCCTGGGCCTTCCAGGATGACGACCTGAAGACCTTCTTTTCCTTCATCTTCGAGGAAGGTACATGCTGGGGGCTTCTCAGCCCATCTCTTCATAGTCAGCTTCCCTTCCCAAACTGAATGAAGCCCCTGAAATCTAGAAGATTCAATCCAGAAAAGAACTCACTAAGAACTCCAAACAATGTTATCTCTTGAGCTGAAGCTAGTCGTCAAAGAAGACCTTGCTGAGCGCTTAGACTTGCACCTGCTTGTTCTCTAAGTGACTGCTCTTGCCCTGTTGTGCACGACCCTCACACTCTCTCTGTTGGGCTGGTATTCTTACTAGAATATTTACCATCAGTGCCACTACTGCTATATTCCATTGTGAAAGATCCCAGCGTCAAAGCTTGAGCCCCTGTGACAGGCCCTACCCCCAATTTCTTTTCACCCCCCCACCGAAGTTAGAGTCAGATTTTAACAACACATGTTCAGATGTCCTCTGATTAAACTAAATCCAACTCTTTCACCTCACTGAGCTTGTTCTTCTGTTTTTCCACCTAAACATGTTGTGCCTCGACTTTTTCAGAACCCATCCTCTGCGACACCTGGGAAGACGAGGCGTTCGTGTGTGACGCAGCCGTGCGCTATCTGAACTGCAGGCTCCGGGATATTCAGCAAAAATGCCTCGTGCTCTCTGACCCCTATGAGCTGAAAGCACTCCACCTCAACGGGCAGAACGTGAATCAACAAGGTAATTACGGAAGTCTTCCCTCCGTGGCAGCTTTTTAATTCTGTATTTAAAAAGTAGAACTCTATGACACACACACACACACACACACACACACACACATCCATATATATATCCATTATTCAGTTCAGCCACACAGAGCTAATGCAGCGCCATGTTCTCATAGTGTGCGGCTGTTTGATGAACACGCCTGTGGGCTCGCTCTTCCTGATGCACAGGGTGAAGCAAGATGCTGCAGAGATGATAGGCCCATTCCCTGATCCCAACCCTGTGCCTCGTCCCTAACATTCTTCCTGACCAATACCACAGGGTTCCTCATGGGCAAATTTTCTGACCACCAGGAAATTCTATCTCTCTGCCCTAAGTAGCAAATACTGCAAGTGTGGCGAGAGCCTCTTTAGGGGTGAGGCCTAGCCCCTGGGGCTGAGCAGGGGAGCAGGCGAGGATAATCTTACTGAGTCATAACAGCCGCCCTGGAGCTCCAGCTGAAGCTGTTGTAACAATGGGAGGCTCTTGAAAAGAAGCCACTTCCCCCACACACACCTCCAGTTAAATCACTACTCACACAGCTTTTCTCCCCTGATGCTCAGTATTCCTCGGGCGGTGCTGGTGCCTGAGTTCTTCCGGAAGGCAGCTGTGTTCACTCCTATCCAACCAACACAGAGGTCTCCGTTCTTGTGGGAAACCACCTTTATGTATTTTCACATTGGCTGTGTTCATGTCATGTGTTCATGGTCCATAGTGATGTGATAGCTTCCTTCCTTTGTGTTTAAAAATTGGTCCCCTTTCATTTTTAATTGCCACCAGTAAGGACTTGGAGGACACCCTGAATCAACCAACTGATCCTCTTATTGCCCATGAGAAGTCCGCTTCTCCTGTCTGCTATACAAAGCTCATGCTAGGCTCCTTCAGAAGGTGGCATGCATGTGGGGCCCAGAGCTTGAATCCACCCTACACCATGAATCCTTAACCCAGACTCTTCTCCTTCTCCAGTGGTGTTCTCCATGAGCTTTGTGCAAGGAGAAGAAAGTAACAACAAAATACCCGTAGCCTTGGGCCTCAAGGGAAAGAACCTGTACCTGTCTTGTGTGTTGAAAGACGGCAAGCCCACCCTGCAGCTGGAGGTGAGTGACTACCAAAGGAAACCAGCACAGCCTCCTCTAAAGACCCTCTGGCATCACTTGCTTGCCAGACATCCACCTGCTCCTGCCTCCCAGTACCCAGAAAATCTGGGAGCACGTCTTCTCGACAAGGGTGCATACATGTAAAAGAAATTCAGCATCATTTTTCAAAGCATACAAGCCTCACTTCTTCCATGGGAAATTAAATCATTGGGATACTGTGGTCATATCCTGCCATCAAAACCACCCCCAACAGATCAAGCTCTGTCAAGGCTGGAAGGCTTCCACGTTGCTAGAGTCTTCCTCATTTGACAGAGGGCAATTTGAAGAACTAACTACCATCAGTCTTTCCTGCACTTTCAAAATCACCCTACCACACCACTACTTGGAGCTTTTCTAGCAATAGTTTCATTTCTAAATTGAAACCATGGGGGGGGGAGGCAAAAGTATTCAGAAGGTAGATATCCATAGCTTTTTAATACTTTATTTTCATTGTTTAAAAAGTTTCAGACCAGGGAGACAGCTCAGGGGTTAAGCCTCTGCCTCCCGAGCAGTAGGTCCTTAGTACAGATCCAGAATCCCATATAAAAATGCCATGAGGAAATGGTGGTGGCCTATACTTCTGAATCTGGGAGATGGAAACTCCAGAGTAAAGCAAAGAGGAGGTAGAATAATCCAGAGTGATTCCTGAAGTCACCCCTGGATCTCCACAGGGACACATAGTGCCCTCTGATACACACACACACACACACACACACACACACACACACACACACACACACAGGCAATAAATAAATAAGTAAACAAATACAAAGAAAATAATTTTTCAAAAAATGTTTCAACTACACAGCTTGGCATTGGTCCTAAGATTCAGAAAGGAAAAGGGTGACTGTGTGGAAAACGGGTCGAAAGATAACTTAGGAGGGTGGTCCCTGGTCCAACAAACTGCTCATCAGTCTCCTCTCTAGCAGCCCCAAGTACCTTCATCCCTCCCCCTCACTCAAAATTTTTCTTTCTGTTTTCCTTGCAGAGTGTAGACCCCAAACAATATCCAAAGAAGAAGATGGAGAAACGATTTGTCTTCAACAAGGTAGAAATCAAGAACAAAGTGGAATTTGAGTCTGCTCATTTTCCCAACTGGTACATCAGCACTTCTCAAGCAGACAGTATGCCCGTCTTCCTGAGCAGCAACACTGGCCAGGATATAGTTGACTTTACCATGGAATCCGTGTCTTCATAGCATGTTCACATGTGTTGAATCTAGCCTCTCTCCCAAGGGTTGGCTCAAGAATACCAGAGCTTTGAGAGGCTATGGGCTGAACTTTCCCATGGGCATGTGTGCTAAAGAGCTAACTTGCCACCAGCCATAGGGACAACTCTATCGTTCCAGAAGAATCCTCAGACCTTTGGTCAAATCAGGTCTTTCTCATCTCTCCTGCTTCTCCAAAGCCAGCTGGATGGAAACCATGGCATATCTTTTTTTCTCAGAGAAATCTTCTACCTTTTTCTCCTAGCTTCTGATGAGCAGCATCTTACCTATTTATTTATGTATTTATTGATTGGTCAATTGATTTAATTTAATTCAAGAGGGACAAAAGACAGCAGGGTCTACAAAGAGACCCAGTCTTTGATATTTATGGAATCAGTCTGACTTGGGCCAGTATACTGCTACATCAAGTTCTTTCATCGAAGTTGAACACAGATAAGCTACATTATGTAGATAGAAATATTTATGAATGAGGTAGGAAAACACTGTTTCAATAAGCCTGAAATAAATGTCACTGAAAAAAAAAAGTTCTGTCTTGATGGTTGACTGCTGTTGGATTTGACCCAGAAAGATAAAGGAAAATGGGGGTGAGAGAATTCTCATTAGAGGCCTAGAAGCCCACTGGCTGTCAGTGAGCCTATCTACTCAGTCTCTTGATCTCCACTTTTCAAAGAAAGGATGTTGAGTCAGCTGAAGCATCTCAGGAGTAAAGGTTGGTGGTACCAGCTACCACTGACTTCTCTATTCATTCATTATCATGCCACAGATATCCATTAGGCAAATGATGTATAATAGGAGCTGGGAGAGAGAGATGAGAAAGATGGAAGGTCCTGGTTAGATAAACCATGTATGTGCAAAGATCATTGTCATGATTTAAAATGTGTTCTCCAATGTCTTATGTGTTTGGGAAGGTTATAGTACTTCTAGGAGGTGGAGCCTTTCAGGAGAAAGACAGTCACAGGTGGTGGGCAGTGAGGTGGATTAGTCCCACCCTACTTCCAAGAGGGGTCTGCTCTTGCAGCAGGCAGTCTTGCAGCTCTCAGCCTTCCGATGGGTATGACTTAGCCTGTCTCCAGCTTCCACCACCAGCCATGCCACTTCCACTATAAAAGACTGTATCTTTCCTCTGGAATTGTAAGCTGCATAAATCTCCCTTTCTCCCTTAAGTTGCTTGACTGCGGGTATTGTCTCACAGCAGCACAAAAAGTAACTAGTATAACAGTGCACCATGCTAAGGAAAGAATCACAAAATCAGTCAGGAGGGATGAAATGTCAGAGAAGGTAACATTTGAGTTAGACCCAAAGAAACAAGTGACAATTCTCCAAAGAGAAAAAGAAGAAAGAGGGCTGGAGAGATGGCTCAGAGGTTCAACCTCTGCCTCAAAAGCAGAAGGATCTGGGTTCAGATTGTATCTCATGTAAAAATGCCAGGGGAAATGGCAGCAGCCAGCAGTTTCAACCCTGGAAGGTAGAGCCTGGGAAACCCTGGAGCAGAACAAAGAAGAGGTAGAAGCAATTCAGAATGATTCTCCCAAAGTCACAGGCACACACAGTGCCTTCTGATACACACACACACACACACACACACACACACACACACCACACGCACACACACACTTCTTGGGACGAAGGAAAGAAGGAAAGGAAAGGAAAGGAAAGGAAAGGAAAGGAAAGGAAAGGAAAGGAAAGGAAAGGAAAGGAAAGGAAAGGAAAGGAAAGGAAAGGAAAGGAAAGGAAAGGAAAGGAAAGGAAAGGAAAGGAAAGGAAAGGAAAGGAAAAAGGAAAGGAAAGGAAAAAGGAAAGGAAAGGAAAGACAATCCAAATAATGAGACCTGAGAAAAAGAAGGCACAGGTGAGAAGGGAACAAGAGGGTGTGTGGGAGGGAGTGGGGTTTAGGCATGAATAGTGAAAAAAAATCATGCAAAGATTATAGGAGTCACCAGAAACAAAATCAAAACACAAAACAAACTACAGGGAAAAAAGAAGTAATTCATCTCAGATGATAATGTACTTTAAAATATTAAAGAAAAAAAGGACAAAAAAATCCAACAAATCAATAGGCAAAGAGGGATCTCAAGCAGTCTGTCTGCTCACAGAAAGGGAAGCGTCTTTTGATCCTGGGCAAAGCAACAGTTGCTCAACATTACTCAGGAAAAGAAAGTGAAATTAAAATACCTTGAGAGTCCATTGTTTTCCTGTCTGATTACAAGAGGAAAAAAATCAAAAGTTTAACACACTGGGTTGGTGACACTGTGAGGAAGTTCCACTGCTATGCAAACTATACATGAGACTCGACGGTTGTGAAAGAAATGGGACAACTATGGGAATCACCAGCATCCTTCACATTTGGCCCAGTGGTCTCGCTTCTGAGGCTGTGTCCCACAAATGCACACAACTAATGTGAAAAGACATGTGGTAAGAGTTACTTGTTGTCGATGAATCTGTTTTTGTGCCAGTACCAAGCTGTTTTTATTACTATAGTTCAGTCATATCGTTTAAAATCTGGCATGGTGATACCTCCAGTTGTCTTTTTATTGGGACATGGGCAATAGGAGGGAAAGAGGGATTTATAGAAAAAACAAAAATGGTGGGGAAAAAACCCCAAAGGAACATACTATGTTAGTAATATTTCAAAAAAATCTTTTAAAGAAAGGAACGAGAATGAGCAGTTCCTATGAAGAGGAAAACAGGGAACAATAAAGTAAAATAAAAGACTTGAGTTGATTTACTTAGGACCCAGGGATGCAATTATACTAGAAGTAATAGGAATGTGGCACTTCTTGATAGAATGCTGGTCAGAGAGATCTTGAAGGTCCCCAAACATTATAGGCTTTTGCCATGGTTCTTGGTTGCTCTTCAAAAACCGTAAGTAAGACCTTATTACTGAAGATGCAACACAAATTGATTACAGTACATGGATAAAGTGTGTCAGCTGGAACTGGACTGAGGACTTTCTCCTTGCTGGACAGCTTATACAGTACCAAGGAATACTGTAGAAGTTACTGGGGGAGAGAAACAATCACAAGCCCCATCAACAGCATGAGATCTGTAAGTTGCAATATAAATCACCATGGCATCAGGTGACCACCAGTGTACTAGTGGCATGAGTACCAAGGAGACAACCAACAGCTTTCTGATTGGACTCAAGACCAATGGTGTCTATCCCTGTTACTGTAAACTAGAGCAAGAACCTAAAAGGAGAGGGAAATAGATCAATAGGGAAGACAGTGGAACCTTTGAGTCTACAGCTGGATGAGTGAAGGGAAATGCACACATCGGTGGGCACGCATCACCTCTCTTCAGGCAACTTGTTACACTATGGAAGCCTGAACCCCCACAGGAGTAGACAAGCCAAAGTGAACCCTGAGGTCCATTGAGACATGCAAGCAGAAAGATGGAAGGGAGTTGGAGAGAATAATGAAGGGAAGAAAGGAGTAGGAGGGAGGAGGAAGGGAGGGAAGCTGGGATGAATACTTAATATGCTTATGAAAGTAGAAAAAAATAATTAAAAAATAAAAAAGTTCAAAAAAAAGAGTTACTTGTGTGCACCACACTTGTGAAAAATGAGAAATATCTCATGTATCTACCAAAAAGAGACCATTTGAAAGATTATGAGACATAGAATATTATGCAACTATAATAACACAACAATGTGGAATTCTTTCCAAAATGTATTGATAATTACATAAAAGCAAAATGCACACAACCTTTGAGGCACAGTAACTTACACAACAAAGAGAAGTCAGATGAAGAGCAAGACCAGCCATTGTGCTTGTATTTGATATGAAAACCTAAAGGACATATCAGAAATGTATAGAGCTCTGAGAATAGCTAGCGAATATGATATAGGAGATCGATCATGGAAGTAAGACCTTTGCTCATATACTTTTTATATAGTTTGATTTGTTTAATCATGCAAATGTATCACATTCACAGAAATAAAATAAGAATAATTTAGTGCCTTTCTCAAAAACAAAATGGGATTTAAATGACTTGTTACAGAGAAACATTTGCTGAAATAGCCCAGGACTCAACAGCTCGTTCCCAACATCTGCTTCTCTTCTTGCCATCTCTCCAAGCCGTAGGGCAGAGGGTGGCAGAGTCTCAACTTTCCTAGTTTCAGATCATAGGTGCCAAAGGATGGGGCCGTTGTTAGAAGCAGGCCTCCAAATGCCACCCATTCCACAATAGGAAAGAGCTGCCAGGAGTCAGGCCAATGGCTGGGAAGGATGTGGAGGTCCCAGGAACAACCCCCATTCCCTGTTAAGTGATACGACTCCCCTAAACCTCTCAAGTCCAAAGGGAACAACAGGCCAGGAAGAAAGGTGACCTGTGGAGGAATATCCTCTTGTGAGGAAGCCAGACTCTAAATCATCTATGTACAGATAATTGGTGAGGACATTTTGAAGAAAAAATTGGCAGTGACTGGCTTTGTTACTAATGCCCTGTAGTTCAGCATTCCACTATTTCATGTGGCCCCAAAGAAACAAGTTCAAGGAGGTTTATAAATACCTAACAAAACCAACTAGAAGCAACCTAACTGTCCAATGGCAGGGAAAGCGCATAAAATGCAGGAAGTTAAAAAGAAAAGAGATGGGGGCTGGAGAGGTGGCTCAGGGGTTAAGCCTCTGCCTTGCAAACAGAAGGTCCTGAGTTCGGATCCTAGACCCCACGTATAGACGCCAGGCAGGCAGCCTGCGTTTCTGGTCCTGGTAGGGCGGAGCCTGTGAATCCCGGGGCAGAGTAAACAAGGAGGAGGTGGAGGCATCCATGGTGGTTCCCGAATTCATCCGTGGTTCTACGCACACGCACACACACATGCACACACGCATACACACACAGTTGAATAAGAAAGAAAGAAAGAAAGAAAGAAAGAAAGAAAGAAAGAAAGAAAGAAAGAAAGAAAGAAAGAAAGAAAGAAAGAAAGAAAGAAAGAAAGAAAGAAAGAAAAGAGATGATGATGACAGGCTTGGTGACACTCTCTTGTAATCTCAATTCTCATAAGGGAGAAGCAGGAGCATCAACACAAGTTCAAATCCAGCCAGATTTACCTAGGAAGGTCCAGGCCAGCCGAGGCTACAGAATGAGATTCTATCTCAAAGACAACCCACAGCAATAAAAGAGATACCGAAGTGAAATGTGTCCAGGCAAACCATGGAGAGGAAAATGTGGTTTTCACAAGGACAGAAAAAGAATGTTTACATGAAAGAAGAGACATGGCACATCCACAATGTGTAGCCATGTTCTTCTAAGGGTATGTGAACACAGAGCGTTGGAAGCGTGTTGACCGGACTGAAAACAATGTTTACTTGGTGGGCTGTTAAACAAAGAAGGGCTTATCAAGAGGAATGTCAACCTTATTTATAACATTTGATGTGTGTGTGTGTGTGCACATGCATGTGTGTGTGTGTGTGTGTGCGTGTGTGTAAGAAAGCACTGTGTATGCTTTTGGAGGCTCAAGGGTGGCATTGGAAATCATCTTTGATTGGTCTATGTTCTTATTGCTTTTCTTAGGGATTTACCTGGCTCTGTCTTCCAGGACCAAGTGCAGGCCACTACCTTTTTGCCTGCTTTTACATGGGATCCTAGATCTGAATTCAGTCCTCCTGCTTGGGAGGCAAAGGCTTTAACCCCTGCGCCATCTTTCCAGTCCCCACATTTAGTTTTTGACAGAAAGAACACATTGCAGATTACTTATATATACATTTGTTTAATTTTCTGAGTTAAACCATGAGTTCCAGTTGCTGAATCTGAGCCAAAGGCCTCTGAGAGCTATTCTAGTTCTCTCATCTCTTCTGTGCTAGGTGCTCTTGGCCTGGGAAAAAGAAATGATTTGCTGCTAACCTGAAAGACTCAGATGATTTGAGAGTTGTGAGTCAGAATCCTGGAATGCTACTGAGCACACAGAATGTAACCCAGCAGGGTAGGAGGAGGTCTTGTCTGTACCTTCCTCAGGTAATTAACCACATTACCACTGGGTTCTTATCAGCCTGGAGGAGAGTCCATGTGTGGAAAGTGGGAGGCGAGGGCTTCTAACCTACATTTGATGGCTAAGAGTCATAACAAGTGGTCCCTTGGGGCAGGCAGTGACTGATCCTATAGGCCTGGACTGTATCTAGTTGAAGGAAGAAAAAGAATCCAATGGCATCTGGGTGCATAACAAGTCTAAAAGAGAGATTGACTGCCCTCACCAGGGCCAGAGGTAGAGAGGTAAACCAGCATTATCTTCTACATAGAATTCCTCCTTGCCCTGTTCCCCACCCCACAGTGTATCAGGCCAGGCAGGGATGCAGATATTCTACAGACATGTGGACCTTCCTCTGTCAGAGAATTGAAACAATAGATCCCTAGAAATTGGAATTTTATCTTTGGTAATCTGGCAATCTTGTGCTGAAAGAAGAGGGGCTGGGGCTAGCTAAAGGCGAAACTTATCTCAGGGAAGAAATTTACAATTTGTCAGATAACCTTGCAGGAGAGACAATGGGCGAGACCAGACTTTGACAGGGACGAGATCGGTTTAGATCTCCATAACCCTGGCCCTGTCCTTCAATGTTAACCTCATCTCAAGACTCCAAAGACTGACTTGGAGTTCCTGGAACTCTTTGTTCTTCTTTCCAATGAATAAACCTCCTTTTTCTTTTTCTCGCTATTGACTGGTGGTCTCTTTCACCTGGCTTATTCAGAACAGGTGGCCAAAGCTTGCATGCCGGAGAATAGGCTGTGACCTTAAATCCGACAACACCAGCCTTCTTGAACTACCCACAGACATATAAGCCAGGTGAGGGTGTGACCCGAGGACCTGGGGTGATGGGTGACCACAGTCAGAGCTTCCTTCTAGTTCTTAAAGCATCTCACCCACTTCCTGGGTGGGAGGAAGCAAGCTCAGTGATGAGATATTCTCCAGGGAAATCCAGAAGCCCTGCTCCTCTCGTGTGTATACGCATAGTCATGAGGCCTCAGATCCGTCTCAGAAAGTAGGTCAGATGCCATGAAGCAGCAGATGCATATGATGGGATGTGGGTCGGCATGGAGGAATCGAGGAGTTTGCCAAGGGACCCTGTGCTGCTCTCCCAAGCCAGGGGTCCCACCATTTTCTGTCAAAGGTGGATGGCTGGAAATAGAGGGGTCCAGGTCTGTTCCTGAGCAGGTGGGGTTCTCAGAAGACTGAGACTCTGCTTGGTATGTGACCCTCCCATCTAGATTCTAAGTTCCTGCCCAGGCTGTCTGAAAGAGCCTCTCTTTCCCTTCAGCCTCACACCTGTATCAACTGTACTAAATTGCATTGAAAAGAATATAAAACTCTCCATCTCTTTCTGCCCGGGATCCAGACCAGGGCGGACTCCCTGCTCTTCAGGTGACCTTCAATACCAATCAAGATGGAGCCAAGGGCAGTGCAGGAAAAGCAAAACTGAAAACAACAATAAACCATAATTCAGAACACCAAAGACCCTTCATTAATCACCTGGAACAAGACCAGCCATCCTAAAGCTCAGGGAAACTTGAGGAAGAGGGAGCAGCAAGATTGTAAGAGCCTAAAGATGGGGAGGACCAATGATGTGGAAGATGCTTCACGTGGGGTGGGGCTTCAGTAGCCATAATCGGACTTTGCATGACCTGCACAATGACTGACGTGTCAATGACCCCCCCAAAGTCTAGTATGGATCACAGGCAGTGGGATCCTTGGAGGCAAGAGATTAACAGTCACAATGGTGTTCCCATACTGACAGGGAGCCCAAGAGGGGGCTCCCGGCTGTGCCGCTGAGTCCTTGCACCTCACTAGAGTGGAGGACTCAGAGGAAGGTTTGGCATTCACACAGAAGAATGCTCAGGGGGATGGAAGGGGGAAAGAGGAGACACTGGGAGAGGGGGAAGGGAGGGGAGGACAGGGGCGGGGGACGACACTGGAGAGGGGTGGAGGGAGGGAGAGGACTGGGGTGCCTATTAAGCTTGTAATATTGGGAGGAAAAGGAAATAAAAAAAAAAACTCTTCATCCTCAGGTTGAATGGGATCCAAGGAATGGGCTATTTGAGAAGATTCAGTCCCAGTCATGGCCTGAGCATTCTGATCTTATAAGTCACTGAGCAGAAACCTGGTCAGTAAGGGCCATATGACTTACATGCGACTGTTGGATTTGAATGAAACTTTAAGAGCAGAGGGTGTCCAGAATCCAGATCCATCTAGGATCATCTACACATGTCTATAAGATAAAACTCTTTGGGTCCTAAGTATGAGGAAACATTTAAGACATTCCTCAGCAGGTACCTGAGAAGTAGGAGAGGCTGAGCTCAGATCCTTCCCGGGGAAGCAGTCTACAGTGGGCTTTGCTGTGCATGCCCTATATCCTCCTGAAAAAGTTCTCACACGCACCTCTGATATCTTCCACTAGGAACCTCACCTGTAAAACACTGCTCTTCCAAAGACAATCTCAAGAAAATTTGGAAAGCTATGGACACTCCCACCCTAACCTACATGAATTTTTTATTACTGTCGAAATTTTCTCGCCAACATTTTTTAGCATAAATGCTATATTTATTAAATATCTTTACAGTTTGTTTAAATGTGTTTACTTCCTGCATAAGTTACATTTCAGAGATCTGATTCAGGTAACTGCTCCTTGCAAGACTGACAGTGATAGTCTCAATGGGAAAAGCAGCTCATTGGCACATACAAAACCAAACTTGCTTCATGTTTAACTGGGTTTTTTGTTTGTTTTGTTTGTTTATTTGTCTGCTTTTGCCTCAAACCACCTGCTAAGAGTTAAATTTTGACATGGTCATTTTTTAATTGAGAAGCAATTTTGCAAAAATTTAACTTTTTGAAACAAATAGAATTCAAATATCTTCTGGTTCATACTTTGTTTTATACTGCAGATTTTTTAAATTGGAAAATGTTAAATGCAAAAATGTAACTTGGCTTCTAGAGAAACTGAATGCTGTAATTTCTATCCAAGATACCTGGTATAAGGTGACAAGGAGCCATGAACTTCTCTCCAGTCCCAGCCAGCCCTGATGACTGCCTCAAAACACTCAAATGACAATGATTCTCCCCTGCTTCCTTGTTAATTGGTGCATGTCATAGGTACAAGTGTCAACTTGACAGTTGAGGGTTTGAGCTCTGGGCACATTTGTAGAGAATTAGTGGTTGAGTTAAACTCAGAACAAACCTGCAGGAGATTGTTTAGCTGGTGGGGAAAGCCCAGCCCACGGTAGGTGGGACTAGCCCTGGAATAAAATACAGAAAACTGGTTGAGAGAGTTGGCATCCTTGTGTACACCTGGCCAGACATGCTGATCTGGCAAGTAAGGATCATCCCTCTCTCAGCCATTATGTAGAAATGGTGTGGCCAGTTCCCTCAGCCCTGGTGTTAGTGTGTGCTCTCCTGTCAAGCTGGGCTGAAAACTGTAACCGGACTATCATAAGAAAATAAAACCCTTGTTCCCTTAAGCTGTTTGATGGTGATTTATCAGCATTGTTGCAGGTGAACTGCAGCAGTGCAGTAAGCTGGCTGGTGGTACTCTGGGTGCTGCCCAGAGTCAAATGTTCTCCCAGAACACAGGCACCAGACAGGAAAGGACACTTCCCTGCCATCAAAGCTCAAACCATTCCTACTCTAGACACAGCCCAACCCCCATACACGCACACCTGGAATGGAGTCTTTTCTGAGTTAGGAATCTATCAACCAAGTCAAGCGCTAGCAGTAACCCAGATAACTTGGTTCCTTCCTCAGCTCGCTCACTTTTCAAGGGCCTAGGGACTCATCCACTTCATTTCCACTGGGCAATTTTATTTTTTTGTGCACAGACAGCTTTAAAATTGTTGTAAGAAATAAAGTTCCAGTGTTTAGATTTTAAACATTTTAAACAGAATAAAATAAAAATTTCAAGCATGTGATAAAATATTGATTTTTTATAATACAATATTGCTTTATAAATATAGATGGAAAAAGCTATAAACTTTACTGGCCTTTGGTGCATCCAGAGAGGGATAGATAATTTGCCATTTGTAAATTAGAAATCCAAGTTTTCTCATGTGTTAGAAAAGTCCATTCCAAGAAGCAAATGTGTGCACTTACACTGCTGGATTTAAAACAGTGATCAAACACACATGCCAGGTCCAAAGAAAATCAAACCACTAAGTGATATAGGTCAGTCCCACCATGGAAGCCTGGGTATATGATCCTGCCAACATTTTAAAGAACTGGTTGCAAATATTATTACTTCTAGAATACTATAAGTAGGGACTGGAGAGGTGGCTCAAGGGTTAAGCCTCTGCCTTGCAGGCGGAAAGTCCTGAGTTCGGATCCTAGACCCCACATATAGACACCGGGCAGAAGCGGGGGCAGCCTGTGTTTCTGGTCCTGGTAGGGCGCAGCCTATGAATCCCGGGGCAGAGTAAACAAAGAGGAAGTGGAGGCAGTCCATGGTGGTTCCCCAATTCGCCTGTGGTTCTACACACACACATGCACACACACACACACACACACACACACGTACAATTGAATTTAAAAAATATTTAGAATACTATAAGTACAGTTAGTTCTCCATAGCCCCATGTTTTGCATCTGAGGAGTAAACCATTCATAGATGGAAAATATTTTAAATAAGATTTATGCTAAGCACATATAGATTATTTTTCCTGTCACCATTCCCTAAACATTAACATTGTATTAAGTATGATATCTCATTTAAAGATGATTGTTTGCTATTACCATCCATCTAAATATTACATGAGCAAATTCTCTAATAATTAAAAAAGCTTACAACATTCTATTTTCCTTGAGTTAATATTTCCATTTGTTTCCTTTTTGAAATGTATTACCAATGCAATATATGCTAAGTTTAAAAGCATTGTGTTGATTATATCATGATTCAATACAATGGCTATCATAAAGAAAGCAATAGTATCCTCTGGGAAGGATGGGAAGGGAGATTCTTAGACACCTTGGTGGAAATATAAATTAGTCACTATGGAAATCAATATGGAGGTTCCTCAAACACTAAAACTAGAGCTATCACTCAACTCACTCTTTGGGTATACATTGAAGTACTCTAATCAACACACCACAACTCTTGCACATCTGTGTTCATTGTCGCACTATTCAAAATAGCTACATTATCAGTCTAAGTGTCTATCAACAGACAGACATATAAATAAAATGTGGTTCAGTATAGCTGAAGGTAGATGCAGAGAACTACTGAGGGTTAAGAATGTACTTTACCCCCAAAGTGTCAGGAACAGAAGGAAGGGAGAAAAAAGAACACAAAAGTCCAAAGAAGTTGTAAACTTCTATGCTTAAAAAGCAACACAATCGTGATGGAAAACTCACAACAGGGTGATAACTGACACACCTACAAGCAAGCCACGTGGCCAGTGATGAGCAAAAAGGTAGTATGCAATCTGTTAGGGGCCTAGGAGCAGCAGAACTGACTGATAAAGTAAAGGCACTAGGGAGGGAATTAATCAGCTAAGTAACGGTACGTGGAGGTATTAGCAGAAGTGTGGCAGCCTGAGGAGAGAGCAAGCCCTGTGGGAATACAGTCAAAAGCTCTGTGCTTTGCTCAAGTTGTAGTTGAGATGCCTATTAGATATCCTTGTGGTGATGTCAAAGAGTCAGTCATGTATAAAATCCAAATCGTCCTTGAGATTCAAAGCGTCACTGGTATATGGAAGGTACACAGTAAGAGAAGGAGTGAGAAAAGCTAGAATAGCCAGAAGTTAAGCAACAAGCACACCAGCATAGACCACTTACAGAAGGAGAGAGGGAGTCATCAAAGGGTCTGCACGGAACAAAGCTAGTACAGTGAGAGAAGTAGTGGGGGAGGAGGAGACACCCAGAGAAGGCTGGTGGAAGACAAGGCCCAGGGGTGTTGAAAGATGCAGTGGGGACCTAAGCTCAGGATTCTGTCAGAAAAACATGGCCAGTAGCCCTAAAACAAAAGAGAGGAAGAGTGTAAGGATGAAGCAAACTAATTGGAACAGGCTAAGAAAGGAGTGAAAGGCAAGAGTGTGGAGCCAAGGAAGAATTCTTTTGAAGTCAGGGCCTGGGGGTGAGGCTGAGGTGGAACTCAAGGGCAGCCTGGGGTACTTAGCATGAACCCGCCCACCCTCAAAAATAAATAAATAAATAAATAAGAGACCTTCAAATAGTTTTGCCGTGAGATAAGAGTAGGTTGAGAGAGGGATGGGAAGCCAGGAATGTTCAGGGATAGCTGAAGGGCACTTGAGATTCTCAGATGATTTTCTTGTTTGACACGACTTTTTGTGGCCCTGCGGTAGGTGTGTAGGAGGGAATATTCGGCGGGCATCAGGCACACAGGAGAGAGAGGAAGCATCAGGGGCTGCAGAGGCGATGGTGAAAGCAGGTAATATGCTTGGGACAGACGCACGTGTGTGGGTAAACTCTGGAACAGAATCAGTGGGCAGGCGGCTGCATCCTGGCTGATAATAACAGGACAGCAAGCCGAGTGTTGCATAGGGAGCATCTAGGGATCATGGGTTAGATCTCCCTGCTCCCTAAGGGCACCTGTCCTGGCTCTTCCTCTTCAACCAAACACACTTAACTATCTGCAATCAGGCTCACGCTATTGAAGTCGCCCTCTGCCAAACTCCAAATGTTGCTGCCCTTCACGTTCACTTCCTTACCAGCTTCTAGAAGAATCTAAGAGGCATCTTACTTACTGCCAGGAATAAGAGTAGAGGGGGAGGGGGTTAAGGGAAGAAATCATCCCAAGCAAATAAATTCATAAGAGATGGGCTTTTAAAGCACTGATTGAGCAATATGAAGAGAGAGTATAGTAACTAGAAACTTCTTCAAGTCAGGAACTATAGTAATCGCCTGAAGATAATAAAACAGTGGCAGACATTAAGACAGATAAGACATGTTGAAAGCTGTTGAAAGAGATAGTCTTGAAAGTGAAGGTATTGAATAAAGTCAGTAGGCTGCAGTTATGATATCAACCCACGGGTGGAAAGACTGCTCTTATGACCACTGAGTGACCTAAGATCTTGACCCCGTCCTCAAGAATTACATCAGTGTCTCGCCCTGGGCCTCTTTAACCAACAGCTCAAATCAAGTTCCCAAATCTCTCACTCGGGGAGGTACTTTTGCTGGTCGATCTGAAATGTCTGCCCCATAGCCAAGGTGCCTGTCACTAGAAAGTAATTTAGGCAGATCTCATAATCGCAGTACTCCAGAGGCCAAAGTAGGGTGATCACAGATTCGAGGCTGCTTAGTTTGACTCGTCTCAAAACAGAACATAGAAAGCGGTGTTGAGGGTTATGCTCAGTGGTAGAGTATTTTCCAGCATGCCTGAAGCCCCTGACTCAGTCCTTAGCAGGAAAAAAGGGGAAGGGGACATTGGAAAATAAAAGGCATGATGGTGTAATGAAATCATGTAGTCACACTGGGTTTGTTTATGGCTTGGATAAGGTTTGTGTGTGTCTCACATCCTCCCAAGGGTTAATGTGTTAGAAGTTCACTGTGATAACTTGTGAAGTGGCAGGGCCGTGAAGGAAGCAAGGCCTGATGGGATGTCCTTAGCTCCCAAAGGTGCTCCCCTTGGAGAACTACAAGACCCTAGTTAGTTCTCCAGAAAGAGGTGTTGACCTCTGAATCGCCGTCCAGCTTCCTGTCACAATGGTGAGCACGTTCCCACACCTGTTTCCATCACTGTGATATCATGTACCGTGAAGACCTCTCTCTTGGGTCAAGCTGGGGCCACAGCCCCTGAACCTCCAGAGCCAGGTACACATAACCTTTTTCCTTTTTAAGTCACCCAACCTCAGATATTTAGCCACAACAATGGAAAACAGACTAAATATCCACCTTCTAGGGAATTCTTTGTATTGAGGATGCCTAGAATAATTTTGAACTATCGGAAATATCCAACTTTATCATTCAATTTGAAACATATAATTGATGTTACAAATTTGCAATCAAAAGGTATAGAACAGTGCAATTAAGTTTACAAAACTGGGTATTTATAACCTGATTTGCTTTTTTCCAAGATTTTTTATTTTGTGTGTGTGTCTGTGTCTGTGTGTGTGTCTGTGTTTGTGTACCTACATGTCTGTCTATGTGTATCAGAGGACACTATATGTGCCTGTGGAGGCCCAGGGGTGACTTCAGGAATCATCCCGGACTGCTTCTACCTCCCTTTTGCTTTGCTCTGGGATTTCCCAGGCTCTGCTTTCCAGAGCCAGAAGCGCAGGCCACCACCATTTCTGCCTGGAGTTTTTATGTGGGATCTGGGATCCAAACTCAGGTCCTTCTGCTTGCAAGGCAGAGTGTAAACCCCTGAGTCATCTTGCCAGCCCACCTTTGGTTTTTCATATTGCTTTTTATGGGGACGGTACAGGAATTGTTTAAGCACTCAGGAGATTTGTTCTCATGAGGCAAGAGTTCATGAATTCCAGTTTGGCCTCCAACTCACTGAATCAAGGATGGCCTTGAACGATTAATCCTCCTGCCAAATGCTGAGATTATAGACACAGTCGCCTCTCCTGGTGTATTGTGGCACTGAGGATTGAACTCAGACTTTGTGCAGGCTAGACAAGCAAGCGACATCTTCAGTCACTCAGCAGATTAAGTCTTCTCTAGCAGGTGCTTGATGTATATTAGTTATATTAAGTTTGTGGGTCTATTAATACAAGTTAAAATATTTAAGGAATGGCAGGGAAGGTAGCACAGCAGGTCAGAGAGTTTACTGAGCAAGCATGAGGAGGACCTGAGTTCAAATCTCCAGCACCCCCATAAAAAGCCAAGCATGGTCCAATATATGCATGAAATTCCAGCACTGTGATGGGCGGAGAGAGGAGGGATCTAGTCTAGCTCCAAGTTCAGTGTAAGAGCCTGTCCCAAAGAAATAAGGCAAAGAGTGATGAGTTATAGAGCAGGATAGCTAATATTCTCTGACCTCCACATAGATGTGGGCTCATGTACCCACACACATGTGTGCACATACCACACACACACACACACACACACACACACACACACACACACACTCATATTACAAATAAATATTAAGGGAAGCTGTCTCCCAAGAGACCCATATCTATACTTAAGCATGTGTTGTCTCTTTTTTTTAAGTCCGTCTCTCCCTTAACCAGCATGCTCAAATCTGCATTAAATCTCTTCTTCCTAACTTTGCTCCATACTGATTCATCCTGAAATTCTTTGCAGCACAGTCAAGAATCACAACTTTGAGCCAGTGTAATACACACATCTATGATTCCAGTGCTCAGGAGACAGGCTGGGCTGAGCTACATAATGAGACTGTCTTAAAAAGATCAGAGAAACAGAAAGAGGGAGAGAACTCAAGTATGATAGAAAAAATATTGAGGGGGACTTAGTACATCAAGCAACAGCATAATTGAATATTGATTTTTTTTTAAAAGTAGGGGGTCGGAAAGATGGCTCAGGGGTTAAGCCTCTGTCTCACAAGCAGAAGGACTTGAGTTCAGATCCCAAATACCAAGTAAAAATGTCAGGCAGAAATGGTGGTGGCCTGTACTTCTGGCCCTGGTAAGCTGAGTATGGGAAACTCCAAAGCAAAGCAAAGAAGAGGAACCCAAATCCAGGGTGATTCCCAAAATCACCCTTGGGCCTCTATAGACAAACACAGTTCTTCTGATACATGCAAATACACACACACACACACACACACACACATACACAAAAATAAACATAGGGCTGGAGAGGTGGCTCAGGGGTTAAGCCTCTGCCTTGCAGGCGGAAGGTCCTGAGTTCAGATCCTAGACCCGATGTTTTTCTGGTCCTGGTGGAGCGAAGCCTGTGAATCCCGGAGCAGAGTAAACAAGGAGGAGGTGGAAGTGGAGGCAGTCCGTGGTGGTTCCCGAATTCGCCTGTGGTTCTACACACACATACACACTCGCACACATGCACAATTGAATGAAAAAATTTAAAAAAATACATAATAAGTAATAAGTAATCATTTGCAAATGGGTGATTGACCCCTCCCTCACTGAGGTTTCCTACTTTTATTACATCTACCCTTGAATGTGCTATTATAACAAGACTCCAGTTTAACAGCTTTTTGTCTCTGACCAGGGGGTGAAGGGATAGAGTGAAGGGCATTGCAGGAGCAGCAAAACTGCAAAAGAAAATCAACAAACCACAATTCAGAACTTCAGAGACTCTATATCAACCACCTAGAACTAGGCCAGACTAATCTCTCCCCATCCTGAAGCTCAGGGACATTTGCGGAAGAGGGGGCGGTAAGAGTGTAAGAGCACAGGGATGGGAGGAGCAATGATTTGCAAGATTCTCCACACTAGTTAGGGCTGAAGCAATCATAATAGGACTTTGCATGCCCTGCGCAATGTCCAACACACTATTGAACTCACAAAGTCTAGCATCAGCTAAAGGCACCAAGATCCTTGGAGGCAAGGGATTGACAGCCACAGCAGTGTTCCTATGCTTAAGGGGAACACGAGAAAGGGTTCAGAGAAATGCCACTGGGTCCTTGTACATCATCGGAGAGGAGGACCCAGAGGAGAGTTAGGCATACACAATAAAGGACTCTCTGGGAATTGGGGGGAGGCACTGGGGGATGGGGAGGGAGAGAAGGGGGAGCAGGGGGCTGGGGGGGGAGGGAGGGAACTGGTCTACCTATTAAGTTTGTATGAGCGGAAATAATAAAAAATGTATTAAAAAAATAAAACAACATAAATGGTGAAAAAAATTAAAAAATAAATAAATAAAATAAATAAATAAACATAAAAAGCAGCAGGTTTTCTTTTGTAATAAAAACCTCACTTCATAAATATAAGATTTGTTATTTGAACTTAAGGTGTTAGGAAAACTTAGGTATTTTAAAGCTAATTATCATAAGGCCTAAGAATTGAATTTTTCAACTAGAATGATTAAAATGCATTCTTTCTGTATTTTTTCCTCATTTAAATATAGTTGCTTAAGGGCACATTTTCTGTTTTGGTATTCTCTTTATAACATTGTAGTATGTAGAGGCTGGGGAAGTGGCTCTGCCTTGCAGGCGGAAGGTCCTGAGTTCGGATCCTAGACCCCACGTATAGACACCAGGCGGGCGGCCTGCGTTTCTGGTCCTGGTAGGGCGGAACCTGTGAATCCCGGGGCACAGTAAACAAGGAGGAGGTGGAGGCGACCATGGTGGTTCCCAAATTCGCCCGTGGTTCCACACACACACACATACATAATACACACACATACATATACACACATACATACACACACATACATACACACACATACATACACACACACACACGCATACGTGCACTAAGTAAAAGAAAAAAATTTAAAAAATAACATTGTAGTATGTAGTAAATATGTTTATTCTTTAATGTATTTTTTAAAACATTTTTTACTGTTTTAAAAAAATCTTCCCCTTTGAAGTGCAAGCAGAATGTGTGTGTACAGAAAAACATTCCAAGTTACTTGAGACTAAATACATATAATTCAATTTACTGTAACTATAAAGTGTCAACTTGACATCTGATAACTGAACCTTCAGGCATGCCTATGAAACATTATTAGTTGAGACAAACATCTGAGCAAGTCTCTAGAGATCATCTAATGGATGGGGGAAGAGCAAGCCCACTGAGTGGGCTCATCCCTGAGCAGCTGAATGCAGAGCTAGCTGGAATTGGCAGACTGGCAAAGCAGGGGTGTTTGGAAGCAAATATGCAGATTTTGTCCTTGGCCTCTCTTGGCACTTCCTGTGGATTTGGTGTGGCCAGTTCCCTCCCCTTCTGCTGGTCACTGTCTTGCCATCATGACCAACTGTAACCTGTGAACACAAATGGGAACAGAAACCTTATTTCCCTAATTTGTCTGAGAGTCAGCTGACAACCCAGGAAGTCAGCCCTCCCTGCAGGTCTCTAAGTCAGAAGACCACAGCCCCCGCTTTCCAACACGTCAACAGGCATCCTCCACCTCCAGCTCATGGATGTCTCTGGATCCCTGGTGATGGCATTCGTGTTGCTTGGTCTCAGAGCAAAGACCCACACTGGAAAATTCTGCAGTACACAGCCCTACAGGCACACACACATTTGGGCAACAAAACAAAAGGCGATTCTTTTCTTGTTTCCAAGGACCTAGTGGGCCCTGTGCATTCCCCTTTCAATGTCTCTTCCTCACCCCATGTCATGGTTAGGCACAAGTGTGTACTTGACAGTTGAAGGTTTGAGCTCTGGGCACATTTGTAGAGAATCAGTGGTTGATTTAGGCCCAGAGCTGATGAGGAAGGTCCAGCCCATGTGGGTGGGGACTAGGCCCTGGAATAAAATACAGACATCTTGTTGACAGAGTTGGCATCCTTGTGTTCACTTGGCCAGACATGCTGATCTGGCAAATAAGGATCGTCTCTCTCTCTCTCTCTCAGCTGTTGTATAGAGATGGTGTGGCCAGTTCCCTCGGCCCTGGACTGAGAACTGTAACCAGACTGTCATAAGGAAATAAATCCCTTGTTCCCTTAAGCCATTTGATGGTCATTTATCAGCAACCATGTAGGCAAATTGCCACACCCCACGTGTCTCCACCCTTTCTCTTCCAAATTATCATAGTTTCCACTCTGTAAGCTAGACGCCTGACGCTGTCACAGACTTGACATCACAAAAAGCCAAACAAGGAGACCTTGGGCAGAGCTGCTCTTCTGGGGCAAGGCAAGAAGAAAGAGGCTAAAGCACTGTATTAAGAAAAATGATCAGGAGAAAAGAAAGAAAGAGAGAGAGAGAGAAAGAAAGAGAGAAAAGAAAGAAAGAAAGAGAAAAGAAAAAGAAAAAGAAAGAGAAAAGAAAGAAAGACAAAGAAAGAGAGAAAAGAAAGAAAAAGAAAGAAAGAGAGAAAAAGAAAGATAGAAAGAGAGAGAGAAAGAAAAAGAGAGAGAGAAAGAAAAAGAGAGAGAGAAAGAAAAAAGAAAAGAAAGACAGAAAGAAAGAAAGAAAGAAAGAGAGAGAGAGAAAGAAAGAAAGAGAGAGAGAAAGAGAGAGAGAGAGAGAGAAAGAAAGAAAGAAAGAAAGAAAGAAAGAAAGAAAGAAAGAAAGAAAGAAAGAAAGAAAGAAAGAAAGAAAGAAAGAAAGAAATTACCCACCACCAGTGTTAATAGTGGCATCAGTGCCAAGGACACAACCAACAGTTTTCTGATTGGACTCAAGACCAGCTGGTCAGAATGGTACCATCCCTGTTACTGTAAATTAGAACAAGAACCTGAAAAAAGGGGGGAAATAGATCAATAGGGAAGACAGCCAATGGACCTATGGTTACGAAGACAGTACATCAAACTGCTCTGTAGGCAGCTGTTATTATGTCCATAGAATGGGAACTCACAGTGGGAGCCTTTGAGTCTACAGCTGGACTAGTGAAGGAAAAGGCACCTATCAGTGGGGTGCCTGAAGGGAGGTGACTCATTACACTATGGAGGCCTGAGCCCCCGCAGGAGTAGACAAGCCAGAGTGAACCCTAAGGTCCATAGAAGCACACAGACAGAAGGGTGGGAGGGTGAGAGAGAGAATGGTGAAAGGGAGAGGAATAAGAGCAAAGGAAGCTGGGATGAATACTCGATATGCTTATAAAAGTAGAAAAAATAATAAAAAAAGAAAAATGATCCAAGCTGTGTACAGGGGCATATGTCCTTAAATGCCAACAAGTGGGAAGACAAGACAAACTCAAGGTCACTCTGGGCTACAGAGTGACACCCTGTCTCAAAAAAAAATTAGGTTTATAATATGTTACATATTAATAAAATATAGAAAAAAGGTGAAAAGCAGCCTACCTCGAAGCCACCTGATGTTCTGGCTGCACCTCAACGATCATCTATTAGAACTTTCACATATGTACAGTTTTGGACCAAAGGCAACAGTGAATCTTTCAGACCCGAGCACCTAAGGTTTCCATCTCTAGCCACTAAAGCAGATGCAGATGGTATGCGACCAATACACATGGCTGTATTTAACACATCTTTGTTAAAGACGCAGACAGGCATCACACTGACCCCTGGACCACTGCTTGCGCCTTCTGGGGATAGTTTCTCTTTGTTCATGAATATAGATTCGTGAAAACCAACAGTATTATTGTCTTAAGGATATTTCACAGATAAAAACCAGTCAGCATAGTTATTCTCTTTACGTGGTGTTCCAGTTGTCTTTCCACATTACATGAGGTCACCTGATTTCTTGATTTTTTTTTCATTTGCATTATATTTAGGACCATTCTGTTTGGTTACAAGTCACTAATGATTGAAGTCCATGTTCTTCAGAATTAGCTGCTACCTAGCAGGAGGCTGAGGAGTAGCAGGTCATTTTTGTCCAGGAGAATAACAAATCTTTCCATTCAGCAGAATGTTCAAACCAATTGTCATGTGATTGTCGTGTTTTTCATTGTATATATTCATTTGGTTTAAGCATGTGTGTGTGTGTGTGTGTGTGTGTGTGTGTGAGTGTGTGTGTGTGCGCGCGCGCGCCTACAAGAGGACACCTGAGGGACTAGCGAGGTGGCTCAGGGGTTAAGCCTCTGCCTTGCAGGCGGAAGGTCCTGAGTTCGGATCCTAGACTCCAGTATAGACGCAGGGTGTGCGCAAACATGTGTGTGTGTGTGTGTGTGTGTAGAACCACAGGCGAATTCAGGAACCACCATGGACAGCCTCTACCTCTTCCTTGTTTACTCTGCCCCGGGATTCACAGGCTGCGCCCTACCAGGACCAGAAACACAGGCTGACCCGCTTCCGCCCGGCGTCTATACGTGGGGTCTAGGATCTGAACTCAGGACCTTCTGCCTGCAAGGTGGAGGCTTAACCCCTGAGCCACCTCTCCAGCCCCTTGTTCCAACATTTTTCATCCTACTAGTTTCTTGTTCATGTGTGCAAATATCTATGAAAATATGGCATCCAGTCTTGCTCATTATTCTTCAACTGTACCCACACCATTGGCTCTGCCAATTTCTTAATGTATTGAATGTTGCACTTTGGCAATGTCTATATCATTTTTCCCCTATCTCTTTAGAATCAAGGTCACTTGGGTTACTTGGGATCGACTACCACCTGTTCCAAGTGTTGGCAACTCCTGGCCCTGCTCCCCCTGAATTTCAAGGCCCCTGGAATTAAAAATGGACAGAGGCTGAGAGGCTGAGGAAAGAAGAGGAAGTGGAAGAAGCAGGACCTGCTGGGACAGCTCCGGGCCCCACCTGCCCTGCCTCTGACCCCACCTAGAGAGGTCTGGGAAGCCTGGGAGCTGACTGCCGCCTCCAGCTGCTCTTTGGCTGTCCAAACTCTGAGTCACACTGAATGCACTAAATCTTAGGTAGAAAGATTTGATTTAGCAATAGGCTCCTGAAAGACTCAGACTGCCTTTCTTTTGGCCCAAAATTCTGCTTATACAAGAAATAATTTAAGAAAATTCTTCTAATAATCAAAGAATGTACAACAAATATTATGTATTTTATCTATGTTTACTAGAACATCATTCAAAGTAGTAAAATATTGACATAAACTAGGAACTAGTTAGACAATTATTGGTATAATCATATGATGGAATATCATGCAGCTATTAATATCACTTTTTTAAAAAATAATAAGCATGAACGTGGAAGGAGAATGTGTTGGAGGCCAAGTGGGAGAAGGGAAGAGGGGTGAATAAAATCAAGATATTTTAATGGGCTGTAGAAATAGCTCAGGAGTTAAGCCCCTTCTTGCCTCCTAAAGCAAGATCTGAGCTGGGATCCCAGATCCCATGTAAAAACACCAGAAAAAAATGGCGGTGGTCTGCATTTCCGGCTTTGGAAGACGGAGCCTGGGAAACCCCAGAGCAAAGCAAAATGGAGGTAGAAACAATCCAAGATGATTCCCCAAGTCATCCTTGAGCCCCCAGAGGCACACCACAGTGCTCTCCCTCTCTCTGTCTCTCTCTGTCTCTCTCTCTCTCACACACACACACACATACACACTCTTCATGAACATGCATTAAATTGTCAAAGAATAAATAAAAATGCTATTTTAAAAATCTGCTTTGAAAGAGAATACCATATTATGATTAAATACCTATTTTAGAATATCAAATGAAAATAAAAACATGGTATAAATATATAATTTCATTCCAATATTATCTTATATTGTCTACATATAATTCTACATCTAGATATTTATATATGTAAGCTGCATATGCATATAATTACTTTATTGATAATGTACACGATAGTGAACAAATGCACAGATTTTATTGTATTAGATATTATAAGTCATCCAGAGAGGTTTCAAGTTCCAAGAGAGGTTTACATAGACTACATGAAAACAGCACGCCATTCCACACAAGGGTCTTGGCCTCTCCTTCCCTAGGGAGCAGAAACGGATTACACCAGAAGCTAGTTAACAGCCTTGGAGACGGTTAAGACCTGGAAGCAAGGCAGGTCTGTTTTGGGGAGTCTACTTCCTGTGTGTCATGGAACACTGCTCCCTGCTAACACACCGTGTGCCTTAACACTGCAGAGCCCAAGAAGTAAAAACATGTGTGAACTTGGCCCTGAGCTCATGACACAGGAAATTCCTGAACCAGAGGCAAAGACCCTGGAGGAAGGTGGAGGCCCCAGCACGTCCAGGGAAGAACCCACATACCTCTGTGGTCAATATCAAGTATCATGATAGAAACACAAACACAGCCTCTGGCTACAAAAAGAAAGAACCTGATTTGAAGCAAGTGCTAGAGCAGAAGGAAGATTCCAGAAGGTTTACATGAAATAGAAACGTAAGTGAGGACCTGAAAATGAGATGAATCTCTATCAACAGACATCTATATGGCAGATTAGTGGGCAAGGATGAAAACAATAATAATAATAGTAATAATAAAAGCAAATGCAGGGGACAAAAGCAGATGTGACCACAGTGGGAAGGATGTGAGTCAGGTGTCTGGAAAATCTACAAGGTCATAATGCAAAGGTTGGACGACCCTGGGGGGGCCTGGTCAATGAGTGACCCCAGTCTTCTTATGACACGACTCAAAACCACAGATAGCCCTTCCTCTTAAGAACTGACAGGAGAAAGTGACGCAGGAAATGGCTTGGTTCCCCTACATTGTGATTCGGTTACCAAACAAAGACAAAACCTGGCACAGAGTAAAACTGACTTTGCCTTCTATCCTGGCTGGCATGTCTACCCTTAGCTGTGGCAGACAAGCTCGTAGGTGAGATGTAGTATAGGTGTTTGTCATTTCTTAAAAAGGTTAAAAAAAAAAAAAAAGTCAGAAGTTAGCCATGAGGCTTGGAAGTAAGACCACTGCACTGGGGAATCTCAGATTTGCCCACTTTGGCTTTTCTACTCATTCCTCCTCCCTTCCCCCATAAAAGTTGATGGTACACAAGCACACAGGTGAGACGGTTCAGTGGGTAAAAGAATCTCTGTGCAGATCTAGCGACCTGAGTTCAAGTCCCCAGAGCATATGGTCTGAAAATGGTCCTCTGATCTCCACACGTGCACTGTAACAGTCTCTCTCTCTCTCTTTCCCTTTCTGTCTTTCATAAAAATATCACTCTCTTTCATAAATTATAGCAACAATAATAACTAATATTGTATAGTCTCTATTAATACATAAGAAAAATATTCTCCCTCAGATAGAGAAATTGGGGGGTGGGAGGGCCTGGGGAGACAACTCCATGAGTGAGAGTTCTGGCCATGAAATCACGAGGACTAGCGTTTGGATCCCCAGTGCCCACATAAAGGCTGGCAGGACATAGTGGCACACCCGCAACTCCCACAGTCAGGAGGTGGAGACAGGAGCTCCCCAGAGCACACTGGCTAGCTGCGCCAGTCAAATCAGAGGGGTCTGGGCTCAAATGAGAGACCCTGCCTCAATGTAGAAGGTGGAGAGTGACTGAGGAAGACAATGGACATCCACCCCCTGGCCTCCACACTCACGTGCACACATAGGCACATGCACCCACACAAATACGTGTGCTTACACACAGACATGCAGGTGCACACTCAAAAGACAACTACAGTCTATAACTCCCGTGACACGGAAGAGCTGTATGTGAACAGCACTTACGTTGTTTCTACGCAGCCTCAGAAAGATTGACAGTTCTGAGTTGGAGTCTGAGTCCGACACCCCAGGGCTCAGAGCCCAGAAGAACTTAATAAATCTCTCAAGAAGCATGTTGACATTTTCATTTATACATGGAAGTATTGAAGCCTGTCTTTTCCTCCCTCTTCCCCCGATGGAATATGATAATTCTCCATGCTCTGAACTTTGCTCTCCTTTTCTTTGGGGGCTGCTTCCTGTGATTCCAAGCCGACTCACCATGCTACCTCAAAACACTCATGTTTTAAAAGAGTGTGCGGTAGAGGGCTGGAGAGATGGCTCAGGAGTTAAGACTCTGCCTCACAAGCAGATTGAGTTCCAATCCCAGGTCTCATATAAAAAAAAAAAAAGAAAATCCTAGGAGGAAAGGGAGGCACCATGAACTTCCTGCCCTGGTGGGCAGAGCGGGGGAAATCCCAGAGCCAAGCAAAAAGGATGTAGAAGTAATCCAGGGTGATTCTCAGAGTCACCCGTAGTCCTCCACAGGGACATGCAATGCCCTTTCACACACACACACACACACACACACACACACACAAATGAATGAATGAATGAATGAATGAGTAAGTTAAATGTATATATAAAAGAGTATGTGAAAATAAAACACCAGTTCTCCCATTCCCCTCCCCCAAGCACCTCACTGTAACAGAGACATTTCAGGCTGGAGGCATGAGCCTTGTACACAACTATTCATGTGCACAAATGATGAGCGACATCTGGGAATCAGCGTGCAAGCTTCCTAGGTCTGAAACAGAAGCATTCCCTACGAGGGTGGTCTTCCAACCACCAACCATCTATCCACAGAGAATGAAGACTAGGTGGGCCTCCCTATCACATTCCAGAGGGAAGGTGGGAGTACTATACATGAAATGCCTGCCCTTCCCGGCGCTCATGTAGGTCTTGACAGTGACACTCCCTTCCCTTTCCCACCGATGGTACCAGGAAGCCCAAGAAAGACAGGCCCCGGGCACACCATGCGCGGGAGGGGGCCCGCGTCTGAAAAGAAAAGCTTTCATCCACAACTTTTTTTGCTTCTCCTGTCGATTGAAATAGTCAGATACCAAGCTGGCAAACGTGAGTGGAAATTCTGGTTTCTACTGCTGCTACTGCTAACTGCCACTGAGTAATCGCTCTGGATTCACTCTGTGTCCTCCACGCTCGGCCCCCACTTCCTTGGGAATTTCCCAGCGTAGCAAGTTCTCAGTAGCTTTATACTCTGTTATTTTTAAGGCTGAAGTGGAATGTTTGTAGAACTTCCTTGGCAAGAGGAAATGCTGACCTTTAAATGTTCATCAAAAGAAACAGAAGTAGATGCTATATTAAGGTCCCCTCCCCTTAACGGGGTCAACAGCCTCCTAACTTCCATGTGACCTCTGCAGAGTCCCTGCGAGTCAGCGGCTCTGTCCCCCACTCTCTACTCTCAAGAATCTTTGTCCTCCATTTGCAAAGATTGGGAATGAAAAAGATTCATCAGAGGAGATTGGGGACTTGAGAAATAGCTCAGGGGTTAAGCTTTTGTCTTGCAAGCAGGAGGACCTGAGTTCAGATCCCAGTTCTGTAAGGAGGAGAATGGGAAATCCCAGAGTAATGCAATAAGGAGGTAGAATGATTCCCGATGATGGGCCTCCACTGACACGCACAGAACCCTCTCTCTCTCTCTCCTCTCTCTCTCTCTCTCTCTCTCTCACACACACACACACACACACACACACACACACACACACACAAAGTTAATTTAAAAATAAACAATTTTTTAAAAAGTTTGTAGCCTCTAGCTGCCGAGCCTGCTTCCCAAACATCCCAAGGATCTCTCTCCATGCCCCCCAGCTCAATGGTCTCTTGATCCTCTGGCATGAAGAAGGAATTTCATGTCTGATCACCAAAAAGGTCTTTTCATCAGTGGAGGCTTCCTCACTCCAGAGTCCCTGAACTCAGTAGTTCGTCCTTGGATGCCTTCACTGCCCCTCCTGCTTCCCTGACAGGCAGATTCATCCCTAACTGAAGTCAAAAACAGTACCATCAAACTTCACACTATCCAGAATCTTCTTTTATCTGTACATGGCATCTCCCACACCTATAAGCTGGCACATGCTTTTCTTTAGAAGTCAGCTGCAGCAGGAGAAGGAAAGGGAGGAGGATGAGGAAGGAAGGGAGGGAAGAAGAAAGAAAAAGAAGGAACAGAGAAAAAAAGAAAGAGGAGAAAAGGAAGAGAGAGGGAGGACTTGGGGAGCTAGTCTTGATAAATATTGAATATGAATAATACTTTAGCTAATCTTAGCTATACTAAATGTAAAACAGACATATGTAAACTTACATATGTCATTTTTCTCCAGCAGTTTTCTTCATGTACTTTCAGATCTCCCCGACATTCCAGTCTAATAAAGAACTTTCTAGTAAGTACCCTTCCTGTATGAACAGCCATTCCAAAGTTTAGAATAGTACTTCAGATAGATACTTTTGCAACTAACCCCCTTTCCTTTACTCCCCAAGTCCCCTTAAGATAATGTTAAAAGGTGTTTATTTTGCTTTTAAAGACCCAAACCCACAAAGATGCTGGTAACAGAAAACAAAGAGAAAGGGGAGATGTGAATTCTTTTAATCAGCCAGGTGAGTTCCTAGCGTTGACTTCACCGAGCTCACACTCGCAACAGCAACTCAAGAGCTCCAAGCATCATACAGGAGTTTTTGTAAGACAACTGAAAAAAAAAAGTTTCAAAACTGGAAATGTGGTGGGTAAGTAAAGTTGAACTTAAGCCAGCAGAAGAGTAGAGAACCAGTGGGTGTCTGGCACCTTTGGGAGGGAGTAAGATGAGATTATGTTAAAATAAAGACAACTGCTTGCTGATTGAGGAAAAATCCCCCCTAATTTTTTTTAAAACTACAGTCTGTATAATTCAATTTCTAGAGAACTATAGAAAATGTGAACTGGTATATAGGGATTGAGTCAAGGAAGGATAAGAGAGAATTACCAAGTGGTGTCCACTACCCTGGGGGGGGGAGTGATAGTCTGGACACATATGTCCAAATGCATCAGTTGGACAATTTCACTAGGAACTGTACTGTGCCCCATGCAGCTGACTTTGAAAAGGGCTGCAATGCTAGGGAAGTTCTTGCTTGTGGTATTGGAGAACAGCATCATAATAATGGAACATCTTGGTTTTAAAATAAAAGTGACATTAATCAGGAAAAAAAAAAAAAACTTTTCCCATAGGAGCAGAAAACAGAAAAGGCATCCCATAAAGAGTGGGAGGGGAGGGGGCAGGAGTGTCTTTGGACTGAAGGATACCAGCATATCTGAAGACAGGAAAAGAAAATGGGATAGTTAATAAACACCTACCATCCTGTCCAGCCATCTCCCCAGCCACTAAAGCCTGGTGGTCTTCAGGCTTTTCTTCAGACAAGACCTTCCCTGGGAACCAATCAGAACTTAGGTTAGGGATACTTCTCCCCAGTAGTCCAGTCAGGACATAAACCAATGATATCCATGGCAAGTAAGCCTCACCCACATACTCTGAGATTCCAATTCATTTTCGAGTTGTCCCCCCAAACTTCAAATTATTAAACACCTGAAGAAAATTTCCAACAAGAAAAAGACCAAATAAACTAATGCAAAAGGCAACAAAGATTGACTGGAGAGATGGCTCAGAGGTTAAGTCTCTGTCTTATAAGCAGAAGGACCTTAGTTTGGATCCCAGATCCCACGTACAAATGTCAGGCAAAATGGCAGCAGCCTGCACTTCTGGCCCTGGAAGGCAGAGCCTGGGAAACCCCAGAGTAAAACCAACAGGAGGTAGAAAAATCTAGGATGATTCCCAAAGTCACCCTCAGTCTTCCACAGGCACATATGGTATCTCTAATACATATTTACACACACACAAAAAAAATAAAAATAATTTTTAAAACAGTTTTGAGGGCTGGAGAGGTGGCTCAGGGGTTAAGCCTCTGCCTTGTAGGCGGAAGGTCCTGAGTTCGGATCCTAGACCCCATGTATAGACGTCAGGCGGAAGCAGGGGCGGCCTGCGTTTCTGGTCCTGGTAGGGCGGAGCCTGAGAATCCCGGGGCCGAGTAAACAAGGAGGAGGTGGAGGCGGTCCATGGTGGTTCCCGAATTCGCCTGTGGTTCTACATACACACACATACATACACACATGCACACATATACACACAATTGAATACATAATAAATAATAATTAAATTTTTTTAAAAAACAGTTTTGAATATATATTAAGTAGATAAATTGATCATATATAGCTCATATATTATACTAAGACAGTAGAACTATGAAACAAGAACAATATCCCATAGGGAAACAGATGGACTAGTCAAACAACAAAACATAGGAAAACTTAATTTAAAAAAAAATAACTGTGGATAAAACTTCTCAGAAAGTAAAAGCAAAAGTATGTCATCCAGAAACATGGAACAAATACCAAATGGAAAGGCAATGACGGGCAGGTGGAGCATCTAGTGTTTCTTTTGGATAAACTCTGTGGGACACAAGTACCAAAAGATGTGAAAGTTGCAGGAGACAGATTGGGAAGAAGAAGGTTTTCAACAGGAGAAGGAAGGAGTTTTGGATCTAGATGTATGAGATGAAAACCACTTAGATCCATTGTATTCATCTATAAAGTGTCAAAGAATTTTTTAAAAAGAATAAATACAATTCGATAATTTCTGAGCAATTATAACACTAATCATTGCTGCACACATCTCACTTAAGGGATCTGCATCTTCTCATAACAGATATTTAAGCTATTTAAGCTACAGTCACAGAGCTAAAGTTCTTGTACTCATGCATAAAGGCACACAGCAAATATTTCATGCCGGAAAAGCTTAGAAAACTACTAGACTCCACATGCAGAACTTAGGCTTTAAAAAAAATAAATAATAACATCATACTTCTTTTAAGCTGGATTTTGAAAGAATGCTCTCAGTTGAGGAATTAAAATCACTTCCACTCTAGTCTCCTCAGTCAAAATCAAACTTCAAATTCACATTCAGAACCAAAACTTATCTTACACAGGGCATCCTACCAATTCCTAGCTCTGAAAGCAGCAATTACAATGGGATGTATTAAACATCACACACACACACACACACACACACACACACAGACACATATGCCCATCCTTAAAGATAAACAGAGAGAGACAGAAAAACAGATGCATCTGCAGGTGTTTGCTCTGTTATTCTTTTAACTTGACTATTTGAAAAGGCGTCGTGCTAAGAATTGAGAGCGGATAAGGAAGAGGAATGTCAGCCCCAGTCTCAATTCAGCCTCTTGCCTTCCCCTGTAAGTCTGACCTTCAACCCTGAAAAGGAGGTACTTCGGCGCTTCCACTCTTTCTCCACTTCCATCCCCTCCTTTGAGTCCTTCCTCTTCTATCTCATCTAATCTAAGGCTCAGAAAGAAACACAGGGAATTGCGGAATTCTTCTGAATGTGGGGATTACCAGGCGCACGTGAACACCAACCCCACACTATGAGGTGGGAATCCCCCACCGTAGCCTAAATCACCTCCTTGCTAGGCTCTGACTTGCCAAGGCAAGTCGGGTGGCTTGGCGTGGCACATAACAGGAAGTCAGGCATGGACATGAGCTGACTGCCTGCTGGATGAGCTAGTCTATGGCAGAACAACCCCTGAGGGAGCAGCCTGGCCCCCTGGTGAACAGCCACAGGATATACGAACAAAGGCATCTGAGCAGCAACTAGCACTACAGACTGAGACATGGGTATCATGAGTGCCCAGCACATTGATAGGGGTTCTCTCCCTCCTGCATGGGCACAGAGGACCCTGCAGAGAAGGCGGGGGTACACATACACTGGTCCTCAGAAGACAGGGGGTCAGAGGGCACCTCTGGTCATCAGCTGCCAGATGAGTTTCTGTGTGACAGCTGGGATATGCTGGCGAGCCTTGAAGGCAGGGAGGCTGAGTCTGTAGAGGAAGCTAGTTCTTCATTTCTCATTGTAGGGAGAACCCAGGCTTCAGAGAAAGACAGATGCGAGCTGGTCATCACTCTGAATGGAGATAGCGCTGCTTTCCTCATCTCAAACAAAATGTAAATTTCTTCTTTTAAAAAAAAAAAGAAGAAAGATTTAGTAGTACTCACATTTTCTTCTTGTGTATCATGTGTGGTCTTTTTTTAGTGTGTGTGTGTGTGTGTGTGTGTGTGCGTGTGTGTGTGTGTGTGTGTGTGTGTGTGTGTGTGTGTGTCTTTGGAGGTCCAAGGGTGACTTTGGGAATCATCCTGGATTGCTTCTACCTCTTTGTGATTTGCTCTGGGATTTCCCAGGCTCTGCCCACCAGAACTAGAAGTACAGATAATCTCTACTTTTGCCTGGCATTTTTACATGCGATTTGAGATCTGAACTCAGGTCCTTCTGCTTTCAAAGCAGTCTTAATCTCAGAGCCATTTCTCCAGCTCAATGTCTTATGTAATCTTAAAATATTTTCAAATTTCCCCCTTTTGTAGAAATGGCATTTATCTATGTAATTGTTACAAATTAACTATCCCAGTGTTCCCATTATACAGATGAGAAAACCAAGTCCTGGAGAAGTTAGGTGAGTTATCTATGGACACTGAGCTTGTATATTAACAGGTTATAGGCCAAAACAGAAGGCCCGCCCTTCCTTATCAATCTCCTGCTTGGCCTCTGTGCCACACTGTCTCTGTGTTTGTGTGTGCCTGTTGGCACATGGCACACTCTAATTCAGTGGAATGATCAACATCACAAATTCCACTTACTGTAGAAGACTGGCAGGCCCTGCAATGCACAGTTCCTTTATACTTGATAAAGTTTTGAATGCTAAAGAGAGTGTAAATGTAACACAAGATCCTAGAATAATTGCACAGTTATTAGTAAATCCAAAATTAAAAAGATTAACCACACCAGGTGTTGGTAAAGATGTAGAACTCCCATACAGTCTTGATTGAAATGTACAATGATACAGTCACTTTGGGAAACAATGTGGCAGTTTCTTAAAAAGTTAAATATATATACATATCTGTCAAGTAACCCAGCCCTTCTGCTCTTAGGTCTTTATTTACTCAAGAGAAACGAAAGTGTGTCTTTTTTTTTTTTTTATTTCAGCTCATACACGAAAGTGTATCTTTATAGACATACCTATACCAGAAGGTTCATAGTAATGTTGTCTGTCATTGGTCAGAGTGGAAATGACTCTAAATCATCCACAGGTGAATGGATACATAAACAAATGTACAATGGAATACTACTCAGCAATAAAAAGCAATAGATTGGTGCTACATAGTATGAATGAGTCACAGAATAATTATGTTGCTGGAAGCCAGGCATGAAAGAGTACATGTTTCATTTACATGAACTTCTAGAAAATGTAAACAACTCTATGGTGGTGTTGTCTGGTGACAGGAATGGTGTGCAAGGGAAAGCTTTTGGGAGTGACAGATTAGCTCATTATCTTGATTATGGTATATGCCTCTGTCCCCCAAACACAATGGGTTATCATTGCTTTCTGACTGGTTTCTGCTTTTGAAACAGGGTCTTGCCAGCTAGTGCTTTCTACCCTAGTCTCCCAAGCTCTGGGATTCTGAGCAGGTACCATCATGAGCTGCAGTTTCACATATCTCCTCATTCACCCTTGAGTCAGTTCTTTACACAACTTGACCGGGCTTTGCTTCTGTACTCAAAGCTGTTGAGAATTCAGAAGGAAGAAAAATGTGGCTCACTGAGAAAGTCACCGACGCTCTGCTGGAAAATGACTGAAACTTACAACATAACAAGCAGAAAGGACCTCACTGTCCTTCCCACGTGGAATATTCCAGATCAACCATATTTGACAAGAGCCTTGGGAAACTGAACGTGTCTTGAGCAAAGTAATGAACACTCCAATGAGAGGGTCTCAGAAACAAGCTCTGTGAGGACCACGGAGGAGGTACTATGGGGGGAGGGCACAAAGTGATATAATCAAACTCTACAGACTCTCTTAGGATGTCAGAACTTCAGTGCAGCTTCAAAGGAATGGCTATGATAAGTGGGTGAGAATTACTAAGGACCTCACAGATATGACTGTACTAGAGGAGGAACATTCTAGCGTTAGAGCTGTTCAGCCCTTGAGACACTCCTAGCTTCATAGGAATGTATTCAGTGTTACGGACATCTTCTTTGAGGATGACCGGAGAAATAATTCCAAACTTTCAAAAAGAAACAATTACAGCAATTTCCTCAAGTCTTTGTTTAATGAAGGCAAAGTGGGACCAAACTGTGGTAGGCAAACTGAAGCGGCAAGGCCATGTCTCAAAGTCGGCCATCCAACCAAATAACAATGAGAACCTCATTTAATTTGGGGAAAAGAACTCACATGTGGGGGCGCCTGGTGGTTACTGTATCCATGGGGGATTTGACATCTATGAACAATGAGGAGTATGTGACATGGAAGATTCTGGTAGCGATGATCACAACTGATGGGCCCAGGTGGTGAGGGAAAGCTGAAAAAGAATCTTGCCCCCTAAGAGTGTGGCGAGCAAAGAGTGGGCGAGGGGAAGCAGTGACGGAACCAACCACTGATGGGAGGGAGAGATGGAAGGAATGGATGGGCAGAGGGAAGGAGGAACCGATGCGTGGAGATGCAGGACAGCCCGAAGAGACCCTGCGATGACATCAGCGCCTTGAGTCTGGCTACAAAATGGAGAAGTCTGCAACAACATGACGATTTCTCTCTGGACCGTCTGAGTCACCAAACCAGGATGAGATTGACGGAACTCAGAAGCATTCAGCCTTCCCCAGATTTCCCCCCCAAGGATAAGTTCTCCTTTGGCAGTGACCTGTGGGAATTCCTACGGAACCTCACCAGTGGCTTCACAGAGTGTGGAAAGAAAGAATTCTTAGAAACCAAGTGGAGAAAAGGGAAGTGACAGTATCATGTCCGCTTAAGGAAGGAAAGTGAGCTTCCGGCTGACTCTCGGCTTTTGATTTCCTCAAAGGTTGCCCGAAAGACGGCTGGTTACACTTCAATGCCAAACTTCCAGAATTTCAACCATACCAAATCTAGTTCCCAATACATTCAAGACTTTCATGTACAATCATTAAACAGTAAATTTACAACTAGAAGAAATCGAAGGCATGATTTTAGGTAATCCTGGGGAGAAACTTTCAGATTTTTCGGTGAAAATGAGACTCCAGAGTCAAAAAGTCTTTTCCCTGGTGAGGACTTGGTATTCAATGACAAGGGGTCCTTCACTAATACTCCTGGTCTTCTAGCTTTAGGGTTCTTCTTGACTGGTCCACATCGACCAGGACTTAAATCACTTACACCTTCATCTACCTAACTCTTTCCCAAGCAAAACTTTCTCTGACCTTCCAAAGACGAGCAGGGTCTCCTGACGCATATCTCCATTACATCTCCTTCCTTAATCATGGTGAATATTTATGCACCCACCGAAAGAATCACCTGGGCCGGAGCGATGGCTCAGGGGTTAAGACTCTGCCTCGCAATCAGAAGGTCCTGAGTTTGGATCCCAAATTCTACGTAAAAATGCCAGGGGGAAATGGCGGTGGCCTGGCAAATCCCAGAGGAAAGAAAAAAGAAGGTAGAAACAATCCAGGATGATTCCCGAAGTTGCATTCTCCTTCAAATCCTTTTGACCGTGACCTGACCTTTGGCTAGCCGCATTTGACATTCCTTCCAGAAAACCTTTGCTTTCTGGAAGATCTGAGAGAGAAAGATCTGAGTTTCTTGAAAGGGAAGGAGGAGAATAAATGCTTCAGGAAAAGACAAGTTGTACCAATGGATAAAGATAGGAGAATGTAAGATTTGAAGGGAAGGGACAAAAATACAATTGAATGTGATACTTCCAAATCTCTATGCAATAAAAATTACTGCCCAGTTTTACAGAGGAGGCAATCAAAACCCTGAAGGCTAAGTAGCTTTCCTATTGCCACACCACAGAAGACACACATTGCATGCTTTAACACTGTACTCATCTGATTTCCTCAAATGGGAATATCCATTCTCCGCTATGCAAATTTAAGTCCTCGAGCTAAATTGCAACTATGGGTAGCTCCCTGAAGGTGCCCAGGTTCCTATTTCTCTGAGAGTCTGTCTTTCCCACTTCCTTCCCCCTCTCTCTGATTCTGTTTCTGTTTCAGTCTTTCTTATCTTCTGCTCATGCTCTGGTCATCTTCATGCGTCTTCCCAACAACTTGAAAAGCTTAAGGACCAGAGTTCCTTATTACCTCTTCCCCGTGGCTCCCCTGACTCCCAATGCTCTGCTGGGGACAACACAGGAAAGTAAAGCAAGCGGCTGCCAGGCTGACGTAGACACAATTTCGGGGAGCTGTGTGCTCCCTTCTCACCTCCACTCTCACTCACAAATCCATGCTCTTTTGGTCTTCCCCTTCTTTCTCAGAGCACCGAGTACCCTTGAGAAACCCTTTATAGGACAGAATGACTTTCTGGGGACAGTGCTAAGGGCCCATAAATGGGAGAAGGCACAAACAGGGGAGTTAAGACCATATCCCACACACCCAGATATTCATTTCTTATCCAACCACTCAGAAATCTATTGAGATTTTCAGCCTCAGAAATCTAACTTCTTCTTAGGACTCATGAGAGGTTCGAAGGGTCTTCTCTATATATCAGATCTTCTTAAAAACCAAGGCTGAATGGATCATCATCCCTTCTCAGCTGTGGCCAAACAGTCATTTCCTCCCGATTTATCAACAACAATTCCCTATGTCTAAATTTAGTTCTGTTTCTACTCAGAGTAACAAATCAAGCTTGTGATTGAAATAATGAAGGAAAAAAGAAAGTTAAGCATATATCTCTACCTGTGACTCAACTGTGTACAAAACAAAAACAGATTCCTCAAGAGCACAGTAAGGAATGAGTCTGATAAGGGACTATACAGAGCAAGGTCATGTTCAAGGTCATCAGAAGGTCCATCTAGAATGGAAAGCCAGAATAGAAAACCTCCCCAGGGATCACCCAGTGTAATCTCCTAACTCTTTAGATAAAGAAAGCCCAGGGAGGTTTTGACTAAAGCCGTATAGTGGCCAGGGCAAATTCAGGAGGAAGAACTAGGTCTTTCTTTTGCTTCTCCGGCCACACTGTATGCCATGCCTATCAATTCCACCCTGTGCTATAAGTGCCATAAGAGACCCATCTTCTCTTGCAGCCAACAATTCATACCAAAAAGCAGGAAGCAGAGGAGCAGGCACTAGACACAGGATTTCCACTATTGACTTTTTGCATGCATAAAAGTCAGCCTCAAATTAGATTGGATGCTATGCTTATCTTACTATATCAAGCTTTGAGGCTAAGGACATGGCTCAGTAGGTAAAATCAGTGGCTATACAAGCATGAGATCCCAAGTTTGAATCTCCAGACCCCATTTAAAGCCAGGCATGGCAAAGAGCATCTCTAATCTCAGTGTTGCTACAGTAAAATGGGAGGTAGAGACAAGAGAATTTCCAAAAACTGGAACACCAGATAGCCTGGTCTATACAAGAGCAAAATAACAAGAGACCTGACTCCAACAAGGTGGACGGTGAGACCATCACCCAGGACTTTCCTTGCCTCCACCGGCCTTTTACAACATGTACTCACACACACACTTGCAAGCACACACACATACATACCCACACAAAAATGATTTATTCTTCAAAGTTTTCATATACAATACAACGACTTTATGTGTTATCATCCCCTACCACTCTCCCCCATTCCTCCTCCTATTCTACCTTGCAGAAAAAAAAAAAAAAAAAAGACGACTTTGAAAAACTATAAAGCAGGGCTAGAGAAATGGCTCAGGAGTTAAGACTCTGCCTCACAAGCAGGAAGTCCTGAGTTCAGATCCCAGGTCCCACTTTAAAATTTAAACAGCAGGTGGAAATGGCAGTGGCCTGCACTTCCAGCTCTGGTAGGCAGAGCCTGGGAAATCCCAGAGCAAAGAAGGAGGTAGAAACAATCCAGGATGATTCCTGAAGTCACCCTTGGCCCTGCACAGGGTCACATGTGCCCTCTGATACATACACACACACACACACACACACACACACACACACACACACACACAAATGAATGAATAAATAAATAAAGTTTTTTTTTAATTTTTAAAAAACCTATAAAGCAATTGCCTAACTCTGCAGATAAGGAAAGCCCAGGGAGATGTGGGAATTGTCTGAAGTCACACAGTCAGTTAAAAATCAGTAGCTAACTAATAAATGTTAGCTAGACAGACAGACAGACAGACAGACAGATGATAGATAGATAGATAGATAGATAGATAGATAGATAGATAGATAGATAGATAGATAGATAGATGAATAAATAAATAAGTACTGGGTTATTTTATTATTTGCCTGGCATGGTAATTCAACAGTACCAGCTTTATAATTGGTTGTTTTCTTCTCCCAGCTAGTTTATCTTTACATCTAGAATCCAAATGGGCTACAATGTGAACATCTGATGAGGCTTTTGATTTGTCGGACTGGAAAATCCCTCTCCTAGAGGGTGTAGACTATGTTAAGAGGAACTGCCAATCTAGACACAAGTGACGATGTGCAAGAGGAGTTTGAGAACATGTATGTCATCCCCGGCTGGTGGCAAAGAAAGAAGGCGACTCATCCATAGCATGAGTCACAGCAGGTTTGGTTGTACCACAAAAGCAAAGCCCGAAATCCCAGAGCTTGCCAGATTGGCTCCTCACTAACACAAAGCCTAAAGCAGGGGTTTTCTTGCCTTTGTGGCCACAGCATGGGACACGTGACTTCCAGAGCTGCTGCGTGAGGCAAGCGGAGCATGACGCGGATCCACGCTGGCGCTGGGTTACATCAGCAAAGGAGTGTAACGCATCACATCTCAATCACTTCCTACTCAGAGTTCTATGGCCAGAGTATACGATGCATCCTCGATCTAACTGCAAAGGAGAGCAGGAAATGAAGGCAGGTGTTTATTGGGCAACCCCCCAAACGAGCAGACAGACACCAATTGTCCACTACACATACATGCCCTCGATTTCAGAAAAAATATGTATCAAAAGATTTCAGAGTATCCCAGTTATCTAGGAAAGAGAACCACAAAAACAGAAAGGCTAATAAAAAATATACCCAATTAAGTAGGAATCATTATCTCCAGTCATTATTTTTTTGCAGATTTTATTTTCTTCTTTTCTCATATACTTTCCTGCATAGCAATATTTGACAAACTTTTTTTTAATTTTTGGAATAAAAATAAAATTATATTATTTCAAAGAAAAACTTAAAATAGGAGTAGACCTCAAAACATTGTGGTAGGAAACACAATTCCCAAGCCATAAACAGAAATGCAGCAACAAGAGCATTCCAAAACCCACAAAAGCAGAAACACAAAGGGACCCCACAGGGTCCAAATCCACAGCTCCCAACTATAAGGATCACAATACCACCTAAATTTTCCAGTACAGTAGGCAGCACTCATCAATTAACTATGCGGAAATACTCTCCACCAAATCCTTGGCCATATCTGCTTTGAGCACACCAACATGCCCAATCCTATCCCCAAACATTCTTTTAAATAAATTTTTTAAATCATGCAAGTTTTTCTTTTTTAGTTGAGAAACAAGTTCAAACCAGTGATAACCATGACTCCAATGAGGAAAAAAAAATGACTGAAAAGGAAAGAATTTTTTTTTTAAAAGAAACCGCATTTTTGATTAGATGATCACAGTTTGCCAGGGAGAAAAAAAAAAAAAAAACAGATGGATGGACCCGGGCATGAGGGTTGCCACACAGGAAGTTGACTAATGAGCTCATTTCTAAGGCGCCTAAGAAAGAGGGTCAGGAGGTGAGTTCTGTTACTCAGCATCTCAAGAGAGAAGAGGAAAGGAATTCAGAAACAAAAAGCATCTCTTAGGAAAGAGAAGAGGTCACGGCTAACCAGTTAAATTGGAGATTTGCTGATTGAATTGCAGCCATCCCTTGATCGTCCTGCTTCAGGCTCCAGAATCTAGCCCCCCCCCCAATTCTTCAAGGGCTCCCTTTCCCAGATCACGTGTCATCTGACATCGCACACACTTTTCAGTTTCATAGATACCTTCTCTCATTCCTTCGTCTAATCCTGTCCATGGGTGCCTGTTTATAAGCCAGGAATTGTTCTCAAACACTAGCAGCTGTATGTTACCTTGGAGATGTATATACAAAATTATATACACATGCATTCCATAGCACATGGGTGAAGTTAGAGGATGACTTTGGTAGTTATTTCTCCCCCTTCTACTATGTGGGTTTCCAGGGATGGAACTCAGGTTTCCAGATTTGCAAACAGGTACCCTACCTGCTGAACTCTCTCAGTAGTGCCTGTTTCCTCCATTTAAAGTGTTTAATCTAGGTGGTCCTGCCGCAGGCCAGAGCCGTGGCCTCCAAACCAGGGCTCCCCTGTGACAAGGTGAGGCAAGATGGAGAACAAACACATACAACTGTCTAGGCTGAGTGAATCTGGACCCACTTTATTAAACTTTGTGACAGCTTTTATACTAGAAAAATTTGGGGATAAAGAATGCTGCACCTGTAAACAGATATGTGTTCTCCTAGTCAGCAGAAATCACCTTCAGGATAGACATTTTTCCAAGAACCTAACCCATTGCTTGAGGGTAAAGGCATTTACAGAACCATTCTCCCAGTATTTCCAAACCTAGCTAACCTATAATGCTCCACCAAATAGCCATGGGGTCTGAGCCCACATAGTTGTCATTGTTTTAACAAAGACTGCATTTTTAAAATACACAGAGGAGATTTGAGCTCCTTTTGATTTCAATAAGGAACATGGTTTTCATTAGAATTAACTATACGTGTGCCATATCTATTATACATTTTGTAAATGGTATAGATGAATCTGTTAGAGGGGGGATATGCTTTACATTAATTTTTCCTTTTGGAGGATAGCAAATTCTAGCTTCTGCCATTTAAACTGGCCCATACTAGGTCACTATGGTAGAAACTATATTAGGATTTATCTTATTATTTTTTTATTAACTTATGTTCTCTATAAGAAATAGTTATGTACTGATTCCAGTGAACAGATGGCATAGTTCCATATTGATAGAATTTCTGAATTAGTTCAGCAGGAGCCATATTTTTTAGGGAGTTTTACCCACCCATGTTTTCTCTAATTTCTTTAAAATCAATATATACATTCTGGCTAACAAGTCTACTTACTGTGTGTGACTAGACATGAAATCTCTATTTAGAATTTGACTTTAAGTTAAAAATGGGCTTTTTCTTTAGATCAGGGAGCAGGAAGCTAGACCCAAAAAAACTAAGAACACATAGAAGGCACTCCCAATTCCCAGAAGAATTCCTTCTGCCAGAGGTAAAACTTAAATTACATAGGGAGGAATCCCTAGCACCTGCCCATGGGTGTTACTGTGACATTCCCCAGGGAGCAGGCTTTAGGCCTGACGATTCCCGTATTTTACTTATTTCTCTTATTTATTTCAAATAATGCCACGTCCTTTTTCCAGAAAATGTTTCTTGGAAACAGTATTCTGCCATGCTGGGTGGGACCTTGTCCACCAGGATGGTCGGGTAAGGATGCGGCGTGGTTCCCTAAGTATATCCTTCCCTTCCCCATCATATTACTCCAGGGCCTTCAAAAAACTAAGACAAAGCAGGAGAATTTTTTTTAAATCTACTTAAAGGACACATTTTTTAAAAATCTATTTAAAGGACATTCAAACAAAAGAGAGAGAGGGAAAGACTACACTAACAGAAGGATTTGTGGTTTTAGCGTAAACTCGTGTCAGTATCCCATTTCCGCAAGCTGTAAGCTTGAAACCTTGCACAGATTACTGAATTTCTCCAGAACTCGACTTCCTCTTCTATAAAATGTGACAGAACTACTAACTTCCCAGGTCTGATGAGTGGATTAAGTGAGATAATATATCATCACAACCGGAAGGTAGGAGGCTGCCATGTGAAGTCCTTTCCTCCTGCTTAGCTGTCATGGAGTTAAAAAGCAGATTAGAACTAAGTGGGCCATGAAAAGAGGCTAAAGGCTCATTCATCTCTCTCCATGTGATGGTTTTCATGTGCATTCCTTCAAACAAGGCTTCATACAACTGTCCCCCAGTGTCCACATGGGGATTGGTCAGCTCCAGATTCCCCCATGAACCCTGCAAATGCTAAAATTCATAACTATTCAAGTCCCTGAGAGAAAGTGGCTTAGGATGTGCATAGAATTTACACACAGTCTCTTTATGTCTTTTTAAATTATTTTATCCCTTTAGAATTAAATACATGAATACAATGATTTATGTCCTTTTCTCCCCCTTAATGCCCACTCTCCAACTACAAACCTCTTTTTCCCAGTCAGTCTCCCTCTTACTTTCATTCCTTTTTGCTCATGTGGCCCAATGAGTTGTGTGTGCATGGTCTTCCTCTGCACCTCTTAGGTCATCTCTGCATCACTGTTGCTTTGCCACCTTGATTAGGAAATGATGACAAAGGAAAAAATAAGTCTTCACATACTCGACGTGGATACTTCTCTTTTTGTCCCCCAAATATTTCAATCTACAGTTGATGGAATCTAGAGATGCAATGCTTGGATACATTCAAGGTCCAGTTTCTCCCAGGAAATTCTCAGGGAGGACTCAGACTTTTCTTTTAATTTAATTTCTTTTCTTTTCTTTGTCTACACATCTAACTACAGGTGGCAGTTTTAAAGGCAGCTCCAAAGATGTTTATAACTGTTTACCATCTTCATGGTAAAATGGCAAGACCATGTCTGAGTTCACAGCCAGGCAGGTTTCACAGCCATCCCAAGTAATTATGTCAGTTACCTTTAATCTGTTTTCATAGTATCATGGAATAAAATGAAGTTTCACCAGTAGAAAGGAAAGGGGAAATGGTCTTTCTGACTTTTTCCCTTTTAGTTTTTTTTTTTTTTTAATGAGACCCTAGAATCACTGAACACAGCAGGAGGATGGAGGTGGAAGACACCTTAACCATGAGTTGTTCTAGCCCTACCCCTTAGCATTGGTGGTGGGAGGGAGGAATTCAAGGATTTAGACACCCTGGAAACAGGAGACCTAATCTGGCATTGGACATTTGTCTTGGAGTTTACGACCTCAGGTGGATCACTTGATCCCTGCAATGTCTCTAGCCGAATGGAGAGATGGTAAAAGTCACATCTTCTAGAGGCAATGATAGTCCAAAGTGAGAGTTCTTTGTGGACCATGGGAAAGGTATCACCAAGATTCTTTGGCACTGTGCGTGTTAGTGCGTGTTAGGAGACTGAGGCAGGAGGATCAAGAGTTGGTCAGTCTCAGCGGCATAATAAGACTTCGTTGGGAAGGAAGGGAGGGAGGGAGGGAGGGAGGGAGGGAGAGAGGGAGAGAGAGAGAGAGAGAGAGAGAGAGAGAGAGAGAGAGAAGAAAGAAAGAAAGAAAGAAAGAAAGAAAGAAAGAAAGAAAGAAAGAAAGAAAGAAAGAAAGAAAGAAAGAGGAAGGAGGAAGAGAGTTCTTTGGAGTCACACCTCTGAGCTTATAAAACATATCCACTTACCTACCAACATCCATCATTTCATCCTGAACATTTAATTTTATGGTTCATGAAAAAAATTGCTGGTGCCTACTAAGAACCTGTGGTGCAGAATAAGCAAACAATATTCTCTGAGTGATTTCACCAACAATGGGTCAAGAAGATATTCTGAGTCCTCCTCAGAGAGTCCCTGGTGGGCTAGAGAGATGTCATAGTGAATAAGAGCACTTGATCTGCAAGTATGAGGGTCTGAATTCAAATCCCCAGCACCTACATGAAAAGCTACACATGGCTTTGAGAACCTGTAACCCCATCAAGGGCATCAAGGGAGTGAGGAAGAGACAGGAATATTCTGAGAGCTCATTGGCCAGAGATCCCAGTTAAAAAGATTAGTCTCCAGTAAGAGGCAATTCTGTCTAAGGCAATAAGGCAGAGAGACAGAGGAAGATACCCTACATCCTTTGCTGGCCTCTGTGTGTATGTGCATGGCATGCATGTGACAAGAATACCTACATATCAAGTACACGCAGCACACACACACACACACACACACACATACCTCTCCCTCTCTGAAGCTCTCACTCGCTGTATCCTTCCTTTCAAAACAATTTCAAGAAAGCCAGAGAAAAGAACAGGTTGAAAGATAGACACTGACCCATATGGCCAGTTTCTCAACCAATGCTACGCAAGAATGAAAGTAGCCACATGGGAATTCTCTCTAGTAGACGCATGAAGATGGGACCAGGCCGGGTGTTGCTGTAAATGGTAGAGCCATGGTGCTTTCCTGGATTACCAAAGAGTGCCACACGTGCATCGTTCCCAGAAGCCACAGAGCTTCGCTGCTGTCTCAGCGGTGGCCCGGCCTTGAAGACGTTTTCCCCTGTGGACATCTGCAACCCGACGATTTCATAAGAACTCTTTTTCTTCTGCGAGCGAAGGTGCTGCGATGAACTGTCATCACCTCTGTTGTTATTTGTGTTTGGCTGCATTTCCATAGCAGCCCACATTCACAGTGTACTTGGCAATTGTTTCTTGGTAATTGTTCTCACATGACAGCCAGGAGACAGAAGGAATGACCAAGATCAACATTCTGTCTTGCCCCAGGTGGGAAATCAAGGTGAGCCCAGATGTACAAGTAACCGGCAGCTCCTTTACGATCTGTTCCGAGACACCCAAGTTTTGGCTGCCGCCTATTCCGACATTTGCCCTGCCTTTATTCAGCATGTCGCATATCTGTGTGATGTTTACTTATAAATATTTCAATGCACAGACGACGAGGGGTTGGGAATCAGAGATTTTGCATGTGGATTAGACCTTGCTGATCATTTGAACAGCTCCATGGCTTCCAGGGGGAAACAAATTCACACAGGCAGCGTGACTCACACAGTCTTGTTGTGCCTTTTTAGCCTGCGTTTCAGTGGTTCACCTTTCTCTCTTTGTCTTTCTGTCCTTTCCTCTTCTTCCATCCACTTTCTTCACTTTAAATGGATGCGATTTACAGGCCACCTGGGAAACCTTAAAATACCTGGTGTTCTACCGTCTGAACTGTGCCTATCTCCAGATCCTGAAAAAAATCCCCTAATGCACATGAATAGCAGCAGTGTTGTGTGCAAGAATCCGTGCCTTCTCTCTCCCCAGACTCCGTATGTGAACTGAGCCGCTGTCCTGGATGTGGTTCAGCCTCTGCCTCCATAAGCCCCCACACGCCCCACTTTATCTCAGGGAAGATCAGACTTGGCTTTAAGTTCTAGGACCGAACCACTTCACCGTGTAGCTGACAGCTCAGTAGGAAATGTGTTGATGCTACTTGAATCCAGCTTTTTGTGGTCAAATGCTAATTTTCTGTCCCCTAACCTAACCATGAGATTATCACTCCATAATCAGATTCACGCCTTATTCAAGCAAACCTCAAGGTTGAAGAAAATCTTCTCCCCCTCAAATGCCACCCCTTAGCTGCCAATGACTGCTAATTATCCTGCCAATCAAGTACTCAGCCGGGGACACGAGACCTAATTCAAGCCAAAACACATCATGTACAGCTAGAGATGCCTCTCCGATTTAGAGTTTTCTTCCTTCCTCCCCCGCCAAATATTTTTAGAATCTTGATAAGCTTCCGGCCGTGCTTCCCTTTTTCTAAAGACTACATGTTTATAGTTGCATGAAGCAAGCAATAAATAGACAAACTGAGACACTAACTCCTGGAGTCTTCGCAAGCAACATTATCAAGTGTATCGTCTGTCAGTGTTCTGGCCAGTAGCAAGGGGAATGAACACAGAAAAATACAAAGCAAGATTGTTTCCCGTAAATTCCCACTGACGCACTTGTGGGCACGCCTACTGGAGGGAGACTATTATAAAAGGTGGAGAAGCTTGACTCAGGGTTAAGTCTCCAAGCAGAGAGGGAGTCACTCCGTTGACGCTCGAGTTATCAAAGGTATTGTCCCTATCCATCTCTGGCTGTGAAGCTGCATTTTGTTTGCTTCTTGACTGTCTTCTCTCAAACGCCTTCTGTAAAGTGTCAGCCTGTTCCTTCTTCTTTTTGTCCTTTCCTGGCTGGGTGTGTGGGATAGAATCACAGAATTCAGAAAATAGTTCTGTCATTTCACTGATGGTGAACTGAGAGGCAGCTGAATGTGAGGGAGCCGGTGGGTACAGCACAATCTATCTTTGCCTGTAGAAAAATTCTTATTATCAAACTCAATTAGGAGTTGAGTTAAGTCTGTACCTCATTGGCCTTTACAAAAGAAGAATGCCTCATTCATGTGGTTTTTACTTTTCTCTTAACCTGCCCAATTATTGATTGAATGTCTACTATGTGTGATACGTTCAGTTGGATATAAAGACCCTGATAAAGACAGTATTTCAAAAGAAATCCACAAACTGATAGAGCAGAACAGGGCATATAGAAAATAATGTGAGGGAAAAAGGAAAGGAGGAAGGGAGAGGGAAGAAGAAGGAGAAGGAGAAGAGAGGAAGTGCAGGGTATTGCTTTAAGTCACTCAAACTTTTGGGGTTTCTCAAGAAACAAAACAGAGGTCACTGCCCTCGCAGACCCTGGGTTCAGGGACAGGCTAAGCTGACACTAGTGTTTTCTGTTGCAGAAATCAAGATGGCCAAAGTTCCTGACTTGTTCGAAGACCTGAAGAACTGCTATAGGTAAGAAGCCCGTTCCACCTCTTGTGATTGAATGAGATGCTCAAGGTCCATCCTGCTAGAAGTTACATGATCACATGCACATGAACTTTGAAGTCAGGGAAGGGCCAGAGGAGACCCGGAAAAGAGCAAGCACCCAGCATACTAGAGTGAAATCACAATGGCCGAGAGATTAACATTTTAGAAAGTATTATTTGTCTTCTACATAAGTATCAATTTGGACACAGACTCTCATGAGCTGGCATACTGCAGTGCCATAAAAGATTTTATTACTTATTATTTGATTGTGCGTGTATGCATGTGTGCACGTGTGTGCAGAACCACAGGGGAATTCGGGAACCACCATGGACGCCTCCACCTCCTCCTTGTTTACTCTGCCCCGGGATTCACAGGCTCTGCCCTACCAGGACCAGAAACGCAGGCCGCCCCGCTTCTGCCAGGCATCTATACGTGGGGTCTAGGATCCGAACTCAGGACCTTCCGCCTGCAAGGCAGAGGCTTAATCTCTGATCCACCTCTCCAGCCCCTCCTCCCAGCGTTTTTATGTGGGTTCTGGGATCCAAACTTGTGTCCTTTCTCTTGTCTGGAAAGGCTTTATCCCTTGAGCCATCTCTTCAATCCTATAGAAGATTATTAACTGATGTGATGTTCTTGATACTTTACAATAAATGTTTGTGGTAAGCAGGCCTCAGAATACTGCCTGGATATTTTAGCAAATGTAAATCATTAAATCTGTTTAGTGAATATAAGAAAGTAGTGCATGATAAAGGATCTAAGAGGTGTTTTGAAAATATTTCTTGTGTCTTAAGGAGCTTCCCTGAAATTAAAGCTCTTCAACTTATTAACCATTCCCAATTTTTATAGATAAAGCACAAATAAAGCATGAAGCTATCCTAATAATTACTAATTCCAAATTAGTGACTTATAAATTTTTATGTGTATGAATTATAGAAGTCTTTTATTTTCAAGTAGTAGTGATTCTTCTCTCCCAAACAATCCATTAAAAAATATATTGTGGTATTAAGGAGCATGAATGAACTCATAAAAGTTTGTACCTAAGTTAGTACTGATATGTGTGTCTGTGTGTTAACCAAAGTTGTTTATTAAAATATGATGACTAATGACTATAATAGCATAATGAACAGAACTAAATTCTCATCATCTTTTGTTTTTATTACAGTGAAAATGACGAATACACTTCAGCCATTGAACATCTTTCTCTAAATCAGGTAATGCATATCAATCATTTTTATGAGTCTGCATTTTTTTTCAACATTTGTAATCTCTCCAGAACAGCACAGTGATGGATTGAATAGGGCATATTTTTGTTTTGCCTACTAGGTTCAGAATACATTTCTTTGTTTATAATGAGACCCCCAGGTCTCTCTACTCTCTACTACCACGCATCTAAGAGCCAATAGCATTCTTCAGGGTCCTCGGCTTTTCCAGAACAGAGAAAAAAATATCTTAAGCCCTGAAGACTCCTGAATCAGGCATGTTTGAAGTGTTAGTTTTGTCATCCAGAGACAATCCCTTCAATTTTCTTCAACAGGGGTTTATCTCAAGCAGCAGAAGCTAGAGACAGCCCTCCAAACCTAACAGGGTACACAGCTGAGATAGAGCAAATCAATCAAGAGAAAGTGAAAATTTTGCAATCAGGAAGCTATGTCATTTTGTGTATAGGTGGCACTGGCTTTCATTGTTGCTCCCAGAGAAAGAGCCATACCTAGGCATCCATGGGGAATTGCTTCCAGGCCCACATAGAGACCACTCTTGGGTTCTCAGACCCCTTCTCTTACATGCCTAGTATTTGCATAAAATCTAGGCAAGTCATCTCTAGATGATTTCTGCTACCTGATATAATACAAATGCCATGTGAATAGTTGTCATACTTCATTATACACTGATTCTATTGCTTAGGAAATAGTGGCAAGAACTGTGTCTGTACCTGCTAATACGGATGCAAATCTTTTTCATAATTTATTTTTGTAAAATAATTTTTTAATCCAAGGTTAGTTGAATTTCAGGGTGCTGACAGGGGATGTGGAGAACTAAAGGAATTTTTCTTTCTTTTGGGGGGGAAATGATTCAGCTATTTTTTCCTACTTTTTTATTCTTTCAATTTTTCATACATGAACATAGTGAATTGACGATATTTTCACATGTTAATCCCCAATCCTATCTCCCTTCCTCTTACCATTACACCCTTCTTCTCCCCTGCCAGACTCCCTCCTGATTTCTAGCCTTTTCTCATGTGTGGCTCACTAGATTCCATGTGGTCTGTCTTTTGATGACACATGCCTCAGTAACTGCTGCAGCATGAATCATGTATCAGTGGGTGTAGCGTTGAGGAAAGCATTTGCAATTCCTCCCATCAGCATTAGCCTTCATCAATTTCTCCGGGAGGTGTAGAATCTCTTGAGGTCTTTCCTCTTTCATAATGAAATAGTACTAGGACAATCCCCATGCAGGTCTCATGGAACTATACATGCTGCAGTGAATTCATGGACAGACCAGCCTCATAAGGTCCAGAAGATAATGCCTGGCCACATCCCTGCCCCACTACACTCTTACAGTCTTTCTGCTCCCTCTTTGTTGATGGAGTAGGAATGGGGGGAGGGTGGTTCAGATGTCCTGTTTAAGGTCGAGCAGCCTTACAGTTACTTATTTTCATGCCAAATATGTTTTTAAAATATCTGATCAGGGCTGGAGAGGTGGATCAGGGGTTAAGTCTCTGCCTCACAAGCAGAAGGTCCTGAGTTCCGATCCCAGTTCCCATGTAAAAATGTCTGGCAGAAATGGCAGCCACCTACACTTCCGGCTCTGGAAAAGTAGAGCCGGGGAAACTCCAGAGCAAAGCAAAGAAGAGGTAGCAGGATCCAGGGTGATTCCTGAAGTCACCCTTGAGCCTTCACAGGCACAGATGGTACCCTCTGATACACACGGGCACACATGCACAAATTTTAAAAATTGATTAATTAATTAAACATCTGCATACTCTCAAGCAGATGTCTAAGGGATTCGACAGAGCTACGGCTCACCAGGATCGGGTGTGCACCTGTCTTCACTACATCCTCTGGTGTTTGAGCCTGAATTTGGATAAGAAGTCCCTTCTAGGAAATCACATGTTTTCAGGGAAATCCAAAAAAAAAAAAAAAAGGAAAGAGAGGGAAAGAAGGGAAGAAGAAAGAGGGAGGAGGGAGCCCGGGTTGTCTGGCCAAGGCCAGCCTGGACGGCCCGGTCTCTCCATCTGCGGGCTGCAGTTCCTACTGAAAGGAAACATTTCAAGGGCATGAGCAGCCTCTCATATGCCCTCTATCCCCCTTTTGTCCCCCGCAGAAATCCTTCTACGACACCAGCTATGGGCCCACCCACAAGAACTTCATGGATGAATTCGTGTCCCTGAGTGCCACGGAAAGCTCCAGGATGTCCAACTTCACCTTCAAGGACAGCCTGCTGATGAAAGCATCCACATCGGCCAGCCAGAAGGTGCTGAAGAAGAGACGGCTGAGTTTCAACCAGACCATGACCGACGATGCCCTGGAGGCCATAGCCAACGAGATAGAAGGTGAGTGGATAGAAGATGAGTGACGTCAGGTCCTACGGGTCAGTCAGCTGAAGCACATAGGACAATAGAGTAGAAGCCAGCAAAACCTGCAGTCAGAAGAGCAAGAAAGGGCTAAGCATGAGTTTTCAACGGTAACAAAGAAAAAAAAATAGTAACATTGGTTCTTCTCCCACGGGAAGAGATAGTCTAAAATGTTTGCTCATGAGCTGGCTGGGTTCTTGGCTATTGCCTGAAGGTCACATGAAAGTCTCTGAGGAGAAAATGCTACTGGCATGTGACCTGTGACCTCTACCACTACCGGTGCCTCCATAATCCCGCTGCTTGCTCTTCTCTGGGCTTCAATCCCCACACTGAAAAAAGACAAAGAATAGAGTCCCCACACCCCTGCAGTCTTGTGAAAGGTAAAAGCATCAACACTTCCAAAGCTCTTCCAAATAGTGTCTGGTGTGGAATCACCTTTAGAAATGGCAGCTGCTATCATCATTTATTTCCTTAGTTTCTTAGGGGTGAAATTAATCAGAGTCTCAAGGATCTGTAAATCTATCGATGTATCCAGAAAGATGGTGCTTATAAAAACTGCCAATGCTACTGATTTATTTATTAGTGATCACACCATCTCTGAACCTGGAAACAACTTTACCTTCTCCTTTTACATTGGGGTCAGGTAGCCTGCCCAAAGACTACTTGAGGGAGATTTTCAAATTTAAGTCAGTCCAATGTGACCATAAAATCATTGGGGTTTTCGTGCACATTTTTACTGTGTATTCCTTCACATGAAACATAAACCAAGTCTTCATATTTTGGAAATAATGCCTAATCAGTAATGCATACTCACCTAGAATATTTTAAACTATCAGAAAGTATAAGAAAAAAAGTTAAAACCACTCATTCTTGTCACTCAGAGTTTCCCTATCAACACTCTAGTATGTTTCTTCAAACTCTCTTCTGTATATGTATATACATTTATTATAAATAATTTCATATCCAGATTTTTCAGTTAGCAATATATAGACAACATTTTACTGTGTCAGTATTTCACTGTTATGAGTGACAATGAATATCTATATCAATTTCTGTCATCATTTATTTCCTGAGAGGAACTTCTTAGGATGAAATTAATCAGAATCTCAAGCTATTGGTATATTCCAGAGATTAATAGTCCTGTACTGTCAGTACATACATATATACACACATATATATAACTTATATGCAATAATAACATAACTCTGGTAATATAATTTCTAACATGTTCTCTCTTATCTCAGAGTACATTCATCTGAAAATAGAAATAGAGAATACTCACAGTCTCCCTAGTCACTTAGAAATCTGCTAGCAAACAAAATATGAAAGGTGTCCAGTAATCACTTTTAAAAAAAAAAATTGTTTGAGGAATTGGTTTAAAAAGAAGCAAAAAAGGGGCTGGAGAGGTGGCTCAGGGGTTAAGCCTCCGCCTTGCAGGCGGAAGGTCCTGAGTTCGGATCCCAGATCCCACGTATAGACGCCAGGCAGAAGCGGGGGGGGGGGGGGGGGGCGGCCTGCGCTTCTGGTCCTGGTAGGGCGGAGCCTGTGAATCCCGGGGCAGAAGGAGGTGGAGGCGTCCATGGTGGTTCGCGAATTCGTCCATGGTTCTACACATACACGGGCACACACATACACAGACACACATGCGCGTGGGCACATACACACGCACATGCGCACAGTTGAATAAATAATAATAATAATAATAATAATAAAATAATTTAAAAAAAAAAGAAGCAAAAAAATAACCATCAAGCTAATCTTACAATCTACTGTTGACTGACTTCCATTCTATTTCTTACTTCTTTTATTTGCATCAGCATATGTATAGTAATCCATGTTTATAACAAGACATTAATTTGAACAATAATTATTTTAGAAACCATCCAGCCCTTGTCAGCACCATACATCTTCCAAAACAATGTGAGATACAGATTCATGAAGACTGTCAAACAGGAATTCGTCATGAGTGATTCCCTCAAACAAAATATTTATCGAGATGAAACTGTATACCTCAAAGCTGCACCATTACAGAGGCCAGAACAAGAAGGTAAACCAATAGTCAACTTACCATTCTCCACCCCCATCCAACCCACCTTTTATTTCTTCACTTCTTTCCAGTTTTCTGCTTTCAAAGCATAAATGTATCAACACCTCTAGCTCTTACTATTCTTGCAGAATAGAACGAAGCACACCACTGTCAGTTAGAAAACAATATCTGGAAAGAGTGGACATATCAGCCACATCTGTGATTTCCACCAGAGAGTTGGTACCTTACCTCAGAAAGCATGAGCAGCACATGGAACTCTTGATGGACCATCTTTCTGGCTCCTAGAGATGTTCTCATCCTCCAATTGTAAAGGAGAGGAGGCTATCAGAATATTTAACAATTTGCTCAAATTTACCCAGAAGCCACCAAGAAGTCATTATTGTCCTTTAGAGAGCCTGAAAATCAAATGTGTGACTAGCCTCGAGCTAAGAGGACTTCATGCTCATCGAGAGCACAACCGTCACTAAGCTACAGTGTGATCTGAAGAATGAAATTCAGTATCCAGATTTCTTCTCACACAGATCCAATTTCAGTAACAGATGTGTTCTAGCTGCAGGATAGGTCAAGTATACAAAATTATGTTCCAAGACCCAAATAGGCAATTTGGTTAGAAGTTCTTGGTGCACTTCAATTAGCATGCTTTTTCACTTTATGATATACACAAGTTATGGTGTATCCTACTTCTCAACCTAATTTTATCTCACACAATTTCCCCACATATTGACTTAGTATACACGTTTCTTCTTTTTTGATTGTTGGTCGATTAGTTGATTAGGTGATTGGTTGGTGTTAAAGACAAACCAAGGCCTTGTGCATGCTAGGCAAGTATACTGAATCATATCCCCCACCCCTGTATTTTCCGTTTCTAATGTCACTAGAGTAGTTAATCATTTCGCTATACTGGTCCTATGAATTTACTATAGATAGTTCTTTTGGATCTATATTTTTTTCCTTTATCCATCTTTTTGTATTTTACAGAATACATCCCAAAATGGAACTGTTAAATCAATGGGCATAAAAAATTATACAACCCTTATAAAACATGGTTCTCTAGAGAAGACTGACTTACTTTTCATGTGCATATCAGCTTCTTAGATCTTTTCATTTTAGGCAATTAGGAACTTATAAATTTGCAAGTTTCAAGGCTTTCTCACCAGTGTAACTAACAAATGATTATAATCTAAAGTCTAAAAACATTATTTATTTGCCTTTAAATGCAGCAAACATTGTTTTTTTTTATTAAAAATTTAATTATACATTTTAAAATTTTTTTATCAGTTCCCTCCCTCTCCCCTCCTCCCCCCGAACCCCCTCCTCTCCTTCCTCTCCCTCCCCATCCCCCAGTGCCTCCCCCCCAATTCCCAGAGAGTCCTTTATTGTTTTTTAAAAAAAAAAAAAAGTGTATACAGAATTCCACTCTTGACCTCTTTATTTACACCACAATTGGGGCCTAATTTTATAAACTTTTTAAAAATTTTACAAGTGTGTGAGTGTATGTGTGTGTGTGTGTGTGTGTGTGTGAGAGAGAGAGAGAGAGAGAGAGAGAGAGAGAGAGAGAGAGAGAACTGTGTGTCTCTGTGGAGGACCAAGAGTGACTTCAGGAATCATCCTGGATTGCTTCTACCTCCTCTTTTCTTTGCTCCTGAGTTTCCCAGGCTCCACCTTACAGCCTGGTATTTTTACTTGGGACCTGGAATCCGAACTCAGGATTCTGCTTCTGAGGTACAGTCTTAACCTTTGAGACATCTCTTCAGCCCTGGGGGGGGGCTAGTCTTATATACATATGCACCCCCAAACACACATATAAACACTTGACTTTATTAATTAACAGGGGATTTACCTTTTTTTTTTTTTTTTTGGCTCTTTGACAGTAAAATTTGACATGGACGCCTACTCAGCAGGAGATGATTCTAAATATCCCGTGACGCTGAGAATTTCCAACACTCAGCTGTACGTGAGCGCCCAAGGTGGAGACCAGCCTGTGTTGATAAAGGTTAGTCGTCCTCTAACTCAGCCCCACCTGCCTCCCACCCTGTGCAACGACCCCAAGAGCAAATGTCTGTCCAGGTCCTTGCCTGCTCACCTCTCCTCCTTCTGAGTTACCCTCAGAACCTAGACTAGGAAAGATCTGTGAGGACAAGACGGGGTAGCGGGAGATGAGCTGCCTTCTTTCCCTGCCTGGCTCTATTCACCTACCATCTCAGGGCATCCATTTGCTCTGTTGCTCTTTACTGACTTCTCCTATCTAATCTACACCATACTAGGCATGATAACAATGGGCTCACCTTGCAAGAGACCTAATAAGCCAAATGAGTTCAGAGAGAATTAACCACCTGCTAATATATATGAAGCAAAAAGCTGGAAATCAAGACCCAAACTTTGGCCTTCTTACTAGTGCCGTATTGGTGCTGCCATTATCTCTCATCCTGGCCCCATAGTCTCTAGGCCCATCCCCTTCCAGTACACACATACACACACATGCACTCACATGTACATTAGCATTAGCTATGTTCTCTACTGATAAGCAAATGATTTTTATTTAATAAATGTATACTCCAATGTCTTCTGTCTTCAACAAGAATTCATGAGGGTATTATGTATTTCTCTCTCTGAATCTAGTATAATGAAAGTGATATCTACTAAGTAGGGCAGAGGTTTCATTTATGAATTCATTGAACAAGGAGTAGTTACTGAGAGCTTTCTATGTTTTTAAGCATAGTGCCAACAGTTATGGAGATAGTAAGTAGTGAGACAAAACCTCTGACCTTCTAGAATGGAGTCCTCTGGCACCACAGATAGAAGATAAGTCAAACAATTAAAAAAAAAAAAAACTGGAGGCTGGAGAGGTGGCTCAAGAGTTAAGCCTCTGCCTCACAAGCAAAAGGACCTGAGTTCAGATCCTTTTGAAAATGCAGGGCAGAAGATATAGCAGCAGCCTGCACTTCTGGCCCGGGAAGGCAGAGCCTGGGAAAACCCAGAGCAAAGCCAAAAGGAAGTAGAAGAATCCAGGATGATTCCCAAAGTCATCCTGGGCCCTCCACAGATACACACAGTGTCTTCTGATACACACACATACATGCACATGCACTAAAAAAAAAAAGAATCAATGCTTGGATTTGATGCCAGTTGTTAGCGGACACTGATGCACCAGGCTGTCTGGACACCATGAGACACTGGTATCATTGATGGTCCTGAGGATCAATGTCAATTTCTCTCCAGTTAACAGATGAAGATCCTTGATCATAGCACAGTGGCTTCTCACGGGGACCCAATGTCCCTCTAACAGAGTTCTATTCTCCTTATCACAGGAGATGCCGGACAGACCAAGAATCATCACCGGTACTGACACCAACCTCATCTTCTTCTGGAAAACCACCGGCTCTAACAGCACCTTTGAGTCAGCTGCCTATCCAGAGATGTTGTTAGCCACAAAGGAACAGAGCCTGGTACACATAGCGAAGGGGTTGCCCTCCATGACCGATTTCCAGATATCATAAAACCAGCCTCGCTTCTGGCACGACTCACGTGGGCAGAGCTGACAATCTGTATGTACTATGTACAGGAAGAATCAGATGCCGAACCCTTAGTCATTTGCTGAGCATGTGCTGAGCCTTTGTAATTCTAAATGAATGTTTACCCTCTTTGTAAGAGAAGGACCAAAGCCTCATGGAACCAACACTGACAGATAGTATTTTTGTTATTTAAAGAACACCCTATACTTTGTATGGAATCAGTCACTTTAATTATTATTATTATTGCTATTATTATTATTATGTAGAATATTCTTGGGAAGGCCAGGCTATTGACTATAGTGATCAGAAAGATTCTATCCATGATGCAAAAGGGTTAACTGAAGCCTAAAAAAACCTTAAAGGTGCACTCAAACAGCATTTGGGATGAGATGGCACAGATCAGAATTTCCATCCAGTTTTGCTTCCAAGTGCCTGGCAGACCTTTAATCAAGAAGAATAAACTTATAGGACCTCGGTTTTACCACTTTCAGCAGGAAGGGGGTAATAGCTCCATCTTTCCTACCTCAGTGATTTTTTTTAATGCCAATAAGTGGGGTCATTTTGATAAAATGCCTCCCAAAGCTGAACCTCAAGGAGACAGACTATTGAATGTTATTTTTAAGTTATTTTATACATATACATTTTATATTTATAAATTTATTTATAACTATATTATTCTATTTATGGCATCTCCTCAAGCCCTCTCAGGAGAACCTGTATCTTCAATAACAGAACTTTCCAAGCTGAGTCAGATGTAGTTATACCAGGGCACTGTGATCCGTAGCCAGGAAGCTCTGTTTAGAGTTGAATGCTTGGGAGTTCTAGAATTATGACAATAAACTTGTATTACTTACCTCGTTCACTTGAACTGGTTCTTGGGCCAGACTCTCATACTTCTGCCTTTAGCATGGTTTCCCTATTCTTGTGTCATTTAACTTCATCTGTAATGAACTCCAACCCACTAACACGGATGAAACTTGACCAAAGCAACCACAGGACCACTGCTACCTAAAGCTTCTTTCTGGAACAGAATCAATGTTTCCTTTGCATCTTAAAAAATTGTGATCACAATGTACTGTTACATGACTAGAAAACATAGCTGATGCATTTTTATTGATAATAATATATCAATATTTAAAAAGCAGATAATAATAATTGACTGATGCATTTTTATTGATCATAACTGAATAAAGCAAGTTCAGCCAATGCATAATTACATGCTGTCTGTTTTGTATGAGCTTCGAAATGGTATTTTGTTATCATTTTATTTATTTTCTGAACAGGGTGTTATGTTACACGTTACCTTTTTCTTCTGTTGCATAGGAATTAGGAACAGATAGTCAAAGTTCATATAAATGACTACAAGTAATCTTAGTTTGTTTACGAACCTCCAACCACGTTTTCATAGTTTTTTTTTCCTCTTTTGCAAGCACCAATATCCATAAACAGCATTGAAAAGCATACTACTTCCAGGTTCAGTTAAAGCTCACATTGCACACATACAAAGCATGTGTATATGCACTGTATGTAGATGTATACGTATAGGTCCATACAAACTCATAACACTAAAAGCAAGTACCAGACTTCTATTAATATAGCAGATTAGAAGCTGTTTCCATGTCACCTGGCAAAGGAGTTAAAATAAGAAAACTTAGACTCTACTCCAAACAAAAGGGGGGGGTGGGTAGGAAGAGCTTCTGAAATTCACAAAGACAGTGACAGGACAGTTGCAAAGAGGGGAGGGAAAGAAGGGGAAAGGAAGCTGAGCCAAGCCCAGCCCAACCCTCCATCCACACCATGGGGAGAAGCAGAAGCCTCACCCAAGATATAAGGCCGGCAGCCCTGGATAAAAGAGATTCAGGACGAGCCCACAGTCCATGCAAACGACACCTTCAGTGGAAAGTTTCCATGAGAGGGATTCATCCTGTGGATAGGTCAACCATGTTGCTGTTCTGGACGATTCATAGGGGGCCATCTTTGGAGGGAACAAGGGACAACCTCAAGTCAAGAGTCTGAATTCAACCTGCCAGAGCCCCACATTGAGACAGAGACCAGGTAACAGTTGTGGAAAGGGGCGGGATGCGGGGTGCTGAAGTACTAATGAACCAACGGTGCAGGGACCAAAAAGGAAAAGAGGGGGAATGTGCCCAGTCTCCACAGTTGGGAGGAGACCTCAGTATCTGAGTATAATCATGGGGGTTGGTAATCATGAACCTGAGATAAGAGGGTGGATTCATCTCCAGAGCCACCTAACAGCCTCACTGCAGGAGAGTCCAAGAATCCTGAAGCTTCGACAAAACTCTAGTCCGCAGTTGCATCCCCCCAGTAGCGATCTAAGGCAGACTTGGGGCACTGGGAGGAGAAAAGCGGGTCTACTGCTGAGGCCGCTGTGCCCATTCCCAAGGCAAAGCATTGATCATTTTTCTTTATGGCACTTTTTAGTTTCTCTTTCTTAAACTTTCATTTTCTTATGCTTTTAATACATTGTTAAGTCTCTTACTAATACCCACACTACACAAAGATTTTTTATTTCTTTTTATTACTAAAGAGAGAGACAGTGTGCACATGCGCGTCAGGGCAAGCAGGAAGTCAGCACAACCTTCGGAGGTCACTTCTCTCCTTCTGCCCTGTGGGCTCCCCGGGATCAAACTCAGCTCACCAGACGTGCAATCTCATGTTGCCAGGTTTGCAAGTAGGCACCTTACCCGTTGAGCTACGTCACTGGCCATTTTTCTTATTTTATAAATTCCCCTTCAGATAGTCACCTAATTTTGCTTATGCATATTGAACAACCTATTCTTTTCCTTTCTTCTTTTCTTCTGTTCCCTCTGTGATTCCCTATTTTCATTTTTGCCTTTTCCACTGTATTTTTAGTAGCATCTTGACTTTAGTGCATTTTTTAATCCTTAAAACAAGCTCTTTTCATTTTGTGATGCTGTTCTTGTATTTATCTGATTTTACTTTTGAATTTTCTCACGGTTGAGAAATCTTTTTTTGTTGCTTTTTATTTAAACTCGTCTGGTCTCTTGCTCTTTTCCTTTCCCACTTGTATCATTCGTATCCATTCTCTGCCATCTTTTTTTCCTTTCTTTTATTTAACCTCTGGGTGCGCTGGTGAGGGCATCTCCAGAGACCATGAAATCATAACCTGATCAATAGATTAAAATGCTGCTGTTCTCATAATACACTGCTGGAAGGAGATGAACGGTGGGAGGTTGAGATTCGCTGGAGAAAGTAGGTCAAGGGAGACATCTCACAGGAGGTATCCCTGGGCACTAAATGTTACACTAGCCTCTTCCTTAGTTCCTCTTTTTCTGCTTCCTGTCCGCCAGCACAGGAAGAAGAGCCCAGTCACATGTTCCTTCTGCCAAGATTGTCTGCCCAAGTGAATGGGGCCAAGTGACCCTGGCTTAAACCCTCTGAATCCCTGAGCCAGTGGTACATCTGTCTTTCTTTAGGTTGGTACTGCCTAGTGTTCAGTCATAGCAATGTGTGGGGGCAGAGAACCCACTAATGAAGCCAGAAGATAGCTCAGTGGGTAAGGCACCTGCTCTCCAACCTGCTGACCTGAGTTCAGTCTCCAGGAGCTCGTATGGTAGCATCCATCCATCCATGTACCATACCATGCACAGATGCTCAGTCTCTCTCTCAAATAAATAAATATTCTTAAAAAGACTCTCTGTGAAAAGAAAACAGGGAAGGGGAAGGAAAGGGAGGGGAAAGGGGAAGGGAGAGAAGGGAAGAGGGAGGAGAGGAAGGAGGAGGGGGGAGGGAGAGAGAGGGGAGGGGGAAGAAAGGAGGGGTAGAGGGGAAGGGGAAGAGGGGAGGGAAGGGGATGGGGAGGGAAGGAGAAGGGGAGGGAAGGGGAGGGGGGAGGAAAGGGGAGAAGAGAGAAGGGGGGAGGGGGGAGTGGAGAGGGGGAAGGAAGGAGAGGGGGGAGGGGAGAGAAGGGGAGGGGAGGAGGGGGGAGTGGGGAGGGGGAGGGAAGGAGAGGGGGAGGGAAGGGAAGGAGAGGGGGAGGGCAGAGAAGGGGAAGGGGAGGAGGGGGAAGTGGGAAGGGGAGGGAAGGAGAGAGGGAGGGAAGAGAAGGGGAGGGGAGGGAGGGGGGGAAGTGGGGAGGGGGAGGGAAGGAGAGGGGGGAGAGGAAGGGAAGGAGAGGGGAGGGGAGAGAGAAGGGGAGGGGAGGAGGGGGAAGAGAAGGGGAGGGGAGGAGGAGGGAGTGGGGAGGGGGGGAGGAGGGAGGAGGGGGGAGGGGAGGGAAGGAAAGAGGGGAGGGAAGGGAAGGAGGAGGGGAGAGGGAGGAGGAGGGGGAGGAGGGGGAGGAGGGAGGGAAGGGGGGAGAAGAGGAGAGGAAAAAACTAATACAGATAATTTCACTTGGTACGCTTTCACTTGCATCAGGAGCCTAACTGATAGGAAATACCATAGAGATCGGGTCTCTGGACTTGTCTCTCCCTGTTCTGTCTAGCTGTCACAACCTTCCTTGGATTTCCCTGACCCACCTCTAGCTAGAGTAAAATGAAATAAGATCTGCTTCTTTGCATCTTAATATTTTAAGAAAAAAGGAAGGAGCTACAAAAATCCAAACCCAAGAGTTCATAAAAAGAATCAGTGTTGCTCTGTCTCCGACCTGTAGTGAACACTGAGTTATTGTAGAAATGACCTGATAGTGGTTCTGCCCCACAGCCAGCAACGTCCTCTACGTCAACTTCCTTAGTGCCCAAGTAGTAAGAAGGACATCATGATGAGGTTAACCATCTTGGATTGACCTTGCTAGCGTTGATTTTTTTCTATTACAGTCTTAATCACCAACTCCCTCTTTACCTTTAAGTTCACAGTATAGAAACGAAAATCCCGGCTCCTGCTGAGTCACCTCCCCGACATTTCAAAATTATACCACGAAGAATTTTTAGGTGTGACAGAATTGTTGGGATAGCTGTAATTATTGTAGTGAATACAAATATGTTTGTGTGTCTACAGCTCTGCGTCCATCAGAATAGTTCTCCTGTGTCTTGTCCTATGTTGGCTTGTCAGTATCTTTCATAAAATTCACTGTCCAGAATTAATTATAGCCCTCAGAATGTGGTCAGCTCAACACAGACTGTAGAGGGTCTTCTCTTTCTGATTCTAGACACCATGTTCTAGGCAACGGATTTTTGAAAGTCAACTGAGATTGTTAATGCATTTGTATTTGTAAACAATTGCCCTAGTTAGGCACAGGTGTCAACTTGACAGTTGAGGGTTTGAGCTCTGGGCACATTTGTAGAGAATTAGTGGTTGAGTCAAGACCAGAGCAAACCTGCAGGAGATTGTCTAGCTGATGGGGAAGGTCCAGCCCATGGTGGTGGGACTAGACCCTAGAATGAAATACAGAGAGCTGGTTGAGAGAGTTGGCATCCTTGTGTACATTTGGCCAGACATGCTGGTCTGGCAAGTAAGGATCATCAGTTCCTTCAACACTGGTGTTGGTGCATGCTCTCCCATCAAGCTGGGCTACGAACTGTAACCAGACTATCAGTAAGAAAATGAATCCCTTGTTTCCTTAAGTTGTTTGATGGCAATTTATCAGCAACCATACAGATGAACTGCAACAGCAACTAAAATTTGTAGATTTTTATTCTAACTTCAGAACTTTATTTTTTAAATAAATTTTATTTTCATGTGCTGCATACATGAATATAGTGAATTTATGATTTTTTTACTCCTAATCCCCTATCTCATCTCTGTTCCTTTTCCCCTTACAACTCTTCAATCTCCCCTGCCAGACTCCCTCCTATTTTCAAGGCTTTTCACTTGTGTGGCCCACTGTGTTTCATCTAGTTTGCCTCTGATGACATATGTCTGCCATGCTTCATGCTCCAGCAAGTCATAGACCAGTGGATACCACTGAGGAAAGCATCTTCCTTTTCTTCTCTATCAGCATTAGTCCTTGTCAGTGTCTTAGGGAAGCACAGAGCTTCTTGTATATCCCTATTAAGATAGATCTTGTTAATTTGATCCCTGGATTGTTCTAGATCTTTGTGGTATGTTGTTGTTGTCATTCTCATTGTTGTTGTCATCATTTCTTCCTGTTCCTTCAAGATGGGGTCTCATTACATAGCCCATGCAGAATTTGAATGAGACATCCCCTTCATAAGCCTCCTCGGTACTGGAGAATACAGAAAGGTACAAACACCACACCCAGATTGACTTTGGATCCTTTTCTCTGATATACTGGGTTTTTCCCTGTCATAGTGTGACAACTGCAATTTAGAAAATATATTTCTATTATGCTCATAATCTATTGTACAGTCTAAAGGATAGACTACAAATATTATTACAAAATGATGCTGTTTTGATTAATTTTTATTTAAAGTGATTACTATTTATATTTTAAAAATATGTTAACAGATCTTGTCTCCAAATTGATTGAATGAGTTAAAATTTCACGGGACTTCTGGTTATACATTTTTGGGATTTTTTTAAAGTAAATGTATAATTCACTGACAGATATATGACTACGTGACAAAACATCAATTTAAAATGTCTTTTAAAACAGAGCCTGGGAAACCCCATGGTAAAGCAAAAAGGAGGTAGAGCAATTCAGGATAATTCCCAAAATTACCCTTAGGTCTACACACACACACACACACACACACACACACACACACGCACGCACGCACGCACGCACGCACGCACGCGCGCGCGCGCGCGTAAATACCCTCACATACACACACATGCAAAAAATAAGTACAAATAAATTATATAGCAGTAAAAAAAAGTGTTTTTTAAATTTTTATGAGAAAAACAAAGTATCCCTTCCTTCTTCCTTTGTAAAATCAGCAGGGCATGTGATGCTCATATAACCTAAAACATCTTGTAGGGTAACTTATTTTGCTTATAGATACACTGTTTTTTCCTATCCCTCACTCCCATTGGCTAAGAACACCTCTGATTCATTTCTTTTCAAAAAGTACATGTCCTGTCTACTTTTCTATCAGAATAGCTGATAAATAATCTTACAAGAGGCTGTGCCCACTGAAGGAGGTAAACTAGTTCTTTGGGATGCCTGGGGTTAACATTAGAGCTTGTTGAAATTATCCATTGACCAGATCTCTCCCCCAAAACCTTAATTCAGCAATTTTGAGGTGGGTCAAAAGGTAACTTTGCTATTTCACTTCAAGAACAACTGAATTAAGGCATTCCCGGAGTTAAGTATAGTTCTATTGTAAGAATATTTTTTCCATTTGGACAAGTCAGCCCTGAGCTAAAAGTGGGCATGTATATACCTCAATTCAGTAGAGGCTTTCCAACAGCCTCAGGGATACAAGTCCACCACATTTGAAAATAAGTTAATCAACATTTCACATACTCACTTATACTTGCACAGATGTTGGAAGGTCTAGAAGTTGGTTATTTGTCCCAACAAGAGACGACTATGGAGTCCATAAAACATAAAAACTGTTCCTGCTTTATCGTCCCATCTCTCAGCACCCCAAACCCAACTTTCGAGGTCCAGAATGACATGAGACCTTAACTTTCAGAGGAAGATGCTTTTCTTGCCCCCACTAGAGTGCAGCCAATTGTCTTCCACATAGCTCCTAGTCATATTTGGTAGATGAAATCATTTCTTCTTGTGAAGAAAATTGCAATTATTTTAATTACTTTTTTGAGAGAGAGAGAGAGAATAAGCAAGAGAGGACATGTATATCATATATACAAGTAGAAGTCAGAGGACAACTTTAAGAAGTCATTCTCTCCCCACATGGGCTTCTGGGGACGGAACTCCGGTCACCAAGTTTGGGAGCAGGCGCTTCACCCACTGAACTCTCTCTCCAGTCCCTACTATTATGATTGTTATAAACAGAAAAGAGAAGATTTGAGTTGACAAGATGGACCAGCAGGTTATGACACATGCTGCCAAACCTCGCAACCTGAGTGTGAGTCCCAGAATCCACTGGGCACAAAGAGAGATCTGGCTCCTAAAAATGCCTTCTGACCGCTACACATATATACACAAAGAAGACACACAATAAACACTTTGAAGAAAAAAGATGACTTGTGGAGATTATTATCATTCTTGACATGAATTTATTACAATAATTTGTAAAAGATTCTTGAACACTTATAGAAAGAGAACACAAAACTAAAACAGATTGGCCTCAGAAAAATTTGATGTTGGGCTGGAGAGGTGGTTCAGGGGTTAAGCCTCTGCCTTGCAGGCGGAGGGTCCTGAGTTCGGATCCTAGACCCCACGTATAGACGCCGGGCAGAAGTGAGGGTGGGAGCCTGTGAATCCCGGGGCAGAGTAAACGAGGAGATGGAGGCATCCATGGTGGTTCCCGAATTCTGTCCGTGGCTCTATACACACGCGCACACATGCATACACGCACAATTGAGTAAATAATAAATAATAATAAAAAAATTTTTTTTACATTTACCTTTTTTTAAAAAATTTAATTATACATTTTAAAATTTTTTACCAGTTCCCTCCCTCCCCCCCTCCTCCCCCCAAACCTCCTCCTCCCCCTCCCCTTCCCCCAGTGCCTCCCCCCCAATTCCCAGAGAGTCCTTTATTGTGTACGCCTAACTCTCCACTGGGTCCTCCTCTCCGATGACATATAAGGACCCAGTGGCATTTCCATAAGCCCTTTCTCTTGTTCCCCTTAAGCATAAGATCACTACTATGGCTGTCAATCCCTTGCCTCCAGGGGTCTCGGTGCCCTTAACAGATGCTAGACTTTATGAGGGCAACAGTGCGCTGGACATTGCGCAGGGCATGCAAAGTCCCATTATGATTGCTTTGGCCCCAACTATTGTTGAGAATCTTGCAAATCGTTGCTCCTCCCATCCTTTTGCTCTTACAATCTTACCGCCCCCTCTTCCGCAAATGTCCCTGAGCTCCAGGATGGGGAGAGATTAGGCTGGCCTAGTTCTATGTGATTGATATAGAGTCTCTGAAGTTCTGGATTGTGGTTTGTTGATTTTCTTTTGCAGTTTTGCTGCTCCTGCAATTCCCTTCACTCCATTCCATGTTGCTGTGATACTAAAAGCACATAAGTCAAGGCTCAGTAATTGTTAATGAAATACACAAACAAATGAATAGACAAAACTTGGACACATAGACTAAAATGTGACAGTATCAAGGTCGTGGCCTAGGTTCACTCTATAGGACTGAGTCATGTCACAGACTCATTTCCATTTTTACTGGGATTATACTAGCAAATATATTCTATTGTGGCAGTGACTTAGACTGTGAGTCATTAAGCATTTAGGTCAAGTAAAAAGCCCTTCTAGTTCTGATCCCATGCTCTCTGATGGAACTTTTCATCTTCATACATGTTTGCCTTCAAGAAAAGAATGTCCTGCTAGACAATGTGTTAAATCAATTCTGCAATCCCAAGCTTGTTATGAATTAAAATTGGCAGTTGCAAAATTCAATCATGGCTCAATGTGGAATACCATAAAAAGAACAAACTGTGGAGTCAGTACTAACTTAAATACCTCTTTATTTAGCTAGCCGTTAGTCTCTTAGTTTCCATTTCTTTACTTACAAAATTAAAGATTGTAATATCTACTTTCAACTTGTGATAAGGTTATCTCTTCATAAACACAGAATGAAAACATTGTAAGTCAAAACTGCGCCGCATACGTGGAACCTACTGAAATCCCAGTTCAGCAACGCTAGAGTATCGTTTCCCCCTTGTGGCCGTGTGGCTGACAGACCTGTGACTCACAGCCTTTCCCAGCTTCCAGAAGATTCCTAGCGAGAACCAACATTCCAAATTCCAACATCAGATTCTACTGAAATGTATTGCTTCCACGCTATCACAAAGTCAAGTCATCGTAGGCTGCGGATTTCCATGTAGTAATAAATAGACCAAGGCTGTTATGCAGAGATGTGTTGGTTGCCGTGAGTAGATTCTTTTTTTTTTTAATTTTTTTATTTCATTATATTTTATTCAATATATTATTGAATGTGTGTATGCGGATTTACATGTAGTAATAAATAGACCAAGGCTGTTATGCAGAGATGTGTTGGTTGCCGTGAGTAGATTCTTTTTTTTTTAATTTTTTTATTTCATTATATTTTATTCAATATATTATTGAATGTGTGTATGCGTGTGTGTGTGTGTGTGTGTGTGTGTGTGTGTGTGTGTGTGTAGAATCACGGACGAATTTGGGAACCACCATAGACCGCCTCCACCTCCTCCTTGTTTACTGCCCGGGGATTCACAGGCTCCGCCCTACCAGGACCAGAAACACAGGCCGCCCCCACTTCCGGCTGGCGTCTATACATGGGGTCTAGGATCCGAACTCAGGACCTTCCGCCTGCAAGGCAGAGGCTTAACCTCTGAGCCACCTCTCTAGCCCCGTGAGTAGATTCTTAACAAAAGGATGTACTCAGCCCTTTTCACTCCCCCCCCATTCCCACATGTTCTTACACATGCATGCTCTTACTTTCATTTTTCCCCCTTGGGATGGCACTATGAGAAAATCTTTGCCCCTTGACCTTGGACTTCCAAGTCTCTAGTTTTGGTTTGGTTTTGTCTATTCATTTGTTTGTGTATTTCATTAACAATTACTGAGCCTTGACTTATGTGCTTTTAGTATCACAGCAACGTCAAATTTTTCTGAGGCCAATCTGTTTTAGTTTTGTGTTCTCTTTCCATAAGTGATACTTAGACATGCCAGACAATTTAGAGGAATAAGCAACTTTTATTCCAGCTTACAAACAATGTCAGTTTACAATCCATCATGGTGGAAGTCATAACAGCAACCGGAGCTGAGAAACTGGTCACATCATTTCCAAAGTCGAGCATGGAGAAGACCTAAGGCATACCAGAGAACTTTCTTGGCACTTTCCCGGTCTGCTAATTAGCTCTCTCCATCAATCCAATGATGAATAGGTAAATGAAATGTGGTATATCCATGCAACAAAATATTATCCACTCAGAAAAAAGAATGATATACTGATATATGCTACATCATGAATAAACCTGAAAATATATACTGAACAATAGAAAACCACCATAGACCACATACATACTATATAATCCCATTATATATAAAATGCTGAAACGAACAAATCTATGCAAATAGAAAATAGACTCATTGTTCGCAGAAGCTGAGAGGAGAAATTATGAATTGACTTCTAGTGAGCACTAGGCATCTTTTGAGAGCAATGAAATGTTTTTAAAATTAAATTGTACAATGTAAATGACTGAACTATGTGGAATGTTAATATTGCAAATAAAGCTAATAGAGCCACAGGAGTAATAATGATTAGGAGAAAGAAGAAGTCTTGGGTTCCCAGACAGAAAGAAAAAAGTATGGAAGGAACTGAAGAAAAACCACTGTGCTAGGATTTCAGCAGGTAGGCGGAGAGTACCGTGAACTAAAGCCAAGTTCCAAAGTCTATAGGCACTTGGTAGTCTTTAACCTGAGGACAGTGGGAAGCTACTAAAGCCACCAGCATCACGGGAATCTACTCTGGAGGATGAGTTGCAGGATGAGTTGAGAATTTTTATACCTGTGTAGCTCCCTACACGTACACACACACACACACACACACACACACACACACACACACACACATTTCATATTCTACAAAATAACTGTCGAATATCCAAAGGATAGAGAAAAGAGAACTGGCTTATATTGATCCAAAGGCCAAGGATCAATGGGCAAGAGGACACATTCTCGCTCATTTTTAAGGCGAGTTTCAGGATAAATAGGGGTGTCTAATCAAGCCAGGTAAAGTGGCTGATACAATACCGGCTGATGTATTGAAAGGCACACTGGAAAGGAGATAGGACAAAATAACTTCTGAAACCCAGACCCATCCAGTCACTAAGATTCACCAAAGTCCAACAAAGCCCCCTTTTCTTTTCCTTTCTTACTCATTAAGAAACGAAGTCTCTTGCCTGCTTACTAGATTCACTATTGGGCACAACACCATGGTCCCTAAGACAGAGTCCAAAGTCTTCCCTAAAATACTTACCGGTTTCATAATAATCTCATGCATTCATAACACATCTTTCTTTCAGAATGACCTAGTGGTGGACAAAGAGAAACATCCCGCAGTGACGTCATGTCCTCCTAAGTATCCAACTGTTAAAGCAGATCTAGCAGAGAACCAAACGTCACTGTCTCTCTCCGTCTGCCACCTCTCTATTATCCACAGAGGAGCGCACTTTAACACATACGATGTCAAGAATCCTTTGCCAGAGTTCTTTACGAAACTGCAGAATAATTGAAACAAGAAGCAAATTTTAAAAGAAAACAGAGTGAAACGAGAAGAATGAAATATACTAGGGGACTTGGAACAACTAGACAACTAGCCGGTCTCATCAAAAACACACTTTAAAATGAAGCCCCTTCAGAGGACATATAGTCTGGCAGATAAAAAGTAACCATTTTGCAAATGGGTGATTGACCCTTCCCTCACTGCAGTTTCCTACCTTTGAATATACTCTTATAACAAGACTCTAGTTTAACAGCTTTTTATCTCTGGCCAGGGGGTGACATCCAATACCCATCAGGATGGAGCGAAGGGCATTGCAGGAGCAGCAAAACTGGAAAAAAAAAAAAACAACAAACCATAATCCAGAACATCAGAGACTCTATATCAACTACCTGGAACTAGGCCAGCCTAATCTCTCCCCATCCAGAAGCTCAGGGAAATTTGTGGAAAAGGGGGCAATAAGATTGTAACAGCACTTGGGGGGGATCGGTATACCTGTTAAGTTTGTATGAGTGGAAATTAAAAAAAAAAATAGAACTAAAGGACAAAAAAAAAAAAAAGATTGTAAGAGCACAAGGATGGGAGGAGCAATGATATGCAAGATACTCCACACAAGTTAGGGCTGAAGCAATCATAATTGGACTTTGCATGCCCTGCGCAATATCCAACACACTATTGACCCCTCAAATTCTAGCATTTGCTAAAGGCACTAGAATCCTTGGCAACAAGGGATTGACAGCCACAGTAGTGTTCCTATGCTTAAGGGGAACACAGGAAAGGGTTCAGGGAAATGCCCCTGGGAGAGGAGGACCCAGAGGAGAGTCTGGCATGCTCATTAAAGGATGCTCCGGGGATGGGAGGGGAAGGCACTGGGGGATAGGGAGGGAGGGGGGAAGAGAGAGGGGTGGGGAGGGAGCATAGCACGGTGGGAGGTTGGAGGGAGGGGAACCGTGTACCTGTTAAAGTTGTATGAGTAGAAATAAAAATAAATAAATAAATAAAATGAAGCCCCTTCGTGTGACCCCTAACCGCTCTCTGAGTGAATATTGATAGTTAAGGCTGGCTGGGGGAAGAGGACCCATTTGCTTTAGGGGTGTTGCTACTGCTATATCACCTTTGCTACTTTCAGTACATGCTTGATGCAGGTATATGCTAATGCAACCCTTATTAAACTCACCGAGACACACACAACTACACACAGAAAAAAGCATAAAGGTAGGAGGGAAACTTGTTGGGAAGAAGATTCTCAGTAGGAAAAAGAGGGTTCAAGCAGGTCGTATGAGGAGAAAATATCAAAAATTTTCATTGTATACATATGAAACTTTCAGAGAATAAAATAAAAAGAGTCACCCCCAAAAGAAGCCACCTCATATAATGTATGAGTGTCAATCAAAAAAGTGGAATTTTCAAATCATTCAATACTACTACTTGATATATACTCAAAAAAAAATAAGTGTTGTGTTTGACTATGAAATAGCCCCCAACAGGCTCATTTGCTGGATGCTTTGTTCACAGCTGGTAGGGCCACTTTGGAAGGTTCTGCAGTTTTAGGTGGAACGGGAAGAAACATGTCGCTGGGAGTGTAACTTTGGAAGCTGTAAGTGGTCTCCACTCCCTTCCTGGTTCTCTGCTTCCTAACAAGATTCTTCCACAAGCTACTAGATGTTCTGCCCAAGTGCGCCCGGGGTCAAACGACCCTGGAATGAACCCTCGGAAACTGTGCGAAGTGAATCTGTCCTCCTTTAAGTTGTTTTCTCCAGGATTCTGGCTTCGACCATGCAGAAGTAACTAGTACAGAATATCTCAGAGATAATCATATACACGTGTCATAGTGGCAGGAGTGACAACTGCCATAAAGTGGAAACAACACTCATGCCACCTGTGTGTCTAAGTTGGCCTCTTGTGTCAACTGTGCTTCAGTTTCTTGAGGCATTCTGGGAAATTCTCTTGGTATAAGAGAAGCAGCAAAATGCACTATATTTACTGCAATTCAGTCTTAAAAATGAAGGAAAATCAGATATCTAAATCACCCTCCCAACACACCAAGGCCCAGGGAACATCACAGAAGAGGGGGAGTAGGAATATACAGGGTGGGGAGGGGTTGTCACAGATAGTGTCTTCCAGACCTCACGAGGCTGCTGCACCCTTGAACCCACTGCAGCTCTGTTACCTCCGGAAGTTCTGCACATTTGGCCTGTCAACATTTTATCAGAAGAGAGAAGATCCCGTGAGGCCTCACACCTCCCTGGCAGACAACTGATGATTACTGCTGGCTGTGGAAAGAAGAGCTGATCCTGCAAGTGCTCAGATACATATCAACACGGGCAATCCAGACCAACTCAGTGACACACACACACACACACACACACAGAGACACACAAACACACACAGACACACAGACACTCACACACACACTCCCAGATCCTGAGAACCCTGGGGTGGGGTCCGAGGGAAAGAGATCGAGATCAAAGGGGCTCCCGGAAGTCAGCCCGGTCGCTGTCAGCGCCTCCCCGAAGTCAGTCCCGTGGGGTACCGGAGCCGGGGTCACTCAGATGCCCAAGAGATCGCGCCCGCCGCGTACCCCCGAACTCCGACATCCGCCTGCGGCTCCCGCAGCCGGCGCCCGGCGGCGCCCGGCGCCCCCCTTTCCTCCGAGGACCCCGGGCGGAGTTCCACGGGCCAGGGCCAACCGCGAAGCGCGTCTTTCTCGTTATCCCGCCCTCCCGGGATTCTGATTGGCTGATTTTAAAGCCGCGGGAGCCAATGAGGGCGCGCGGACGCGCGGCGCGCCGGCCTGGGACGCTCCCGGCGCGGCCTTTGAAGGAGAAACTGCCGCCGGGGAGTCATGGTGGGGCCCGGCCCCGCCGCCGCCGCCGCCGCCGCGGGTGAGTACGGCCGCCTGCCGCGCTGCTTGCGGGCGCTGGAGACTCCGAGCCTGCCCGCGGGAGGGCCCGTGTGCGCCCGGCCTGCCTCAGTTTCCCCCGCCCCGGGGCGGCGGAGGCCATGCGGAGGGGACCCGCCCAGCCCTGCCCTGCCTGGCGCAGACGCGCTCGGGCCGAGTCGCCGCCCCCGTCCCGGCTCCGTCCCCCGGGGTCCCGAGTCCACCTGCATCCCCGGGCCTGGACCTTGGTGGGTGGGACTTAAGCACCCCGCGCCCCCCGGATCTCGGAGATGCGCCGGAGCCCTTCTAGGGTCTCCCCGCCAAGATCCTCCCTGGGTCTCCGCCTGTTGGATGCGTCCAGGGTCCTGGCACCGCCCTAGGCGCTTCGCACATCAGCCCTTCAAGAAGGGTTTTGTGGACCCCACGTTACAGACACACTGTGTGGTGTGGACCTAAGTGTGGTTCTTTCTCCCAGTGGTCTAAGAAGGATATATCGGAGTCGACAGCAAAACGGGACAGCTCAGTACAGATGTTAAAAATAGTTCCGCACTCCTTCAGTCTTTTACTTAACCATGTGTGATTTTCAGGGTTTCCAGCCACCTGTACCTCTTGCCTTCTCCACGCTGAGTGCCCATCATGTTTTTCCTTTGACCTCTTAGAGCACCTAGATTTGCTATCCATTGTGATTGTCGCTGTATTTGTTTCATTTCCACTATTAGATTGGAACTTCCTTGAAGGCAGAAGGTGTCCTTTATCTGAAATGCTCGGACCAAAGTGCTTCCAAATTTCAGATTTTATTTTTTAACATTTGTATATATAATAATAGATCTTGAGGATGAAACTCATTTGTATTTCATACACACCTTTTACACACAGCCTGGAGGTAATTGTACACAATATTTGTGCTACACCTTAGTTTTGGTCACATGCACCTCCTGTGACCAATACATGAAGTGAGGAATGGAATTTTCCATTTATGCTATGCTAACCCTCAAAAACTTGTGCTTTTGATATTTTTTTTAAATTTCAAATTTCTGGATTAAGGAGAGTCAACCTGTGTTGTCTTTTTATTCTCTCACAAAATGCATTGCATTGAAAGTCGCCAAATAGATGTTTGCCAATGAGTCCCCTGTTTTGGCCTTTAGGACACCAGGGAAGAGTTTGTAAGTCAAAAACCGTGATCCTTTTCAGGAATAAAAGAAGGAAAAAGAAAAACTGAGACCAGGCCTTGCTCACTAGCTCAAGTGGACCAGTTAGAATGTCTTCATGTAAAGCATGTTATATCTGAGAACAAAGCCTTCATCACATGCTCTGAGGTTAGATAATCCTGGTTTGATATGCTGGTAGTAACTGGGTTACTTTAAGCATGTTTTTTACCCTTTCTGAATGTTAAACTTCAAAGTACTTCATAGCGTTATTGTGTGGGTTAAAAGAAGTAATGTGAGTATTAACGGCTTAGTACGAAGGTTGGCACAGAAGTGATACTGTTAATGTTGATATTAGCATGAAGCCAAACTACATCATTCCAGAAAAGTATAGTATTTTAGGATATGAAGCTCTCAAGTTGAATTTCTGTTGTTTACTCTTCTGTTTTTCAGAAGAAAGACAGAGAAAGCTGCAGGAGTACTTGGCAGCCAAGGGGAAATTGAAGGATCAAAACACCAAGTGAGTCGTCCACCAGCAGTTATGCTGGTGTTGTCGCCCTCGTTGCTAATAGTGATGAACATAATAGTCCTTTTGTTTGCATCCTGTTTAACTTAACATTGAGATCTTGCGATGCCTTTGAAAGAGCACTTCAGTTCAGACACGACCAGAAACCTGGGCATTGCCTAGTCTGTTGGCAGAGATTTAAACCTTGTTTTCATGGCAGTCTCCAAAGAAAGAAAGAAGGGATTTACAGTATTGCCACACTAGAAGCTTTTTGTTTCTTGTCCCTCTTTTTCCTGAGAAAGGTGATGCCCATAAAGGTAATTTTTGGTCGGCCGATGAATCTAGTTCTGGTGTTTGCTTGCTGAAGCAGGAGAGCTGGTTACTGTCAGTCAGTCCATCCACAATAGCGACACACCAACATCCTCTAGCCCAACCCTTTGCTCCTAATCTTAGCTTTTACTTTGAGATGGACAGAATCTAACCACTGCACTCTTATATTCTGTCAACATATTGCAAGATCCGTGCTGTTATTTCTAACTCTTCCTTTACATGGGTGTATTTTCTTTCCATTTGAATAACTCAGTTTTTGTTCAAAAACTAATTTTTCCTAAGTTACCATTCACTCTTCATTCTACCTGGGGTTTTTATTCATCACTACTTACTCCATTAAATCAATGAAAATCATTTATTCAGTTAGTTAGTGTCTTCTCTCCCCCACCCCACCTGTTTTCTCTTCCTTTCTCTCCTCCCTCTTCTTCCTTCTCCTCTTCTTCCTTCTTCTTTCTCCCTTTCCTTGGAACTTCTTTCTCCCTTTCTTTGTGCTGAAAATCGAACCCAGAGCCTAGTATATGCTATGCAAGCACCCAGCCCTATCAGTCACACTATTAAGACATGACACTTAATAATGTAGTACCGTCCCTGCTTTCCCAAGGTTTGTGAAGGTAGTTTGTTTTGGTCCATGGACATTGAATCTTTCCAAATTTTTATTTTATTATTTTTTGATACACTAGCTACATTACTTGTTATATAAATGTCTCACATAAATGGTATAGTATTTGCATGTAACCATTGCACAACCTTCCACAGACTTTAAATCATCCTACAGATTACTTATGATACCTAATATAATGGAAATGCTTTGTAAATAATTACATGCTTTATTTAAAGAATCGAACAAGAAAAAAAAAAGTCTACACGTTTGTTATAAATGCAGTTTTTCTTTTCACATTTTTTTTAATCAGAAGTTGGTTTAAAAACCACAAGTGTGTAGTCCACAGATATGGAGAACTGAATTTATATTCCTTTTTCCCCCTGAAAATTTCACTATGTGAAGATATTTATAGCAAGTAAAAAGCAGTAACTTGCCCAATATCTGGTACATACAGTACTCAAGACTCCATGTTTGAATAAGACTGCAGATATGAAGAGGCCACACACATTTGATTAATATTACTAGGCTGCTGCATAGGATATTTCTGAAAAGAGGAAGAGAAGCTGTGTTTTCTGGAAAGCAGAATACAGAATACAGGAAAGAATGAGACTTTATTGAATGTAATTATGAATTATTTAACCCTATGCAAATATCCTATTGTTCTAAATTTCTACTCACTTTTTTTTTTAAATCACTGACCTACCCAGACCTTGCTGATCCTTCCATACTAAGGATTAATTTCCTTTGTCTTTATAGGCCTTACTTAAAAGCCAAGAATTACTCCCTGAACCCGACATCTTCTAAATCCGTAAGTAGAAATTAGTCTCTTAAGACATATCCATTTTGGAGGTTTGATTAATAATAAAGATACCAACAGCCTCAAGAATATATATTTCCAGTGTGCTTCTCATAAATATTAAAGCAGTTTGGTTTAATAAAAAGCAAAAACATTTTTACTTTTCAAAAAAAGAAAGAACTCAGTGTCTTTTTGACACTACTAGCTAACATTTATCAAAAACTTTTGCTTTGTGCCTGTCACTCTGTGACTTGCCTTAATTTGTTGGATCCTCACACCTTATGAGAGTGATACTATTAGAACCTGGGGGGCTTGAACAAGTATCTAGTCACTCCAGGTAGGATGACAACAGCAGACCAAAGAAACCATTCCACTCTTATCTGGCTTGGAGAACCAGTGAGTTTACTTACAGAACCGTAGGCAACATATGGGCAGCCAGACCACCAAAGAAAAGTCTTCCTCACTCCAAGCAACCCTTTATCCCCTAACATATTTTTTAAGGGGGGATGAGACGTCATTGCTGGTGCCTCCTGAGTCCTTTCTTCCTCCACGAGGGAGCATCAGTAGGCAACCATGCACAAGACTCCTGCAAGTAATGTCAGCTGGTGGCATGCAACAACCGCAATAATGACTATGGCTGGCATCCTTGTAAGCTAGTCTTCTGAACAAGCCCTATTTTACAGATGAAAAAGAAAAGTTCAATAAAAAGGTTAAGTAGCTCCCCAAGGCCATGAAACTGTTAAGTGACAGTGTTGAGTATCGATGGTTTTTATCATTGTAGTATACTGTTATGAAGTTAAATAACTCAGTAGTCAATAAAGATAATGCTTTCTATGCTATGGATGTAGCTCAGTGATAGACCTGCCCAAGGCCACAGGTTCAATCCCTAGACCTGAAATTAATTAATAGTGGAGGACACTTATATTGAATCTTCTAAGTGCTTTACAAGATATATGCTTCTTTACATTTATTTATTGTTATGCCTGTGATGGGGAGGCAATCCACGTCTCCCATGTGGAGGTCAGAAAACAACTTGCAGGAATCAATTCCATTCTCTCCTTTTACCTTGCAGGCTCTGGGGATTGAACTCAAGTTGTCAGGCTTGGTGGCACATGCCTTATTCAGTGAGCCATCTGGCCAGCCCAGAACATGCTTTTTAATCTGTTCAGCTCAGCTAGATTATAGATAGAATGATAAAGCATCCTGACATACCTAAAAACTAGCTTTCTAGACAGGGCACAAATCCTTTATTCTGTTTTGTTTTTCAACTTGATCTGTCACTTCTGAGATGAATCTAAAGGGATTAAGGGCCAGCAAGGTGTCTCAGCAAGTAAAAGCATTTGCCACCAACCTTCATGGCCAGAGTTCAATCCCAGCAGCCACAGGTAGAAGGAAAGAACCAACTCCCAATAGTCCTCTGACCTGCATATGTTACACTGTGGAACACACACGAACATGCATGTATACACATATACAATAAACAAATGAAAGGAGAAAGGGGGAAGGGGTTCAGACTCAGACCAGATTCAGAAACTGAAATTCTAACTCCAACTCTGCCTAGCTGTGGGAAGCTTGCTCTCTTTGATAGAATCAAATTGAAATATAATTGTCTCAATATTGCATGTTAATCACTAGGCTGATGACTCTGCTAAGCCATTCCCCCCCCCCCACTGGAATAGTTGAATTTACATTTCTAGTTCTGTCATTTGTAATAGTCACCCAGTCAGGCTGATCTAAAAATCATGATATACAAAAGAAGATATTTGCAAGTCATAGGAATGTGATAAGAATCTAATATCCTTGACCCTGCGACTCCACTTTTGGGTATAAGTATTACATCTACCCTTAAATGTGCTCTTATTATAATAAGACTCCAGTTTAACAGCTTTCTGTCTCTGGCCAGGGGGTGACATACAGTACCCATCACGATGGAGTGAAGGGCATTGCAGGAGCAACAAAACTGCAAAAGAAAATCAACAAACCACAATCCAGAACTTCAGAGAGTCTATATCAACCACCTAGAACTAGGCCAGACTAATCTCTCCCCATCCTGAAGCTCAGGGACATTTGCGGAAGAAGGGGCAGTAAGATTGTAAGAGCAAAAGGATGGGAGGAATAATGATTTGCAAGATACTCCACACAAGTTAGGGCCGAAGCAATCATAATTGGACATTGCATGCCCTGCGCAATGTCCAACACACTATTGACCTCACAAAGTCTAGCATCTGCTAAAGGCACCAAGATCCTTGGAGGCAAGGGATTGACAGCCACAGTAGTGTTCCTATGCTTAAGGGGAACACAGGAAAGGGTTCAGGGAAAGGCCACTGGGTCCTTGTATGTCATCGGAGAGGAAGGCCCAGAGGAGAGTCAGGCATGCACAAGAAAGGACTCTGGGAATTGGGGCGGGAGGCATTGGGGGATGGGGCGGGAGGGGTGAGGGGAGGGGGAGGAGGGGGTTTGGGGGGAGGAGGAGGGAGGGAGGGAACTGGTGTACCTATTAAGTTTGTATGAGCTGAAATAATAATAAAAAATGTATTATATAAAAAAAAAGAATCTAATATCCAGGATATGTGACTCTGGCAACTAAATAATTTAAAGACAAATGATACAATTTTAAAATAGACAAAGAATCTAAGTAGACATTTCTCAAAAGAATATAAAGACATAAAGAAATGTTCAGCATCATTAGCCATTTGGGAAATGCAAACCAAAATGACAGTGAGAACCAAGTCTAGCGGCATATACCATTGATCCCAGGTACTTGGAAGACTGAAGCAAGGGGATTACAAGTTCACAGATGGGGCAACTTAGTGAATGTGCCAGTTACTCTTCTCTGTTGCTCTGAGACACCACTCAACATCAAACAGCTTAAAGGGAGAAAGGGAGATTTATTCAGCTTACGGTTCCAGAGGGAAGATATAGTCCATTATGGCGGAAATGGCTTGACTGGCTGGCAGAAGCTGGAGATGGGCTAAGTCATGTCCTTTATGGAGACTGAGAGCTGCAAAACTGCAAGTTGCAAGAGCAGACCTCTCCCAGAAATAGGTGAGGCTAATCAACCTCAAGGCCCACCCCCTATGACTGCCTTCCTCCAGCAAAACTCCACCTCTTAAAGGTGCCATTACACATAAACAACTAAAGATTCAAACACATGAGCCTATGGGGACAACTCACATTTCAAATCATGACAGTGAGTAAAAATAAATAAATAAATAAATAAATAAATAGTAAGTCTGAGACTATAGCTCAGTGGAACCTAAAATATACTAGGCCCAATTCAATCCCCAGAACCCACCCCCCCTTAAAAAAAGGTACCATATCACAGTCATTAGGAGTTATTTCAAAAAGAGAGGCAAGTATTAAAGATGTGGGGAAATTGGAATCCTCATTCATATGTCACATTTATTAGAATAGCTATTTCAAAAAGATGGTTAAGTGTTGAATATGTTAGAAAATTGGAATCATTCATATATGGGAATGTATCTTGGAAAAAACAGTTTAGCAGTTCCTCAAAAAGCCAAGCCTAGATTCACCATATGGCCCATTAATTCTGCCTCCAGGTATATAGCCCCAAAATTGAAAACAACATGCTCAAACAAAAACTTGTCCACAAATGTTCATAGCAACATTATTCATAACATCCCAAATGGGGAAACAATCCAATTGTCCAGCAATTAGTGATTGAATAGCCAGAATATATATAACATACAAAGTAATAATACTCAGCCCTAAAATCATGATGTTGGCTTGTTTAGAAACAGGATTTAGGGGGCTGGAGAAATGGCTCAGGGGTTAAGACTCTGCTTGGCAAACAGAAAGTCCTAAGTTCAAATCCCAGGTCCCACATAATAACGCCAGGTAGAAATGGCAGTGGCCTGCACTTCTGATCCTGGTGGGTGGAGCCTGGGAAATCCCAGAATAAAGCAAGAAGGAGGTAGAAGTCACCCTTGGTTCTCCACAGGGACACATGTGCCCTCTGATGCACACACACACACACACACACACACACACACACACACACACACACAAATAAATAATTAAAATGGGAAAAAAAGTAAAAAAAAAGAAACAGGATTTAGGGGAACTTTGAGCTTCTGTTCAAATTACGGATGGGTGTTTTTGTCTTTCTTTTCTCTGTATTCACTGACCACTTAATTCTTTTGCACTAATTCTTTTGCACTTGATAGGAAATCAAGTTATTAAAAAACTTACTAGTGGAGGGAGAGTCTTTGTTTCTCAGGATTTAACATTTTAAATAAAACTCAAAATAATTTTCTAGTATGTGTTTGTTTATTTTTATCAGTTTTAAACCATTTTTTAAATTATTATGAATTTTTAAAATATTTTTTTTTTGTGTTTTCAGACTACTAGGCCCAAAAAGGATGTTACCAACCATGCTGTTGTGCCCGTCAAAGTGACAAGGCCCCTCAACATTAAACTCCAGGCCAAACTAGCCAATATCAGGGGGTCCCAGATGCCAAAATTGGAGCCGCCAAAACCTCCAGGCATTCCAGGCAAAAGGCCACTTTCAAGATGTGTTTCCTCTGCCCGAGACTGTCACCAGTCCAGCAGGAATCAGCAGAAGCGTGGAGCTGGATCACCCACCACAGGAGCACGCTCCGTAGAACCCAGGAAGTTCCCTAACACACAGGAAGTAGAAACTAAAAAGCAGCAGGAAATGGGTCAAGGAGATGCTAAGCATACAGAGTCTGTGACTAAAACCCATGTTGAAAGCAAATCTATGGACGACTTTCTAAAAGAGATGAATAAAGAGAACGTGCCTCAAACTTTGTTAGACCCTGACAGGAAGCCAGATCCTGAATTACGTACTGGAAGCAAGCCAGAGACCACCTGCTGTCATCAAACCAAGAGCATTTTGGCTCCTAAACAACCTCTGGGCAAAAGTTCCGTTAACAGTACCGTTCTGAAAGACAGAGTTCATAAACAGTTTGTTGCAAAGACGCAAATCAGGACTCTACCAGTAAAGTCACAGCAGCCCTTTAGCGCTGCAGGTCTCACAAGACCAAGAGAAAAACCCCCACGGACAGGTCCCTCCCACACTCAGCCCCCTATTAGGACTCAGGCAGCACAGAAACCAGTGCTTAAAGACACAAAAGATGTTCAGGTTAACAGGGGAAAACATGGAAGACCAAATGACTTACAGCCCGTGCAAGTAAAGCCCGCTAACCCTAGAGCCCACCCCCACTTGCTCCATGGAGGACCTAGCACACAGGCCAGCACCAAACAGGATCAGAAGACTGTGCAGCCTCGTCTTGGGCCCCAAGCGTCACATATCCTGAGAAAATTGAGGCCCGCAAGCCACCAACCTAATCTAACAACTGGCCGCTTGAACTCAGCCATTCTACACACTCCACATATCAGAGCGAATGGAGCCAGCAGCCGATGCTGCACTGTCCTTCAACAGAAAGCACAGACTGTGAACGCCAAGAAGGCTCTTCCCCACAACCACTTTCTAAATAAGACAGCTCCCAGAACTCAAGCTGGCGTATCGACCATAAATGGGAAGGGAGCCCCGAGTGCTACCCAGGTTCACTCCAATGTCGGAAAGAAGACAGCAGCAGAGGAGCGGAGGTACATTGCTATAATTCCATTTTGTAATTTAAGATCGAAAATTGACCATCGAGATGACTTCATTGGGAAATAACATAATTTTTAGCTACATCCTAAAACGAATTGGAAACAACTAGAACATTAAGACTTAACAGAACTAGGTGACCATATAGGCAAAATCACTTTGTCATTACCTGTATTTAAAACTGTTTTTAGAATGGCTAAAAGAGAATGGTTAAACAAGCATTCAGAGTGCAGATACAGACTAGTCACTCAAGCGATAGTTTGCAGCAATCGCTGGAAAGGGTTAGATTCATTCACTCCATTCCCCAAGCATTGCTTTAGCGCCATCTGTATGCCAAGCTCAGGAATAAACATGATCACAGCTTCCATCCAGGGAGCTAATGGTTTGGGATACGTATGGGATATAGAAGAGCAATAAAACTATGGCAGTGAGGGCTGGAGAGATGGCTCATGGATTAAGACTCTGCCTTGCAAGCAGAAGGTTCCGAGTTTGGATCCCAGGTCCCGTGTAAAAAATACCAGCCGGAAATGGCAGCCACCTGCACTTCCTGCTCTGGTGGAAATCCCAGAGAGAAGCCAAAAGGAGGTAGAAGCAATCCAGGACGATTCCCAAAGTCACCTTGGTCCTCCACAGGGACACACCTGCACACACACACACACACGCACGTGAGCTACATAAAGTTTTTAAAAAAATTTATGACATTGAGGTCCCAGGAGTAAACAGTTTTAAGAAAGAAAGTTCCTTCATTTGCAATGAGAAGGAAGGCTAACAAGATAGAAAGAATACTAGGGACGTGTCATATGTCTCAGCCTCTATCGTGAAGTAGGTGGTTAATGAGTGTGTGAGGGACAGTTGGAGCTAAATAAAGTAAGTGCCATCTGGATTGTACTCTAAAGTCAGACCCAAGGGTGTTGTTGCATTCACTTACTGACGTCCTGGAAAAGGCAGAGCCATGAAAACAACAAGCAGATTAGTGATTTTCAAGAACTGGAGGTTAGGCTAAGGGTCGTACTAAGGCACGTGAGGGAGTCTTTGAGGGTACTGGACCTGCCTGGTGTGGTTTACATGTGTGCGCGCACCCACATACCACTGCACTTAGAGAGCTCAGAAGACACTCTCAGGGGTCGTTGCCTTTCAGTTTGTCAAGACAAGTTCTTTGTTTTCTTTTTGCTGCATATGCCAGGCTGCCTGGCCCATGAGCTCCAGGGACTCAGCTGTCTCCACCTGGGATTATAGCTGTTCACGGTAGACGTCTGGCTTTTACGTGGGTTCTAGGGATTTGAACTCAGTTCCTTATGCTTGCTCATCAAGCTTATATCTTATATCTTGATTGTGTTTATGGTGAATGAGGTCACACATTTATACTCACAAAATCACATTTCAGAAGGGTGATTTTTATTATTGTCATTGAATTCCTGTGTGTGCCATGCCTTGGGCTGCTACCAGACATCCGAGTCTGTCTTCACAGAGTTTCTATTCTAATGGAAGAGGCAGAGTCAATGCGTTGATTAAATAGATAGATACAGCAGATTGTCACGCTTTAAGGAGACTAAAGGAACCAGGCTTTGGAGCAGGAATAAACCTCATCAAACACTGGAAGGATGCCAGAGCTCCAGGAGGGTGGCGAGCGAGCGAGAGTGGAACGACATGACATCAGAGAGAGAGAGAGAGAGAGTGGAACAACATGAGTCAGAGAGAGAGAGAGAGAGTAGAACAACATGACGTCAGAAAGAGAGAGTGGTATGACATGATGTCAGAGAGAGAGAGAAAGAGAGAGTAGTACGACATGATGTCAGAGAGAGAGAGACGACATGACATCAGAGAGAGCGGCAGCCAAGTGATTTTAAATTTTATTCTAAGAGCAGTAGATGTTCTTGGCAGGGACACAGTGTGCTTTACATTTTACAGATCAGCTGCTGCGGGAAGAGACAATTTGACAAAGGTCAGAATGGATGTAGAGCAGTAAAATAGGCCGCTGTGACATTTCAGACAGAAGGTGACATGTGTGACTTAGGTGTCAATAACGTACACAGTGATGTAGCAAGTGACAGATCCTAAATTTGGGCCAAAAAAACTGGAATATTTTTATCAAAATAAGGAAAATTAGGAATAAATTTGGAGATGAAAATCAAGAGCCTGTAGACAGCATTAAATTGGAAGGCCCATCATCAGAGAGCAAATTAAAGACAAGCAGAACAGGGTTTAACAAAATTTGGTGCTCCAATAGGGTGATTGGGCTGAAATGTGCATCTGCAAGTCATTGATACACAGTTGTAATTTAACAAAACTAAAGCAGCTGCATCTGAACATTTGGGATCTATGTCTATCTCCTGTTCTCCAAAACAGTAGTCTGTTGCCTGTTTAGAAGCAGAGGTGGCAACTACAAATACTAAGGGAGAACCAGGATTAGCACAAGAAGAGGACAGAGGAGCCTGGAACTCATGACTGGTGCAGGAGGAAGTCACGTGATCAGGAGCTGTGGGGCTCTTGGGGCATCTGAGTTGGTATCACTGAGTTACGTCAGCGTCTCAGAGGGAGGAATGTCCTAGAGCAGCAAGCAGATAGCATACAGGGCAATGAGGACAAGAAAATAGTCACTAAGTAAGAGGGAAGCAGTGCCCATCTGTATCCTGGTAATCCTCGGACATAGTCTGACTTCATCTATAGTCGAAGGTCTAGATATACCTAGTCTCTACTTATACATTTTACAAATAGACCATTCTTAAAGATTAAAAAAAAGACAAAGAAATAAAGCTGAAAGCCACCTTTTTCTCTTCCCTTTTAATTGCATAACAGAAAGCAGCTAGAAGAATGGCAAAAATCTAAGGGGAAAATCTACAAGCGACCTCCTATGGAATTAAAAACAAAAAGAAAAATAATAGAGGAAATGAACGTTTCATTCTGGAAGAGCATGGAAAAAGAAGAGGAAGAAAAGAAAGCCCAGTTGGAACTGTCCAGTAAAATTAACAACATGCTGTCAGAATGTCTGCGGCTCATTGAAGAGGTGAGTGAGGAGGCTGAGCCGTGGCTTTGGGCCAGTGGCTTGGAGCTTCAAACACTTTCACACAGTGCAGAGGCAGCAACTGTCGCCAGAGTACACGTTTAATCATTCTTTTTAAATATAGAACAGTAGTGCTATTGGCTCAGAGAGGTTAGGAAACTTACCAAGCCATCTTGCCCCAAAGAAATCCGAAAAGAGTTTTAGCTGCCTTCTTTAGGTATCAGAGTCCAAAGACTAAACAGTTAGCATTTGGATATGAAATCGAAGCCAAAAGGCAAGGTTATGTCAACTTGGAATATTCCAAGTGCTCCGGCAGCCACAAACAATGTCTCGCTAATTTGTCCTGGACTCCACAATCAGAATTGAGTAGATGAGATGTAGCCAAAGGTTATGAGCCTTAGAGGGTCCTGCATGAAGGCTCTACTGAACCTGGCGGGATGGGTCTCCAGTAGAGAGAGGTCCTTCCCCGAAGCAGAAGTGTCGATCGTGTTGGGTATCATTAAAAAAAAAAAAAAAAATTTAAAAGGGAATTATCAGTTTAGTGTTTTTCTGACACTCAAACATTAACTATTTCTTCTTTGTGAAATTAAGCTTCATGGATTGGTTTGCTTGTTTGTTTGTTTTGCTCTTATTTTCATTTATTACTAAAATGTTTTCAAATAATATTATCACTAAATAACCAGGGCTTTCCACCCCCAACACACACACACTTATGCCAAGCTGCTTCCTGAAGTGGTTTCCACCTCTCTCAGTTATCCCTTCAGTTTGTGTGTACTTATGTACAATGTAAGTACATAGAGAAATGAGTATCATTTCTAAGTTGCAATCATTTTGCCTCACATTTTTTCCCACACTCTAAAAATAGTTTGTACAACTTTTCGCCTTTTTATGGTCATAGATCTACTTAGGTTTTATATTTCTTTAACCAACCATAGTGAAATTTCCTGCCTTTTATTTAAAAAAAAAAAAATCAGCTTTGTTGTTCTTTGATGGCTAAGGCAGGCAGATCACAAGTCTCAGGCCAACATGGGGTACACAATTCAAAGCCAGCCTATGATACATAGTGAGCCCTATTTCAAAAAAATGTTTTTAAATGAAAAGTAGTTTATACTTGCCAGATTTCATACCATGTGCTTTTCAGATTTCAGTGGTTGCTTTTTCTCATTTGTCAGTGTGTACCTGCTAGGCCTGTTGTTATTTTCCTAGCTTTAAGTTGAAAATTAAGATGATTTTTCATTCTTATTTTCTTAGAAATATGTATGCCATAAATTTGTCTCTAGATTTTACTTTCCAATATCTCTCAGATTCGACTACTGCTTTTTTGTCAGTCAAGTCACACAAACAGAAGCTGTTAGGCAGAATGCTCGTATGTCGTGCTATCCAGTTCTCTGAACCCTGGAGGCTTCATTACATAGGCACAGCTGGTGATTACCTTAACCTGCATAGGCCATTGGTGATCAGTCTACTCTTCCAACACTCCGATCCTGTATGCGTCTTTCCTTTGACCACCCACCATCATAAAACTGCCCCGGGGTTGCAGGTCATCAATCAACTTATTAGTCATGTAGGCTTTTGAGTGTGAGGGGTCTTTCTCTGCCCACATGGCTGTGAACCAAGGTCCTAGGATGCTCACAGGTTCTTCGATGACCCTCACAGTCATCAAAGATGAAGGAAAATTGAGAAAGGAACTTGGAGGGACCTCCAAGAAAGGAAGGAACCAGCCAATTTCCTTTGTCTAGGATTTGTATAGGGCAGTGACAGAAACTACAAAGGCTAAGATAATCTCTGTTGCGATTGGTTAATTCTCTGGACTACCATGGGCCAAGTCAATAGAGGGCTCACATGCCATGCATGTCCCCCTGACCCAACCAGGGAGGTGGTCATGTCTTTTTTATGTGCTGACCACCTAATTAGGGGCAGTTGAAGCCCCCTCTTCCCATCTCTGACTTCCCTTTGTTACTCATTGACCTTGACTGTCTGGTGGCTGCTAATCCTGTTGCTGCCTCCGACCTTGCTTGTGTCTCTAGTGCTGTTGATTAGACTGAACTCTTCATTTTCATCTGCGTGACCAGCCTGCAGCTTTACAGTAGTTTGCTGTCACAACCACCAAGATGTAGTACTTAGATGGAGGCTCTCTAGTGTTCCTGACTTTACTGTCACCCTCAATTTCTCTTATTGCAACATACGAGGGCAGCTTCAGTTTTCACCACAGGCCCTATTCCCTCGCTGGCCACTACGAGCTAATTCCTGCTTCATTAGCATGCAAAAGACTTTGGAGACTCCAAGGACTTTAAGAATTATATGCCAGGGGCTGGAGAGGTGGCTCAGGGGTTAAGCCTCTCCCTTGCAGGCGGAAGGTCCTAAGTTCGGATCCTAGACCCCCGTATAGATGCCGGGCGGAAGCAGGGGTGGCCTGCGTTTCTGGTCCTGGTAGGGCGGAGCCTGTGAATCCCAGGGGAGAGTAAACAAGGAGGAGGTGGAGACCGTCCATGGTGGTTCCCAAATTTGTCCGTGGTTCTACACACACATACATACATACACACGTGCACACATGCATACACGCACAATTGAATAAATAAAAAAATAAAAAGAATTATGCCCGAAAATGGAGACGTACCACATGTGTATTTCACAGCATCAATTGATAAGAGATGAAGCCCGAGGCTGAGAAAAGAGCGGGCTGGAATCAACAGCTGCACCAGAGGGAGGGACCGTTATGGAGCTGGTGAAAACAGATGAGAAGGGGGTCTCTTCTCTGTTCCTCCCTAAGAGCTCCCTCTAGTGTCCTGAACTGGCACAGCCCCGTCCAGCAGGATGTCTACTGACTTCTAGCTCCAGCATCAAGCAGCATATAAAGTAGGCTTGGAGCCTCCTAATAGTTGACGAATGGTCTCATTGTCTTTCATTTTAAAATGGTTCGAATTTCCATTTTGAGTTCTTGATTAGCTCAACAGTTGTCTTGGAAGAGTATCTTTTAATTCCAGATTTGTAGTGTTTTTTCCTCACTGTTTCTTATTTCTAATTGTACTGATAAAGTGGTTTTTGGTTTGGGATTTTTTTTATTCTGTTACATACAATTTGTTGAAATTGTGTTCTAAGTGACTTACTCTTAGTAAATGTTACAAAATGTTTGAAAATAATATGTGTTTGCTTACTTAATCTATCCTTTTCTGTAAGAATTATGCCAAATTTCTCCAAGAACTATGATTAGTCATGGACAATTTCTTTTTATATGTCTATAAACTTTTATTTCTACTTTTCAAAACTATGTTAATTGGGTACATAAAAATTCATGGCCTGCCTTGATTTCTTTTTTGTCTGGCATTAATCTTGCTGCACCCAGTTTTTATGTTAAAACTCAGTCCACAGATCTTTTTTCTGGGCCTTAGTGTTGAGCCTTCCAGAGCCGGTTTATTTCGTGATGTCTCATGAAATTTTTTAACCAAACCTGAATCTGTGCACTTACAAGCAGATTTCATCCCTGTACATGTATTGTGATTACCCAGGTCTAAAGGTATTCCTCATTTTAGTATTTTGTAACTTAGTTTATATGAGTCCTTTTCTTTCATTTCCGAATTTAATACATTTTTCTGTATTTCATAAAGCAAAAGCTAAATTGGTAGACGTGAGTTCAAGCATACTTGCAAACTTTCTGAGCCCTCTTGGGGCAATTATTTGCCCTATGCTGTAATCATGGCTTGGCTGGAGATAATTTCTAAGTTCAAATTACTTTCTGTGATAATTTTAATTATGCTTTATTTTTTCTTGTTGATTAATTAAAGTCGCATGGCAAACTATTCCTCTATAAGTAGTCTGTTTTTCCCCTGGAAGTTTTGGAGGTAATGTCTTAATCCCTAATTTTCTAAGTGGTTCTTTCTTTTATTTTTTTCCTTCATACTGCTTGCTGTGAGAAACTGTCAGTTGAACAATTCCTGCTTTGTTTTATTCTTAAAGTTTTTCTTTGAGTGAGTATTCAACTTTGCTCCTAGTTTTTCCTTCTAGAAAGTCATTCACGTGGAGAGTGGAATTGCTAAGCAGTAGATATGATTCTAGAGCTCTGAATTCTGAGGAGGAAGATACAGGTTCATACTCACAATCCCAGCACTTGTGTAGATGAGGCAGGAAGCCCATGAGTACTCGGCAGTCACCTTGGGCACTCCTCAAACTCACTGGGTGTATGTAGTCAATGATGGCCTTGAACTTCTGATGCTGCCGCCTCTAGTTCCCCAGCGCTGAGCCCTGGGCATTTGCCACCACACCTGATTTATGCAGAGCTGGGGCTTCTCAGCACCCCTTGTAACAGCCCGTTCTGACCGTCACAGGTTTATTCCTCTTTGCCCCACTGTTCGTTCAGTGGGTCAAGCTGCAGCTTGTAGCGTTGGTTTCCTTAAACATTGATGATTCTCAGTTGTAAGTGTACATTTGTGTCCCCTGCACCTCCCGGGAGCAGGCAGTCCTCCTGTGCACTGTTTGTCACTCCCCTGCCCTGGGCACAAGCCAGAGCCATTTACAGCTTCTTTGTGTGGAGTTTCATCTTCTTTCATGTGTATGTGTGTACATACAGGCACGGACACCTGCATGAGTCCCCAGAAATACACACATGCATATGTATATATATGTATATACATACATGTATGCATACATGTATGCATGTATATACATACATGTATGCATACATATATGAATACATATATACATACATACATACATACATACATACATATCTTGCATGCTCTGCCACCCTGCATACTGCTGCCAGTCATGTGGAAATTCTAGCCCCTACTTGTTGACATTATTGGAAAAACTAGTATGTCGAATATGTAACAAGTACTTATGACTCTAGGGTTGAGTTGGGTTTTTTTACTTTCTGGTAAAATAAATGTTTTTCTACTTCATTTTGCGTAACTTTTAAAACAATGATCAATGTCAAAAAAATCAGTGAAATGTACAATTGAAATGGGGACATTTTTATTTTATATATATTGTATTTCCTATATCTCAGTAAAATTGAAATTTTAAGTTTAAGAAAGTTAATGACTCCCTGGACATGTGCACACATTCCTTCTGCGATGGAAATTCAGAGACATGGTAGTTAACAGTGAAATGGTAATCATTACATCAGGGTGTATTCTTTTTCTAGGGTGTACTTCCTGATGAAGTATCTTCCATATTGTCCACTATTCCAGAGGCAGAAAAATTTGCTAAGTTCTGGATCTGCAAAGCCAAGTTACTAGCAAGTAAAGGCAACTTTGATGCTATTGGGCTCTATGAGGAGGCCATTAAAAAGGGGGCCACAGTGAGTATCTGTCTGGGGGGGAGGTGACTTCTCAAAACTCTTTCATGTGGTTTTTCTATTGTCTGTAGTAAGATGACTGTATAATGCAATGTTCAACTTCTATTCATAGGGGTTAGAATATGTAATGGGGTATGATCAAAGGACACTGTATACATGTACGAAAATGTTACAGTTTGTCATAGTTAGGCACAGGTGTCAACTTAACAGTTGAGGGTTTGCGCTCTGGGTACATTTGTGGAGAATTAGTAGTTGAGTTAATCCCAGAGTGAATCTGAAAGATATTGTCTAGCTGATGGGGAAGGCCCCATGGTGGGTGGGACTAGGCCACACAGAGAGCTGGTTGAGGAAGTTGGCATCCTTCTGTTCACTTGGCCAGACATGCTGGTCTGGCAAGTAAGGATTGTCCATCTCTTAGCTATTATGTGGTGATGGTGTGGCCAGTTCCCTCAGCCCTGGTGTTGGTGCATGCTCTCCCGTGAAGCTAGACTGAGAACCGTAACCAGGAATCATAAGAGAAAATAAACCCCTTGTTCCCTTAAGCCGTTTGATGTCATTTGTCAACAACCATGCAGGCCGACTACAACACAGTGAAACCCATTGTTTCATATAATTAGTCACACCAATAGGAAGTTATAATTCACTTCATAAAGCTATGCACGGAATATGAAGTATAATCTCTCCTTTATGGACACATTAATTAAAATATTTCATAGAAAGTAGTGTTACAGTTAAACCAAGAGACTCAGTTTTCTTGTCAGGTGACCATGTCTCAATTTAGTTGCAGAAATACTTAGTTATAAAATATAATAATAGAAAGTTCAAATAGAACCAGCATTTTGCTATAAAGGGCTAAAATTCAGTCCCCACAGTTCCTTTAAAATACATACCCGCGTGCTCTGAGGAGGGAGGGCAGTAAATACATACACGCATGCTCTGAGGAGGGAGGGCGGGAGGCTCCTCTGAATCAGTGAGCTGCAGGTGCAGTGAGCGGCAAGTTGAAGGAACAGAGAAACTGTTGAGGCCTCCACATTCGCGCACAGGGGCATGCACACACACACACACACACACACACACAAGTGCACGTGTGCACAAATGTACACACATGTACTTGAAAAAGTGAAAGTTATCTGTGGTCACTGTATCAAAAAATTATTTTTTAAAAAACAAAATATATACTGTGTAGCCCAAACTAATCTGCTGGCAAACTCATAATGCTGTCTCCCTAGGGTTCCAAGAAATGACTTTGGATGACAGGGCTACAGCTCTGTGATGGCGTGTTTGCATAACATGTTCGAGGACCTACAAAAATTGTATAGGAGGAAAGAGGGGGGAAAATTATACAGTTAGAGGGTTTTTTTGGTTAGTTTATATACAAAAGCAACCAACTCACCAAACAAAAAAATTATTCGATATGCATGTGTGTGTATCGGATGAAGGAAGAAAAGGATTCTGGGAAAAGTTGCCCAAAATTCTAGCAAACATTGTATTTAGGTAGTAGGATTATGCATGGAATTCTTTGTTGAACTTGCCCTGTTGTTCAGTCCTCTGAAATGTGTTGCACAACTTTGCAGTGAGAAACAAGAATTAAACTGATAGTAGTAATACATGATGCATTTTTTATATACTTAGCTTTATATCTTTGGACCAGAGACTTTATGTGGGAATACAGCTTTGTGGTGTGATGGAAATTAATAGTAAAGTAGAATTCAATTGTAAATAAGAATTATGTGTGCAAGCATTTAACCAACACTTTTTCTAGTTCATTTTTCTCACGAGTTATTAAAACTGAAGCTTTTTAAGTGTTATTAATAGCTAAGCAGGAAGTTTTTTTAAAGAATTATTATAGAAAGTTTATCTTGATTCTAAACAAGGCCCTTAGCTCATTTTTTCCATGAATACTTTAATACTAATTGTTATTTCCTGTAGCCAATTCAAGAGTTGCGGGAAGTTGTTCTTCACATTTTGCAAGATCCAAGCAGAACCACAACAGCAGGTACTGTAATTTTTGCATTTGATTTCATCCCCCTGAAATAACCTCTCACCTCTTGGTTTTCTTGGCCTGGCCCTTTCGGACATCGTCCTCCACTGGCTTATTTCTGTGATTGCAAGTGAACATGCTCAACACTGCACGTAGGTTGTGACCACCAGAGCAACCCAGACTAACTGTCTGCTTTTCTGGCGTCCTGGGTAGAAGACATGGCTGTTACCATGCTGGACTAGGTAAAGGGAGGAGATCCTTGGTTTAAGTTACGTGTTTTATTGTGAGACCACCACCACCAGCTCTGTACATCATACCACATCATCTCTTTGAAAGTAGCCATCTTAGGAAGTCCCTTCACTTAGCCCTCACTGTCGATCTTTGGACTGTTTGTTTGGAGGAGTTTTCTGTAGACCTGTTGCGCAAACTCAGTGACATACAATAATTCTGTATGATTCCTGTTACGTGAGTGGAAAGGATAAGACAGATTGTCTCTATGAAATGAAATGCATTCTTCTATTCTTTACTGACAAACCTTTTTCAGGTGACTTGTGCTTTTAACCCTCCTGAGACAGGAGGATTGTCTTGAGATCAAGCCCAGCCTCGGCTACAGTAAGACTCTGTTTAAAAAAGAAACACTAGCAGCTGGAGAGATTGCTTAGGGGTTAAAACCTTTGCCTCACAAGCAAAAGGACCTGAGTTTGGATCCCAGATTCCATGGAAAAATGCTGAACTACCAGTGACCTGCAGTCTGTCCCTGGAAGACAGAGCCTGGGAAATCCCATAGCAAAGCAATAAGGAGGTAGGACAACCCAGGATGATGCCCTTGGGCTTCCACAGGCACACACACTTGAGTGCCCACTTCTAAAAAATTAAATAAATAATTAAAATTAACAAATTAAATAAATAATATAAAAAAGAATAGATTTAACTGGGGCCCTATAAAGTCATATGAAGTACAGCATAGCCTACTGCTTTGGAGAACGAGTCACACAGTAGATATATTCAGTGGTAGATTCTGGAAGTGATGCCGTAGTTCGGATATTTCCCACATACATTAGAGTCTGTGGCAGTGTCGCCAAAGGGATGGGCGCGGGAACCAGTGTCAGTGTCCAGTGAGCCCCTTCGATCTCTGTTGGGGTTTCAGCCTCCAGACTCAGTGCCTATCCGTCAGTCTCACTGACTTTCTTTAACATTTTGGGGTCGTAAGTGAGCTTTCATGAAAATATATATTAGATCTACAATACTTTTTACTCAGTATCCAAATTAACAACAAGGTAGCTATCTCTGGGGGGGGGGAGAATGAGAAATTCAGTGAGTTAGTCCAAATAATGTCAAGAAATTGATCCATGATGTGATGAAAGGCTAGAAGATCATAATTACCTTCTAAGAGCTCTCTCTTGAGAGGAGATGGAATATGTTTGATGTCAAAAAGGTACCCAGGGGGCTGGAGAGGTGGCTCAGGGGTTAAGCCTCTGCCTTGCAGGCAAAAGGTCCCGAGTTCTGATCCTAGACCCCACGTATAGACACCAGGCAAAAGCGGGGGGCAGCCTGCGTTTCTGGTCCTGGTAGGGCGGAGCCTTTGAATCCTGGGGCAGAGTAAATAAGGAGGAGGTGGAGGTGGTCCATGGTGGTTCCCAAATTCGCCCGTGGTTCTACACACACGTACACACACACATGCACACACACACACAATTGAATTAATAAATAAATAAATTATTTTTTAAAAAAAAAGGTACCCAGGATCTAGCTTAAGTGAAGTGGCAAAGAGACTCAAAGGGTACAGTGCAGTTTCTCTTCATATCATGATAGATACATGATCAAACAACCTAAAGGAATGGGGAATTTATTCTTGTTTATGATTCTAGTTACAGTTTATAGTTCATCTTGGCAGGAGAATTCATACCAACCTCAGGAGCCGAGGGAACTGGCCACATCAGACCCCCCAGGAATTGCTGAGAGAAGGGCAACCTTTACCAACATGCTTACAGGCCAACTGTGCCAAATGTCAAACTACTGAATCAGCTCTCTACATCTTCTCCACTTGCCCAGGAATGACACCCACCATGGATGGGGTCTTCCCACGTCAGTTAGATATTCTCCCACGGGCCTGTTGAGGGCTTGCCTGAACTACCAGCTCTTCACAGCTGTACCGAAAGATCAGCCCTCACTCGTCAAGTGGACACCTGCATCTAACAGCACAGATGTCTAGCGAGCTGTCAGTGGGGCAGCCCGATGTCATAGGGCATTGCTGTTCAAATCATACATCTTAATGCGTCGAGTCCCACAAGGTCCACAATAACTCGCTGCACTTTTCATTTGCTGTTTTTCAGCGTGTGTGTTTAGTGGCTGAATCTTACCTCTTGGCCTTGTACACAGGAACTCACTCAGGCTCTTCAGCTACTATAGCCAGCAGCACAGCAGCAGAGGAGCTGGCCAAGGAGAAAGAGTCTGCACAGAATGGTCTGTGTTCAGAAGAGGGGACACAGGCTGCTGCGACGCCTCAGACAGCCACAGCGGGGATCAAATTACAGATCGCTGCCATCCCCAGGTAAGCAAACTCCATCACAGACTTACCCACCTGGCAAGGGGAGGGTATGAGCATGTACCAGTCAGGTTGTTCTATAAGTTTACATTGAGGCAGAGCCTTAGTCACCCTGAGGGGCCATGCCAGTGGTGGTCTAAAGGTGCCTTCGAGGTCGCTCTTCTCCTTCATGTTCCCAAGATGCAGCTGCATCACCCCAGCTCTGTGGCTCTTTCCCAGAAACCATGGCTGGGATCCTCAGTTCTGCTTCTGCTCTTAGATTCCAGTCCCCAGCTTAGTCAGGTGATCCAAACCGGTCTCAATTGTCCTCTGACTCTATGCACATGTGTCTGCCCGCACACATTCTCTCTCTCTCATAAGGAATATACTTTAAAAATAAATGCACATTTCCAAGTTGCTCCAGCGTCAATTTGTGATTTGGTCTGGCACTATAAGTTTTTTGGGTAATTTTATCAGACTTAGAAAAGATCTTAGAATTCCTCTATGCAGTCAGGCTGGGTATAGGCCCATTTTCCCTGAGATCTAGCAGCTCTGGAATGGTTACAGGGTAAACAGACAACAAATAGAAAACAGTTACTTCAGTTAAAACCACCATCCAGGAGCAGAAGCCACCCCAAGACATTCTGAAAGTCAGGGGGAGCCATCGTAGCTTGAGAAAAGCTCTAGATTTTGCCTTAGGTTGGCGTCCATTGACGTGTACGTTAACATCTATGTCAAGGTAAAAGGCATAGATTAACAATGGAATATTTTGTAGTCAGGTCTTGAATACATCTTCTACTGTCTTCCAGAATATGTGGCATGCCAGAAGTACAGGACATGAAACTTATCACTCCCGTGAGACGCTCGGCAAGGATTGAGCGATCTGTGTCCCGCTACCCAGAAATGCTGCAGGACCACGATGTGGTCGTGGCTTCTCTTGATGAGCTGCTGGAAGTGGAAGGAGCCGACTGCTTCATATTCCGTAGAAACGAGGCATTGCCTGTAACCTTAGGTTTCAAGGTTCTTGAATCATCATCTCTCGATGCTTTTTAAAAAAGGTGAGAGGATGTCACAGATTCCAAGAAGTACGACTCGCCCTTATCCAGGGGAGATGACCTGAATCAATGCCCGCTGAGATATCACAGATGCAGAGAACAGCCTGTACCTGGATGCAGGAGGTGAAACACTCACGTCCCCGCAGGAAAGCCTGTGGCTGACATGTTTTGTTATGAAGTCGGTGACAGTTTCACAGCACCCAGAAGATTCAAGTATCAATGCTAATTTATCTCACAAATGCAAAAGGCTTTGCACTTTGCTGATCAACTTTAATCCCACTGTAGATACCTGTTATCCCAGGGCAGATGCTGTGGGGACGGACCTTCCTCCGGCGCCCACTTCAGCAGCGAGAGCAGGGTCTCACAGCAGGAGACCTGAGTTCAGGACTCAGCGCCATGCTGGGCAGTCACAGCCCGCGCATTGCTAGGGGCGTCTCTGACTTGTGTCTCGTGTCCCTGTAGGTGAGGGTGACCCTGGCCCTCCAAGGTTTTGTGCCAACCTGTTTGAACTTGGTTCTCAGAAACTCAAGTAAAAGCAAAAGTGGGGGGGGGTCACTCCTTCAGTTCTTTCCTCTGCCAGGGGACAGTAGCCTGAGAAGGACTTGCAAGCCCCAGAGACTGTGCATGTGGCATCCCCTGCTCTTGGAGAAGAAAATCAGAGTCATTTGTACATATAATCCATAAAAAGGCCTAGTCAACACATTTCAAATGTGTGCTTCCTTACCGTTATTACTAAAGCAAAACCCATTGAACCCACTCCTCATTCTGGCTTGTTTGCTTATCTTATTGCAGTGGTGCTGGTGGCAAGAGCAATGGGGGTTTCTGGCAACAAGAACATCTTCAGGGCTAGGAGCACTGGTCAGAGGATGGGTCAGAACTCTTCAGAACCAGCGAGGGGCCTTCCTTAGCTCCTCGCAGAACAGTGGAGACATTTTGTCAGTGGCACAAATCGGGCTAATGGTGCTGGCCGAGCCCTGGGCTTTTCACTTATGTGAGCCAGTAAATTCCATCAAATGCTCGTAAAAAACTCCTGTTAATGTACACACACACAAACCCACACACACACAGGCACGCACGCACACCACTTTACCATAGTACTGACTGACTGTTTTGCCAGGCTACCCGATAACTTTGTGACATGGGTGAGGAAACAATAGTAAATGACAAAGGAGAATTTCAGACAGGGACCATCAGCTACGGGCTCAGACCTCTGGACTCGTATCTATGATGTCAGGAAGTGAGCGGGAAGGAGCAGCAAGCCTGAGCCCTCCAACGGTCCCCGTGTACCAGACCAGAGGCACTAAAAGCGCAATGGCTGGTCCCTTTATTGCTACAAGCTTGCTACTCTGTGGAAGCTTCTTTTCTCTCCAATCCTGATTCCTCAGGGGGTCAGAATTAGGACACTGGTGCCACTGCTACAACGGGTCCCAGATGGACATCTCTCCCATCAGCAGTCACCCCAACTACCTAAACACCTGTTCCATGCGGCCAAAGAGCTTCCAACTAGCCGTGGGAAAGGGGAAGGGGGACGAGAAGGCGTACCTTCCTAAGGTCACAACTCAAGGCTGAACACATCGCTTCCCTGACCTGGTCACGTGTCCCCATCCATCTTCAAAGTGACCACATGCCCAACTAAAAAAAGGCCCAAAATGGGGGTGTGGATGTGACTGTCAGTGTCTGTCACACCCATTCCTGGGAGTGATATAAGATGTAGATAAGTAAGTGTAGAGATGACTTCAGATTTAAAAGTGAAGCCTGTGTCATGTGACTAGCCCCACACTGAAGTATCTGCTCCACCCTGTCTTGTCCCAGACAAGTTCCCCAGGGAGCGTTGAGAATAGTTCAAAGCCAAAGCTTTAGAGCCAGTCCCCACATGGGCTTTCTGTCCCGTGCCTTTGGCCCCACCCCTTCCTTGCAGCTCTCCCAAGGCAGCCCAGAGTCAGAACTGGGCGCCCTACTTCAGTAGAATGTATAGATGCTACGAGCACCCGACACAGCGCTGGTGGGGGGTGGGGGGTGCTCGTTAATCAGCAACAAAGGTTAAGGTTAAGTCCATGGGCCCAGAAAGTGCCACGCCCTGGAAGCTGAAGTAAGGGGAGGTGTGTGGGAGAAGAGGCCAGGATGCCTCTCAACGCCTCCTCTCCCTCTCCCCTCCCCTTTTCCTTCTCCCCTCCCTCACCAGCCACCTAAAGCACTTCTGCCATTTACCCTTCGGTCCTTACGTCCTTTCTACTCTGGGAGAGAATTCTGCTCCTTGCTTTGTTGTGTTTGTTTTGGAATATTGGCTACTAGACTGTTTCAAGACCTTTCCAGAAAAGCACGGGCCCTAGGGGCTGAGTCGTCTTCCTGAGAACCGACCCCTGACCCTCAAATAATGCTCCAGGTTTTAAAGTCACAAAGCCTTGCTTGCTGGCTGACCAGCCCCTGCGGACTCCATCCAGGGAGAAGGAGAGGCCTTCGCAGTGCCTGACCCAGACGCTTCTGGAATACACAGGCCTGCGTTCCTTAGCGACCCTCGGGTGTTCCAAATATTCCCAGTGGTGGTCTGCAGAAAGTAAACTAGAGAGCCACACCACCAGGCCTGTTCCTCTGCTCCGATACACAGGCTCAGGCCAAACCTCCATATAAATGGCAGCTGTCCCCAGTTTACCAAGCAAGAGGCACTTAAAAAAGCTGTGACTGGGTTACTTTTTGTCACTAGGTCACTACCCCAGGGAAGTGTCTGTTCTCTTCATTTCCGGGCTGCCATCAGCAGTCCCCAGAAAGATCCTTCTTACTAAGATCACAATTCAAAGTTGGACACTTCGCTTCCGGCACCTGATCACACAGCCCAGCTGTCTTTAAAAAAAGCTTAGAAAGTCTATCACAATGACCTCTTGTCCCAACAAAAAAGCCCTCCCAATCAAATGGGGGTGTGGCACGTGTCGATCAGTGTCTGTCCATCACAGGCATTCTTGGGAGTGATGGCCTAGCTCTCTAAGGTATTCAAAAGTAAGTGCAGAGATGGCATTGGGCTTAGAAAACCCGTACCAAGTGGACGGTTGGGGGGGGATCAAAATCAGGGCACCAGAACAAATGAGGGGCCAGGGCTAAGCCACGGAAGAACTCTGACCAAACTAAGCAAACAGCGCGCATGACTTCAAGTGCCTTTCTGAAGTCAAGGTCGCGTGATCTGTCATAAGGACCTGGAGGGGCCGTGGTTTGAACGTGAGTTGCCCCCACGGGCTCGTGTGTTTGAATCCTTAGCTGGTGTTAACACTTAGGGAGCTTCTGGCACCTTGAGGAGGTGGAGCTTCGCCGCAGGAAGGCACATCTCAGGGGTAGGCCTTGAGATTTGGAGGTCTGGCCCTGCCTCCTCTCAGTGTTTTCTTGCTCTGTCTCCACCATGGCTTTAGTGACTTTGCCCCAGCCTCCTGCCGTTGCCTCTAGCCACGCCTTCTTTTACGTAGATGCCCACCAGAATGGCCTGCATCCCCTCTGGAACCGTAAACCAGATAAATCTCCCTTTGTCCCCTAAAACTGTTTGTGTCAGAGTGTTGCCTCACAGCAATGAAAAGATCTGCAACACAAGGCGATTCAACCCATCAAGGTTTATAAGTTTCAAAACAGAATTGAAGTATACCGGAGCATTATTTAAAAATTATTTAGAAGTCAAATTAGATCTGAACATGATCCAACTCTGGAAAACTGGTTAAAATCATTCCACTTCTTAGAGTCATTTCCAAGAGACTCGAAGACCACAGGATGTCTTCGAAGGTAACAGCAACACTCCCCCCTTCCCTCTCCCCACTTCTTGGGCTCCAAATCAGTTGGACTCAAGAGCTTTCAATACACTTGCTTCCCCCTTCTTCCATCTTTCTCCTGTTATCTGAAAAATGTCTCAAGCAGACGATGAGCCAACGAAACCAGGCCTCATCCAGGGCCGAGTCAGCCTCGGTTCTCATCTCTGACTTTGCTCTGGGCCTTACAAGAAGCAAAGAATGTGGCTATGGAACAAGCCTTTCTTCCCAAGCTCACACAGTGATTCCCAACCAGAGTGGAAAGAAAAGAAAAGAAAAGAAAAGAAAAGAAAAAAGTCCAGATGCCTGAGCTGCGATGAGGATGTGGAGCTGGGATGAGGATGTGGAGCTTTCAGGTCCAGCCATCTGGTGGGCGGGGTGACCACACTGATAGCTACAGCTTCCTGCAGGCAGTTCAGCAGCTCACAGTTACACACAGAGAAAATCACTACCTGCCACACCCAGCTACGAGGGATGGGGCATTCTAACCAGCCTTTAGGAAAACCAGGGTGGAAACAAGGCTCCGTCAGGACAGCAGGTGCTTCAGCACACAGGAGCTGAGGAGCCCGCCCCACCCCCACCCCTGCCCCTTGACGCCTCTGGAGAGCAAGGTGGGCTCCCAGCTCCAGAGAATCCACTGTGCCTTGTTTCCTCGTCCAGAGCAGAGGGGATGGATTTGCACGGGAGCAGAGCTGTCTGTAAAGCTTGCAGGTCACTAACAGTCAGCTGTTGAACACATCCAGTGACCTCATCAGACCTCATGTCCCGTTTTTGAAGTTGAATTTAAGTGTCCCCTTTTCTATCCCAATTTAAAATTCATAATATGATGGCCATAATTTTTTTGCCCATGTGTATGTGGGGTGTGTGTGTGTGTATGTGTACAAGAGGGCACTTGAGTGTGCCTGTGGAGGCCCAAGGGCAACTCTGGGAATCATTTTAGATGGCTCTACCTCCTCCATGCCTTGCTCTGGGGATCCCAGGCTCTGCAGTCCTGGGCAGGAAGTAACTTAGTGGGTGAGGCTCCTGTTTGCAAACCTGGCAACCTGAGTTTGCTCCCTGGAAGCCCACATAGTAGGGCAGCATTAACTTCTGAAGGCGGTCCTTTGAGGAAGAACACCCCTCAAACAGCAGCACCTTCCCTATAATCTTAGCCCCTCCCACGCATTTTTATTTTCTTAGCTGTGAACAATTAATTTATCTGCTAGGCTTTGACCACACCAAGCCTGGAAGTTGAAGGTTGAGCCTGGGGACCTTACAAACTCCTGCAGGGGTGGCGATCCAGGGGTCCTCCTTGGGGGAACACCCGGGGATGAGCAGAGAGATCCTGCTGAGACCCACCAACTCTGCGAAGGTTTGAAACAGCTGAACGGGCTGTGGAGGAAGCGGACGCAGGTGGTGGTGTAAAGGTCGGTGAGGCGCATCAGTTGGCTGGAGAAGAGGGTCTGACGGAAGCCGCCGTGGGACCAGGCTGGCCATGGTGCTGCGGCAAAGGTCCAGCTCCCGGGAGACCCTCTGGCCAGGGAGAAGCAAGTTACAACTGAGAGCCAAACATCCTCCCCCTGAGTATGAGCACACCTGCTGGACACGGGAGCGCCCTGCACTCGCCCCAGCTCTCTAGGGATTGAGTGAGACCTGCGCCCTACAGGCCTGCTTATTTGCTTGTGGTCGCTTGTTTGTTCGTGTGTTTGTTTATTTGTTGCTTTTTGCATGCACGTGTATGGGAGGTGTGTGTGCAAAGGGGCACTTGAGTGCGTGTGCCTGTATGATCAAGAGTACCATCAGGAATCTTCCTGGATCGCTCCACTGCTCTGAGGTTTCCGGGGCTCCATTTTCAATGGCCAGAGTTACAGGTGGGGCGCCATAGCTTTGAGGCACTTTTACATGGTATCTGGAGATCCAAACTCAGGTCCTTTTGCTTGTAAGGCAAAGGTTTTATCCCCTGGGCCATCTTCCTAGCTTGGAGCTGCCTGTTTTAAACCCAAAATCTACTCAGTACGTTTTTGGTTTTGGTTTTGAGATAAGATTTCACTGTGGGGCTTAGGCTAGCCTAGACCTCACACTTCTGCCTCAGCCCTAAGTGCTAAGATCCCAAGCACATCCCTCCATCGTGCATAAATAAATTTGCAAAATCCTGATTCCTGCCTTTCTACCTGAGAGGTTGTGGGCATACGCTACCCACCTCATGCTTTGTAACCTGCCAAAGGTTCTGTAAACAGGTTAGGCTGAGCCTAGGATTGTCAAGTGGCCTGACACCCTTTCACCTGCTCCCAGCTTCGCCAGCTGCTCAGTAAAGCCACAGGGGAATATTTTCCTTTTATTCCCGAGGACCCATGAGCTCACTGGCCCTGAATCCCACGTTCTCAGGCCTCTTCTCCAGTGACCCCTCTCCCCTCTCTCCCAGATATTCCTTACAGCTGCTAGTCAGCAGTCAGGAGCGTTGTTGCTAAGGACTCAGGGACAGGAAGGAGACCAGCCCCAGAAATCAAGCTCAAAGTAGCCTTCCAGAGCATGCCATTGTCACTTGGGACATCAGTCAGCAGAGGGCGTCAGAGGACAAGGTCAGATGGCACTTGGACAAGGTGAGGGTGAATCGGGACTGAGGACAACGCAGATCCTAACCAGCAGGGGGGGGACGACATCCCTACTAAGTTTCTCCCCTCTTTACTCACCCATCTAGCACTTAGCTTAATCTCCTTCTTAGTGGATTTGATGGCTTGTAACCCACAACTGCCCCCACCCATGTACCTGGGGCAAAAATAACTACATGACTTAAGAGAAGAGAAAAGACATGGCCTCCTTCAGTCCCATGGGGTGTGGGACATGTCACAGGCATCCAGTGGGGTGTGGGGCTGGGTGTGTGCATATGCACAAGAAGGCAGATTGCTGGTCCGTGCCCAGGGGGTCAGGAGGAAAGGGCTAGGAGGGGAAAGAATGAATGTGGTCCCACTTGGGTCAGCAGAGTTTCTAAGGAAGCCCACCCACTGCGACATGTGTCTTCCTGGTTTCCTGATGATCTTGGTCCAGTCCTGCTGCCAGCCTTTTACCCTCTCCTGACACTCTGCAGAAGGTCTGTGCTCTTACTGGTTCAAATCTGCCAGGTGAGTGTCCAGCCTCTTCAAGTGTTCCGGTGGCTCTAAAGGTCACGAGCAGGGGGGGACAGCCACGGGACAGCCAGGGGGAGTGACAGCCTGGGATCACCCACTGTCCCCGCCCACTTTTGTCTGCCAAATCTCTGCCCCCCTCCCACCCCTTCCCAGCTCTGTTTCCCGGCCATATATTGAACTTCATCCCCAATTTTTAGAAACAGGGCAACTCTCCACTTTGCCACAAACCCTACTCCTGGCTTCTCCCCCAGTGCCCATACCCCAGCACTCCTCCCCTCCCCAAAAAAAGAACTGATCACTTAGGCCTAACCCTAACAGAGGATTTGCCGCAGTCCCTAGCACAGGCCCTGTGGGACAGGTGATAAAAGCTCTCAGGGGGTCAGGTGACCTCCCCAAAGTCACACAAGGTAATGATTCAACCCAAACAGCACTTACAACAAACCCCAAGTTGTTTGGGCTCAAAGCAAGTCAACCCTGAGCCAAGGATATGTTCACCGTTTGCTTTCCTAGGTGGGAAAGTGCTCGGTTTCCACACGCTGATGTTCTCAGGGCAAGTGGGGAGAAAGGGAGAGGAAGTTGCCTGCCCTGGGAGTCCCCCCAAGCATCCTCCTTACTTCTATGATACCAAGCAAGCTGCTCAGCCTCTCCAGGACTCTGTTCCCTTGGGACGAAAAGCAGATTCTCTCCCACAAAGAAAAGACAGATTCCCTTCGCAGTAGACGGGATCCAGGAGGCCACTCGAGTTACCTTTCTCCCAGGTCCAGATGTCCAGCTCCCGGGGCAGCTCAGGAACTACCAGACAAGACCACCAGCCCTGACGCTTCTTAGACTTGACCATGTCCCCAAAGATGTGGTCCCCAATATGCAGGATGTCATTCCCCCACACCCCAGCAGTTCACACACCATGTCTGAAGATCCTACCCCAATAAGGAGGAACAGACACTGGATTACTTTCCTGCCCCCCTGCCGAGGGGTGGAAGGGGGGAGATAAATGGAGAACATGGAGGAATCTGGGGGGTGATATTTCCACAGTAGACTGCACAGTGCTCGTGGTGCCCGGTGTAGGTGCCCACTCAAAGTTTCCTTGAATCCTGGGGGTGGGGAGCAGGGAGGGAGCCATCAACTAAGAGAAGTGCATCTTCTCTGGTCAGTGCGATCTAGGGCCCCCGAGCTGCAGAACTACCCTAGTGGTGAGGGAGAGAGGAATATTGCCAGGCCCTGAAGAAGCCTCCAGAGAGGCTACAGACTGAGTCTAAAATCAGGAGGCCTCACCTCGGCCCATCTCAGGGCCTAAGCACCTGCCATTACCATGTTGACCTGCCTCAGCACCGTCCCCGCCACAAAGAAGCGGGGCTTCTGCGTGTCCACCCCAATCGGGTCAAAGGAGGACCTCCAGGGCTCGGGTGAGGCGCCATCCTGTGGGGGGGGAACAGGGCAGACACATGCGGGCCGGTCAATGTAAACCTGCAAAAGCCCCTCATGGGTTGCGACTCTCCTGGGCCCAAAACACAGGAGGTCTCACTGCCCGGCTTTCCCAGCTAAACTCGGCACTAAATGTTCAACAGAAACCCAGGAACATAAGACAGGAACGACGACGCCAAGCTAGGACCCCACCCACCTGCCTAGCCACGCCTGATCACACCTGAGCCCACACAATACCCAAACCCAGGGCCTGGCACATGTGTCGTCCCCCCACACAGGGCCTTCCATGCCCTCAGCACACCCCATCCAGTCCCTCCCCACACATCTGCCTGCCGCCTGCAGGCCTTCTCAGAGCTATAAGTGACCCGTACCACGCCTATTCATAGGCTCCAATGCAGGCCTGGTTCCTCCTTTGGGGGTCTTGGATGTGGAAAAGGCTGGCCGTCCTGCCCTTTGCTCCCCCACCCCTGCCCAGTCCAAGGGAACTTGCCTCACCAATGGAAAACAGGTCAGTCAGGACAGCCTGACAGGGAAAGATGAGGTGTCGGAGGTCAGATGGGGTGGGGTCAGGGCCCACTGCCTGCCCCTGCCCTCACCCACCCTCCCCAGGCCTGGGCGAGGGGACCAAGATGGTGAGAAAATGGTCCATTCCCAAGGCATCAAAAGACAAGAGTCCACCAGAGGTAGCCAGGTGGCAGTGGGAGGAGCATGAAACTCCATCCCTCCCTTCATTGGTTCCTGCAAGTCCAGCGCCCCCACCCTTCCCAGGCACACACTCACATCCATGTAGTTGTAACTGCAACACTTTTCCCCGCTTCCTTCATCTTGCTCAGCAGAGCAGGGATCCGTGCCTGGGACAAAGGAAGAGGGGTCTATAGAGCTATGCTGAGGTCGCTGGTCTCCATTTCCAAAGCCACCCTCAACCCAGTCTCTGGAGCGGAGAGCCCTAGCTACCTGGATGTAAACCCTGAGGGATCCCACCATAGAGGGGTCCGCTTGCTGCCCAGGGGGAAGAGGGCCAGACACTCCCATCTCTCTCCACATATTTCTCCAAGTTCTCCAAGGCCATCTTCAAACAGCCCTGCAGGAGACAGCAGAGCTGGTGCCCGCATGTAACCCCGGAAGAGAGGTTGTGGGTCCTGGGTGAGAAAGAGGATGGAAGGTCTGTGGGAACCGAAGTCTTGGCGCACTAAGGAGCCAACTGCTGGTCATTCACTGACTGGTGGACGCTGTTCTTGGCTTCGGTCACATCCTGAAAGAGGCTTTGGAAGGACATGTAGAGGTTCCCATGCCGATAGCCAGTGTCGCACCTGAGACAGGTTAAGACAGGCAGAGGAGACTGGTCTTGCTTGGATCAGAATCAGCCCTGGGCTAGAGGCAGACCCCTGAGGAGCAGCTCCCCATCCTCCAGCCAGCCCTCTCCGGGCAGGTTGAAGAGCGTGTTGAGGATGTGGAATCTCCGCAGGTTGTCCCTCTGAACGAACTTCTGGGGTAAAAGCTCCAGATCTCTGCCCTGGGGGGGTAGGGGGTGCTGAGCTCAGCCATGATGTCTTCTCAGTGCCTCCAGGCTCCTGTCCAAGCTCTGCCCATCTGGCTGGCATGTGTGGAGCCCACACCTGAGTCATCCTCCCTCCATCCTCAGCAAGAGCTGGGTACCCTGTCCCCTTTTCACCTCCCCCTTCCACCTCCCCATCTACCTCCCTCCTTCATCTCCTCTCTACTTCTTCCCTCAACCTCCCCTCTTTACCTCCCTCCTGTAGTTCCCCCTCCCCTTCCTCCCTCCACCTCCCCTCTTTACCTCCCCCCTCTACTTCCTCCTTCCCCTCTTCCCTCCCCCTCTCCCATTTATCTTCCCCCTTCCCTCTCCCTCTCCCGCTTTTACTTCCCCCTCTAGTTTCCCCCTCCCCCCTCCACCTCTCCCCCTCACCACTCACCCCTTACTCAGAGAAGAAGGTGAAACCGTGGGCATCCAGCAACACCTCTCCGTGAGCATCCACCTTCAGCAGGTTCCCATAGAGAGCATCAAACACCAGCCCTTTGTGGAAAGAGTGTAGAGCTGTAGGTGGGAGTTCCGGGGTGGTGACAGCCTCCCACCCTGCCAAACTCATGCACCTGGTAGGGAAGCTGGGGTCATAGGTGTAGCGCAGTATCTCATGGGGCCACCCGATCACACCAGGTGTTCCAGCAGCAGCTCGAAGGCCAGGGTCTCACAGGCTGGGGACGTGGAGGCTGCAGCAGGGCAGGCACAGAGATCCAGGCTGGTTCATGTCTGGGTACCCACCCCTGCTCCCCTAAGTCGGATGCCCTGCTCCCTCTACCAGCCAGAGTGTAGTCCACCTCAAAGCCAGAGCAACGAATCTTCCCCAGTGCCGGGCTGCGGTGATGAAAATGCTGGGGAAGAGAAGAGGGAGTTGGGAAGAACCCCTACATTCCCCAGAGTCCAAGGGGAACCCAGGAGAGAGGCAGTGTCCTCTAAGGTAGACGATGGAGAGGATCAGACCAGGGCCTCAGTCAGACTCAATGGGTTTACACACACTCAGGTGTGTTTGGAAATATGTGTCAGAGGATGTGTTAGTGTGCACTGTGTGTGTGGTGTGTGTGTATGGGTGTGTAAATGCAAAGTAGGTGTGTGTATAAGTGTACAAAGTGGGTGTATTTGAATGTAAAGAACGGATGTGGTGTCAGAGCATACATATGAATATTCAGAGTGGGCATACATGTCCAAGTATACATATGAGCACACAGAATGGGTGCTTGTGTCTAAGTATGTACACAAGCATGAACAGTGGATGCACTTGCCTGTACATCTGCGTGGAATATGCGGAATGGGTCAGGTGTCCAAGTATGTGTGTGTGTGACATGCAGAGTAGGTACATATGTCCATGTATGCTTAGGAGTGTGCTAGAGAGGGTCTCTGTGTTTAAGCATGTATGTGAACATGCAGAGTGGGTGAACTTGTCTGTATGTGCAAGTGCATAGTAGGTACATATGTCTGAGTATGCAAAGTGATTGCACATGTCTGTGCATGTGTGTGTGAAAGTGTGCATGTATCTGAGCATGCGTGTGAATGTCCAGAGAGGGTGTCTGTGTCTAGCCATGTGAGCATGCAGCTTGGGTGCATTTGTCCGTGAGTGCACACTAGACGCTTGTGTCTGTACACACTGGACGCTTGTGTCTGTACACACTGGACGCTTGTGTCTGTACATGTATGTGAGTGTGCAGAGTGGTGCCCGTGTTTGTGCAGGTGTGTAAGTGTGCAGAATGGATGCTCGTGTCTCTGTGTGTGAATGTGTGCATGTCTGAGCTCAGTCTCTCTTGAGGAATGTGCTAGAAGCATCCATCTCTGCGAACGAAGATGGACAATTGTCAGCATAGCGCTGTCACTTCCTGAATCACTGCATCCCAGTTCAGAGATGTGTTCGTCACAACCGCATAGCATGGGTCGCTGGGCCAAGGGTGAAGAGGACGGATCTTTGAGGGGGAGACATGAAAGGGGCTTCCTTCCAGTGTCTGTCGCCAGTGTTCCTGCCTGCAGAAAGGTTTCTTGAGATGCCTGTACTTGTCTGTGTTGCTGTGCTAAGCCCCGATCCCACCCAAGATGCCCACCTCACCTCTGGTGCCAGTTAACCATCCGACCTTGAGAGGAAACCAGGCCCTCGGTATGTCCCCCGAGCTCCCTGCTGGCCTCCTGTGGCTCATCCATGTTGGCCATGGCCACCCAGGGCAAGACGGAAGCAGTGGTCCCTTCCCGGCCACCTGCACACTATCAGTATGGCCCAGCCGTCCCCTCTCTCTCTGAAACTTGGGACCCCTCTAATCCAGCCAGCCCCACTCCATGTTGCTACCTTCCCTGCCCTTCCTTTGAGGGAGGAGCCAGCAAGGACAGACACCTCGGTCTCCTCCCTTTTTCAAGACAGAGGGCAATAAGGTCACCCTGGGCCACCTCCATACCTGGGACTTAAATGGCAGCCAAGGACTTTTACAGCTGGAAAGACCCAGGTGACTTGTAAATAAAGCAAACACAGGCATTACAAGGGCAGGGCTTCAGGCTTTCGTGACAAACAGTAAAACAGTAAACAAGAAAAAGCCGTTCATACACACGTAAAGAACCCGGATGCTAGCTCTATATACCACTCTAGCATGCTCAGTTAACACACTTGCAGTTCAAGGTCACTTAGCGAAGAAACTGCCACGAATTGAATAATAAAGGCTGGAAGACTGGCAAGTGGCTGGTATGTTAGTGTGTGCAAAAGATGTTAGAAACAGCAACTTCGGCTCTCTACTGTAGAGAGAGACATGACCCCCCACACACAGCCTCTACCACCACTTTTCCTTCTTCCTCCTCCTCTTCCTCTTCTTCCTCTAATTTCTTTTCTATTCTTTGATAGTTTCATACATGTATGCAATGAAGTTAAATCTTGTCACCCCATATTCCCTTATCCCCCTTCCTTTACCGATCTTTCACAGCAGGTCTCCCTCTTACTTTCGAGTGTGTGTGTGTGTGTGTGTGTGTGTGTGTGTGTGTGTGTGTGTGTGTGTCCGTGTCCCACTGACTTTAATGAAGGTTTCCTACATTAGGATGGGATGGGCCTGGACATTTGCATGAATAATACATCAGTGGCCATACCTCTGAAGGAAGTGGCTCCCTTTTCCACCATCACTGCATGAGCAGTGCCTTCTATACAGGCCACGGTCATTACATCTATAAACTCACTACACCTGTGCTACCCACATAAGACCTACACAAGATTGGGCCTGTCCGACATCTCATCACTGAACAAAGAACTCATGAGACCTCTACTGCACTTAACAATAAAGCAATGGCTATACAGAGTGTTGGCCTGGGTTATTCAGAAAAGCTCAGATGCCATGACAGATACGCTTCTAAAAAGGAAAGCAGGGCCATGTTGGCTTTATTTTATTTTATTTTATTTTATTTTATTTATTTTATTTTAAGGATTAAGGCAGAGTTTATTAGAGGAGAGAAAGAACGGAACTCATGGACTCCAGATGTGGAGTGCCTTGAGGGGCAGGTGCTCCCCTGTGGTTGATTTTAGAAAATGTTCTCTCTTTACCTAGCCTATCTAAATAAAGTTAGGCACTCTTAAATGATTGGGGGAGGGGTGTTCCTGGGAATGTGACTCAGCTTGCCTAGTCTGCACAAGGGTCTGGGGTCAATTCCCCAGCACTGTAAAAACTAGGGGTGGTGGTGCATAGCTGTGGTCCCAGCGCTCGAGAGGCAGAGGAAGGAGGATCAGAAATTCAAGAGCATCCTCTGCTATGTAGCAAGTACGAGGCCAGCCTGGGCTACGTGACACTGTCAGATAAAGTATAAGATAAAATAAAAGGCATAGCTGTAGAATAACTCTCCTCAACCCATTGTCAGGACAGTGAGCCAAAGCATGATGTCTGTAGGAGCTGCTGGCCTGGCGGCTGGACGCAGGGCAGGTGGGCTCCTGCAGGCCTGGTGGAACTGACGCAGGGCAGGTGGGCTCCTGCAGGGCAAGCACGCACGGTCCGCTTAAAATCAAGTCTCAGAAGCAGGTGAGATCGCAGGAGTCTCTTCCTTCCACCCATGAGTTCGTGCGACCTGCTCACCTTACGGTTCCTCTTTAAGTCTCTTTCCCACACTGCATACTTCCCCTTAGGTCAGAAGAGAGAGAAGGCGGGGGCATCTAACGACAGGAAGTCACCGGGAAGCTCCTCAGCCTTCCCATTGAAGCCGCAGGTGGACGAGTGCAACTGCGGCTCCTATACCTGAGCCTGAGGGTGGTCTGCGGCCGCCCTTGCACCTGACAACATCCAGACTGATGCTCACCTCAGGGTCTCCCAGGTCACTTGTCCAGGTGCAAAGCCCAGCTGTGACCACCATGCGGTGTGGACCCCATCACACTGCCGCTGGGAGGGTCTCCTCGGTGGGTGCTGGCTGACCTTCACGGACACAGCTGGGGCAGCTGGCTCTTCCCTTCCTGCCATCTGTTTCACTAGCTTGTCGGCCAAGTCCCCAGCTGGCATAGACTCTGCTGCCATCTCAGGACCAGTAGGGAAACCCCTGAGTTGTTAACATAGGGCTCTTCCTGTCCCTGAGCCCCAGCCTTGATTCGCCGCCCTCCGAGCCCTGCAGGAAGAAATGGATCCTAATAAAAACAGTGAGTGTTTGCCCTGCTTTAACCGTGCGCTAGGCCTCAGGACCACCCCCTGGCTGCTTGCAGAACTGACAGTTCATGCAGTGAGGCACAGAAGGTTAGAGCAGCTTGCACATTCTTGCAAAGCCAACCAAGGGCAGAGGGGAGCTAGGGGTCACCAGCGTCTAGTCTTAACCTCTGGGCAGGGTTCCCATAAAAGCACCTTGACTTTTCAACGTCATAAAAGGATCAGAGAAGGCTGTGGAAATATCCCACCAGCCTAAAGGGTATAACTAAATGTAGGATGGAGCCCGACGCCAGCTTCATGCGGTGTCAGGACGTTGTTAGGTCTAGAACTACAATGGGAATGTACACTAAAGGAAAGTACTATCTCCGTGTAATCCAGTGGATCAGTTTACTGTGGTAATATAAGAAAATATCCCTGAGCTTGGGAAATACCTGAGGATTAACAGTAAAGGTCACATCGTGTTGGCTTAGCTTCAAATGATTTCACAAAGAGCAGTTGACATATAACTACATAAACACTTGCACGCATGCCCACATAGAGTGAGGACCAAAAGCAAAACACATGAAACAAAATGCAAGCAACAGATGAAACTTGATAGAGGGAATAGGACATTCTCCAAAGAATTTTTTTAATGTTCATTTCTTTTTCCTCCTTGTTTTACAACATAATGAGTAATTGGTCCCTATTCCCTCTTCCCCCTTTCTTCCACCTCTTTTCCTTTCTCACCCTCCCCTCCCTTCATCAATCCATCCCACTCTTTCCCACCCTCCTATCTACTTCTGTGGACCGCAGGATTTCCTCTGGACCTTCTGCTCAAGTGGGCACTCAGGCCTCTGTGGCAGATTAATTGGCTCTTTCTTGGATAGACCCACTGATTAGGGCAGCCCCCTTCATCTGTCTAGCCATAGCCCCTAAAGTTCCCCTATTTGTAATTACTTCTCCTGAAATCCTCACTAGTGTATGGGGGCATGTTGGGATGTCAGTCATTATGCAGTTCTGGTAAGGACAAGTCTCATTGCAGTGAGCTCTTAGACACAGCGGCCCTGCCTTGAGTGGAATGTCTTGTCCAAAGATAGACCTTCCTAACATTAGGCTCTTATAATCTTACCACCCCCTTTTCTGCAAGTTTCCCTGAGCCTTAGAATGGGGTGAGATTTGGTTGGCCTGATTCCAGATCAGCATTGCTGGTCACCGGTACTCTGCATTCTGGTTGGTTGCTATCATCTATTTCACTGCTTTTATAACTTTTCATAAACTTAAAATTAGTTCTAATTTTTTGAGTGTATGTGTGTGTGTGTGTGTATGTGTATGTGTACCAGACAGTACTTGAATGTGTGTGTCTGCAGAGGTCCAAGGAAAACCATTCTGGATTGCTCTGTCTCCTTATTGCTTTGCTTTGGGAGATACCAGGTTCTGCCTTCCAGTGTCAGAATTGCAAGCCTCTGCCATTTCCACTGGGCATTTCTATGTGGGATCTGATCTGGGGACATGAACTCAGGTCCTTTTGCTTATGAGGCAAAGACTTTGACGTCTGAGCTATCTCTCCAGTCCCAAAGTTAAAGGTTTTTTTTAAATATTATTTTATTTATTCAATTGTGCATATGTGTGTGTGTGTAGAACCACGGACGAATTCGGGAACCACCATGAACCACTTCCACCTCCTCGTTTACTCTGCCCCGGGATTCACAGGCTCCACCCTACCAGGACCAGAAATGCAGGCCACCCCCACTTCCGCCTGGTGTCTATACGTGGGGTCTAGGATCCGAATTCAGGACCTTCCGCCTGCAAGGCAGAGGCTTAACCCCTGAGCCACCTCTCCAGCCCCCCAAAGTTAAAGTTTTTAAAAGACACACACAGCCCAGCCACCCTGTAGCTTCTCTCCCCACTCCGTGTTCTTAGCTGTTCTCTGCCGAAGGCAAAAGATATAGATGGGATCCACTTGCCCACATTCCCGTTGAATCTTCCACAGAAGTGAATATGTATTATCTGTCTAAGAAGTGGCAAGATTGGATCTGGGGAGATGGCTCAGTCAGTAGCATGCTTTACATAGCACAAGGAAAATCTGAGTTCAGATCCCCAGTATCCACATTAAAGACCATTGCATCTGTGGTTGTTCGTGTGCATACAGACAGATGCATATCTGTCACCCTCACTCAGACGGCAGAAACAAGAAGAGTCTTGGGGCTTGCTAGCCAGCTAATCTAGCCCGTCCATGCGTCCCAGGGTGAGTCTTAAAAAACAAGGTGTGGAGCCATAGAACAGGATATTCAATGTGAACCCTTGGCCTCCGTGTGCACAAGAACATATTCGCCAGCAGGCATACATGAACACACGCACATGCTTACAACATGAAAACTCACACACATGTGTCAAGGTCAATCAAGTCTGTGCTGTCTTTGTTGCCTGGCTGCCTACACTCAGGTCAGGGGGTCTGGTAAAGAGCGGACAGGTACAGGCTACCTTTGAGCTCCCCTCTTACCTATGGCAGCCTCATTAACATGAGACCTGCACCTTAAAGCTGGAGGAGCCTCTAAAGAAACTCTCTCAGAGTGCTTCCTGTGGAGTCAGCCCCTGGGACTTCCTTACACAGACACAAGAGAACAGGGGACCTAAGATGGGGACCCAGGTAGGAGTCTGGGATGAGGTCGGTCCCTCAGGAAATGTAGGGTTTGTACAGAAAGGAGAATGCGATATCACGTAGCCAACTATCAGCCCAGTGCTAAGGGACAGAAAGGAAACGGGCCTCGGGGGACAATGAAGGTGGAACAGTTTCTGGGGCGACTTGCTGTCAGGACAGGACGTCAGAGCCCTGCTAAGGTCCGGTCCCCTCGGTTTTCTTCCTCTGATATGATCACACTGCTGGGAAGGCCAAGGAGGCACCATGATTAGACCATGACCAAAGAGTGAACTCTACCAGCTGGGAAGGGCAGGAGAACGCTTTATCCCAGCTCGGCCCTACCCAGGACAAAGGCTGTCCCACTCCTTGAGGGGGTCATGAAGGGTAAGAGGTTAGGCTGGAGGGCACAGGAAGCTCAAAGGACACTTGGGGCCCATGCTTGAGAAATGTGTCAGGCCCAAGGGTAAAGGCGCCACCCAGACAGGCAGCGGGCATGGAACCGGAAAAGAGCATGGGGCGAGACCTGGTGCCAAGGAAAGGAATTCCAACCCACAACACACCTGCTCAGCTCCAGCGACACCCAGTCAGGGAAGGGATTGAAGGTCAAAGCCAGGAGGAAAACAGATCCCAAAACAGAGACCTCCCTCCCCTCTCCAATTCTTGTTACATGGCTGCAGAGTCAGGAGCAGGTAGACCTTTTGTCTGAGTTTGATCCCTGAATTAAAAAAAAATAATAACAACAAAGAGTCGGAGGAGACATGCAACCATATGGTGAGATCCAGACAGGCCACAGCAGAGCATCCAGAGCACTCAGAAGCTGTGTGGGAGTCAGACCACCAGGTGCGTCTGTCGTTCCCCCCACATGCAGGTCATTGTGGGACACAAGCATTTATTAAGCAACTGCCTTATGCTCCATCTCGGCTACACGCTGGGTTCAAAACTATGAGTCACATGTTGTCCTTCATATTCCTTGTCTTTCTGACTCTTCCCCCCCCCATCTAAGAAGGGAAGTAGACTGTATGCTTTAGTAGAACTGTGAAAAGGTAGAGCTGCCAGCGCCAGCTCGTCACCAGGTTGGGGTGTGTGGGTACAAGCCTCCTTCCTGTACTCCCCTGGGAAGCAAGTGGGGAGGGGTGGTAAGTCTTTATCAGTCCCAAACTTCTGGAGGAGGCCCTTAAAGGCCCCTGCTGTGCAGTCTCAGGCCCCATGACAAAGAGAAGTTAGATATGCGTGCCTTTCTAGTTTACAAATAGCAGGTTCTCTCTTCCCTGGATGAACACTGCTTTATCGTGAACCATCTTACATTAACTTTGTTCTTGTTAGGGGGTTTCCATCCTGCGGGTATCTCTAGGTTGGTCACCCCATACTGTGGCTTCCCAAATACTTCCTTCTCCAAGTTCCCCACATCTTGACAAGTCAAATGACTTAGGCCTGCTGCCTTTCATTCATCATTCAGGGGTCCCATAGTTGCCACCTGGGCTACCCCTGTTACTCCTCAGCAGCCTTTGCTTGGAGCTTTGACAAATGGGCTTCCTGCGAAGTGGGGAGGAGACCAAACAGTACACCATTCATGAACTGGGAAGGCCTAGGCTAGTGCAGATTTGCAAATTGCAGATCTATGATCCCCAATCTGAAACATCAGGCAGGGCCAGATAGACTTCAGAAGTCCCTGTTTTGTAAATCTAAGAGTAGCATGATTTAGTGTATGTATGCATGATCACACACCTTGGGTGGGGCCCAGGAAAGCAGGCAGTAACCAATGGTATCGGCATTCCTAAGGCAGTTGGATGAATATTCATCCACATGACACGGGTCTTAAAAACCAAGAAAGACCTCACGTACGGCTGGTGGCTGCGCAGAGTTTGCCATCACATGAGTTGAGAAGTCTATTTTAGAGTCTAGGGGTTGAGAGACAAGGGATCTGCTATCACCTGGAGATCCAGCTGTAGGAGGAGGGTGGGAGAAAAGATGAAGGGAGAGACTATAACTGAGGGCGGGGCCTGGGAATGGCAGTGGAGAGAGGGGGACAGACTAGCAGAAGAGGATTTGGGAGCAACAAGAAGGGACCAGGGACCAGAGAAGCTGCGGAAAGAGCTGAGCCAAGTCCCAGAGCAGGGGAGGGTGCTGAGGAAAGAACGACAGAAGGTTCTGGTGTTTATGGTGCCAATGAGCAGATCATGGTGACAGGGGCTGGTGTGGCAGGAAAGCAGATGTCAAAGACCCCAGAGCCACCAGGGAGAACCTCCCCTGCCACAAACAAAGACCAGGACTCTCAAGAGCAGCCAGAAGGCTGAGGGACGGACAGTGGGTAAAAGAGAGTATAGGGTTAGGGAGATGGTTCAGGGGTTCAAACCTTGGCCTCACCGGCAAAAGGACCTGAGTTCAGATCTCTAGACCGCATGTGAAAATGGAGACAGCTGCAGTTCTGGCTTCAAGAAAGAGCCGGGAGGTTCGAGAACAAAACAATAAGGGGGTGCAGCAATCCAGGATGTTTCTCGAAGTCATCCTTGGTCCTCCATAGACACAGACATTCATATAAATAACAATTCATATACCTGCATACACATGTACACTACGCACACCACACACACACACAAATACACACATAGGCATGCAAAAGAGACAGAGAGTGTGTGCATATTCTGCTAAAAGATGTGCATAGGAATCTACACAAGCCACAAGTGACGTGGAGGTGCACCCCTGTAATCCCAGCACCCAGGAAGCTGGAGAAGGGGGATTGGTGAGGGAAGGGCCAATGTGGGATGCAGCAAAGACTCTATCTCAAACCCAAACAAAACAATCAAAAGAATATTCCTGGCACCTTTATTCAAGATCATCTGCTTTCAGCAGAACTGCAGAGGTTTCAGGATAGAACTGAGAAGGATGGCAAGATCTAAGTGCCATCCCAGAGGATGGCACACCATGGGGCTGGGAGATGGCAGCAGCCCTGTGTTCCAAGAACATAGAGGTAATCTACTCGGATCTACTTGGAAGACTGTAGATCAGCTGTGAATGCTAGCTTTAACAGTATTTTGCACTCATTCTTTGATGATTTCACATAATGTATCCTGATCATATTCACTCTCATCCCCCCTTACATTGCCCTGTGACCCCCTTTAACATGTTCCTCCTCCCACTTTCATGTCCTCTCTTCCTCCTCATCTTCTTCATCATCCTCTTCCTCCTTCTCTCCTTTTTCTCCTCTCTCTCTCCTTCTTTTCCTTCTTCTTCTTCTTTTCTAAGCCATCCCCTAGAGCAAAGGGGAGGTTCACCTTGCAGGGGCAGAGGGTTCGAATAGTTCAGTGGGCAAGGGACTCACCACACAAGGTTGACAACTGGAATTCGATCCCAGAACCCACTTAAAAATGAAAGGAGAAGGGCTGGAGAGGTGGCTCAGGGGTTAAGCCTCTGCTTTGCAGGCGGAAGGTCCCGAGTTCGGATCCCAGATCCCACGTATAGACGCCAGGCAGAAGCGGGGGTGGCCTGTGCTTCTGGTCCTGGTAGGGCGGAGCCTGTGAATCCCGGGGCAGAAGGAGGTGGAGGCGTTCATGGTGGTTCGCAAATTCGTCCGTGGTTCTACACATACACAGACACACAGACACACACGTGCGCGCGCGCGCACATACACACACACATGTACACAGTTGAATAAATAATAATAATAAAAAAAATTAAAAAAAGTTTAAAAAAAAAATGAAAGGAGATGATTTCCTCAATGGTACACACGTTGATCTATGACTCAACACGTGCTCAGATACATTGCCATTGAAGACAACCCGGATGAAACTCAGCGGATCACCCAAGCAAAAAGACAAGAATATCGGAGGAGGGAGTCCGGTGGGGAAGAAGAAGGCTTGTAACGGGAAGAGGAAAAGGGATGGGACTGGTGAGTAAGGTGTGAAAACATCATAAAACCACTATATTCGTGTGTGAAACACTGAAAGAATAATTTTTTAAATGCTGAGAAATGAAAGGGGGCAACTGACTCCACCAAGTAATTCTTTGTGGCATGTGTATCCACCCGGCTCCCAGGATAATAAAATAAACATTTTTTTTCTAAAGAAAAATGACTTTCCTTCCTCCAGCAGCTATCAACTGCTCCTCAGCTACGGGGGGCTCATGAGACCCTCCCCATGCATGCTGGGATGTCGACTGGCTGCATCTTGTGCATGTGACTACGGCTGCTGTCAGGACGAGGAGATGACACGTCACAGGCTCCTCCCCACCCTCCAGCCCTTGCATTCTTCCGCCCCCTGTTCCACAATGTTCCCTGAGCCATGGAGCAGGATTAATACAGATGTCCCCTTTAGGATTTCTCACTCAACTGTCAGTCGCTTATTCTCAGCACTTTAACTCTGCATCCAAGCAGCTGCCCACTGCGAAAAGAAACTTCTCTGACCAAGGTTGAAAGCCAACTAACCCGAAGGCAGTGTGACAACACGGCCATTTAGCAAAGCAGTTGTAGGTTCCCTGCCCCTCCCCCAAGGATGTCCTTCCCAGCTATTGGATTTTTACAGTACCAGGCATGGATTCCTTTCTATGAGTGGATCTCAAATCCAATCAAACCGCAGTTGGTTACACCCATAACAATCATGCCACAGGGCTGGTGAAATGGCTCAGGCATAAAGCTTTTGCTGAGTTTGGATTCCCAGATCCCATGCCTGGTGGATAATGATGACAGCTTCAATTCTGGCCCTGGAGGTCAGACACTGAGAAACTTCAGAGCAAAGCAACAAAAAGGTAGCAATAAAAAGAATCCAAGATGATTCCCAATGTCTCCCTTGCAGCTTCCACAGGCACACACAGTCAAGTGCCCTCTGGCACACATACACACACAAATGTGCATGCACTTGCAAAAAAAAAAATCATGCCACTGTTATACCAGTGCGCACATCTTGGATGGCAGGTCAGTACTGCAGCAGGAGGGTCCACCATTGGGAAAGACCAGTGTCTGTTCTCTGCCAGCCACCTGCACAGCACCCCGGGCACCGTGGAAGCTGGCCAGCAGGGAGTAAGTTTCCTGGTCAGTCCCAGCTTCATTTCTCTGCGTCCTGATGTATCCACAGCAACAGAATGTTACCTCCTAGTTCTAGTGGACACCCAATAGCAGTGGCCGCAGTCTTGTATTGTTCTAGAAGCTTCTGACACCTCAGTGACCAGTAACTCATAAGGAAACATGCCATGGCCCTAAGGCTTTTGCTTTAATAAGTCATGTTTGTGTTTATTAACCATGGGAGCAGCACTGTGCATTCAAGCAGAGTATTTTTATTCAAACTCCCGCCTCTTCTTTGCGTGTGTGTGTGTGTGTGTGTGTGTGTGTAGAAGAGGGCACCTGGGTGTGTGCACCTTCAGAGTTCCAAGGTGACATTGGAAATCATCCTGGGTTGCACAACATCACCGTTTTGCTCTGGGGTCTCCCAGGCTCTGCCTTCCAGGGCTGGAAGTTCAGGCCACTGCCAAATTCTCCTGGTATTTTTCCGGGGGATCTGGGGATCTGAACTCAGATCCTTTTGCTTGAGAGACAAAGGCTTTAACCCCTGAGCCATCTCTCCAACTCCATGACATCTTCTTTTGAGAGAGGAAATGCTATCCAATCCCTTCCCCAATCCTCCCCCACCTTCACCTCCTGGCCCATCAGGTGGTCGTCCACCCATGGTCACCCCTAGTTCCTTGCAGCCAAACTCACACATGCTCCCCTTTCCCCACAATCCCGTGCCACAGACTCTCCCAAAGGCCAACCTGGATAAAGATTTGAAAGAAACAGAATAGGATTGGACAGACTAGAAGGTGTCACGGCCCTCTGCCCCAAGGCTTTGTGGGTAGGGTCCGCCTGGCTCTGCCAGGCCCCTTTGCCCCATGGGATGTTTCCTCCCTGGAGGCTCCTTCCAGGACGCATGCAAATGCAACTTCTGAGAAATGCCCTTCCCGCTCCCCCACCTGCTCAGCAGCCACCGCAGGAATGGACGGGTCAGGGGACACACACCAGAAAGGGCACAGGAGACAATGAGTGGAGTTAGGAATTCAAGAATGACGGTGGCTCCAGTGTTTACTTGGAGCGCCTTGGCTTTCTTCGCAAGAAAACACGCAGGTGAAATTCATTCTCTAGGAAGAATGGCGAGAGGGGCGTGAAGGTGGGGCGGCTCTGGCAGGGTGACAGTGGACAAGTTTCTCAGATTCACACGAAGCCGAGGCCTGCCGCGGCCTCCGAGGACCCGCGAGGTCTCCTCGGGATTCTGGCAGCAGAAGAAAGCCTTGTGCAGAGATTCTAGGTCGGCAGGAAGAGCGACCTAGTTAGACACCCCAGCTTATTCTTAGATCAGGAGGCCCAGTTAAGGCCCCTGAGCAGCCCAGCACAGAGACCCTAGAGGTGGGGGGGGGTCCTGCTCTGGAGCATGTACTTGTTTTGGGTTATCATACTAGTTAGTTCATATTAACATAGGATGTTTGGAAAACGCACAAAGTATAAAAATGACTATGTTGATACTTACCTGGCAGGGGAGATACCATGATCATGAAGGTGGTTTTCCCAGGGCGAGGCTTATCCATTGCACTCCGGATGTGCTGACCCCTGCGATTTCCCCAAATGTGGGAAACTCGACTGCATAATTTGTGGTAGTGGGGGACTGCGTTCGCGCTCTCCCCTGTAAAAAAAAAAAAAAAAAAAAAAAAAAAAAAAAATGACTATGTTGACTGGAGAGAGCCACTGTTGTGTTTTTTTTTTTTAATTCATCTTCTCCTGATCTTATTTCAAACTTATTTATGTGTTTAACAGCTGGAGGAAATGTTTGTTCACATAATGTGAGCTTTAAAAAAATTATCAACTGAACAATCAAATCTGTTATATAAATTTGGACCACCATATGTCTATAGTTCTGCATGATGGTCACTTCAGAATTGAAATGGAACCATGTCTCCCATGTCATTACCCATTCTGTTACGTGTGTGTGCACGCACACAAGAGAGCACTCAAGTGTGCCTGCAGAGGCCCATGGAGAATCATCCTGGATTGCTCTTCCACATGATTGCTTTGCTCTGGGTTTTCTCAGGCTCTGCCTTCCAGGGCTGGAAGTACAGGCGGCTGCCATACCCACTAGGTATTTCTATCAGATATCTGAGGATTCGAACTTTTGGTTTTGAGGCATCTCCCCAGCCTGAGAGCTTTTGAGAAGAGAGCTACATTTTCAGATGGTCAAGCAAGCCCCTATGAAATCCAGACTCTTTTTTTTTTCCAGTGCTAGGGACTGGCCTAAGACCCTGCATGTGCTAGACTAGTGCTCTGCTCCCAAGCTACATCCCCAGCCCTGCTTTTCAAAAGGGTAAACTATTTCCCAAGAAATAAAAACAAGAAATCTGGTAACAATGGCTGTTTTGTGGAAAGAAAGCTAAAGAACAACAAACCTTTCCTCAGCTAAAGTATTGAAGGGGGGCTGGAGAGGTGGCTCAGGGGTTAAGCCTCTGCCTTGCAGGCGGAAGGTCCTGAGTTCAGATCCTAGACCCCACGTATAGACGCGGGGTGGAAGTGGGGGCGGCCTGCGCTTCTGGTCCTGGTAGGGCGGAGCCTGTGAATCCTGGGGCAGAGTAAACAAGGAGGAGGTGGAGGCGGGCTATGGTGGTTCCTGAATTCGCCCATGGTTTACACACACACAATTGAATAAATAAAAATAAATAAACAAACAAACAAATAAATAAAGTATTGAAGGCACTGGGGGGGGAGCTTTTACTCCCACACTCTCTATTTTATACCCTGTATTTGTGTTACCTCCACACCACCGTTTGTTAAATTTATTAGTTGTCTTTTCTCAGTCATGGCCAGCATGCGGGGTCTGTCTCCTCTTCCTCCATTCTCCCACCTTGGCTGGAGCCTTGGTTCCTATACCCACAGCCCAAGAGAGCGGAGTTTCTAGAAGGCACTGAAGAATATGAGAAGAGCAAGTATCAACAATTATGAAGCAAAAGAAAAAGAAGAAAGTTCACGCTCCAACAGAGGGGAGGCCACTTCACACAGGGTACAGAATTGCTCTCCGCTACCTCCAGATAAGCCTTCTGCCCCTAGCAAGATAGATAAGACTGAGCCCATGGAGGAGTCAGGAGTCCAATGTGGGGGGGGGTAAGGTGAGAGAGAAGCATGTGAGAGGATACGAGGACCAGGTAAAGTCCAAGTCCACTGGGGACCCCACGATTGGGACGTCCACAAGCAGAGAGCCTGCTGTTGGATGCCAGGATCCCAGCTCCAGCTCCCCTGCTCCCCACGGCCCCATCACATCCTGCTGCTGCTCCTGCCGCATGCACCTTGTGGGCAGTTCCCCCTTGAAGAAAGCTCGAGAGAGCTGACACTTGCTATCTGGGCCCCCAGAACAGACGGCACTCCTGGGAGCAGGCACCTAAGTCAGAGATAGCATGAGGACGCAGTCCCCTGAGGAGGACTCCACATCTCTAGAAGGCCAGGGTTTGACATGCAGCAAAATCGATGTCTAAATAAGCTAAGGTTTAGCTTGGATAAATGACCTCCAAAGATATACGTGTTAAGGCTTAGTCACCAACCTGTGCTGCTTTGGGGGCTACAGTGATCATGGGGGCTACAGTGACTAATACTACAGCCTTATTTGAATAGCCCGAACCCAAAACCCAGATTTGGGAGATTATGGGGTGCCTGAGTTCTCACTTGGTCCTGGTGGGATGCAAAGTGGACAGCCACATTAGAAAGTTGTCTGACCTTGTTTTACAAAAATTGGCATATTCTTCCCATAAGACCCAACAGCGACGCACCTTTGCCTTCACTCAAGTGAAAACTGCTGTCTACACAAAAACCTGTCCGTGGACATTCGCATTAACTGTGTTCACAATTCGCAAAACCCAGAAGCAAGTGGGTTGTCCTCTAGCAGGTAAATGTATAAATAGAAACTCTGGCACATCTAGACAATGGCATGTTAGTCAGTTTTGAAAAGACACAGAGAGGGAGTTGGGGAGAGGGCTCAGCGGGGTAGGGTACTGTCCTATGCAAGCATGAAGACCTGAGTTCAGGTCCCCGGCACCCACACGAAGCCAGGCATGGTGGCCCCTGTGTGTAATCCCAGCACGGTGGGACAGAGAGGAGGCCAATTCTGAGGGCTGCTGGCCGGCTCGCAATCCAGGTTCAGCTCGTGACCCTGGCTCAGAAAAATAAGGTGAAGCAGAGCCAGGTGTGGCTCAGCACGAAGTCACACAAACCTGGCAAATTTGGAGAGCTGAGTTCAATCCCTGGAACACACATGGCGGAAGGGAGAACTGGCTTTTGAAAGCTGTCTTCTGACTTCCACAATGTGCGCATCTGTTCTCTCTCTCTCTCTCTCTCTCTAATAAGTAAATATTTTGAACAATAATAATAAGGTGGAGAGCATCCAACAGGGACCTCTGACTCCCTGAGAACACACAGGAGAGGGGAGGGAAGGAGAAGGAGGAAGGAAGGGGAGGAAGAAGAGGAGGAAGGGGGAGAGGGAGGATAAGTAAATATTTTAAACAATAATAATAAGGTGGAGAGCATCCAACAGGGACCTCTGACTCCCATGAGCACACACAGAAGGAGAGGGGAGGGGAGGGGAGAGCAGCGGGGAGAGGGGAAGGAAGGGAAAGAGGAGAGGGGTAGGGGGAGGGGAAGTACTTTGTATACAAGAAGTACTTTGTGCATATTACTAAACAAAAGAACTCCGTCAGAAAAGGTTGCAAACTGTATAGTTCCAACCCTGCGACAATCCTGGAAATGTCAAAACAAGGAAAGAGCGACAAGATCTTCCTTTGCCAGGAGCCTGATGGAAGCCCAGTGAAGAGGTGGAATTCAGAGGATTTCGGAACAGGAGAGCTATTGTGTGAGACGCTACCGTGATTCATCCAAACTCACAGAAGTACACCATGGAGAGTGAACCCGGATGCACACTCTGGGCTCTAGGTGACGATGTGACAATTTTCATAGACTTCGTCAGGTGTAACAAGTAGATGTGGACAGAGAGGCTGAATATGGGTGTAGTCTGTAGGACCTCTCTGCCCCTTCCCTTTGGTTCCGATGGGATCCTGAATAAAGTGTGTGTATGTGTGTATGTGTGTGTGTGTGTGTGTGTGCGTCCACGCCCCAGATGGCCTGAGATGTCCACTGTGTCCTGCTCTGTTGCTCTCTGCCTTACTCCCTTAGACAGAGTCTCTGACTGACCCCCCCCCCCAACTCTCTATTTTTCTCCTAGGCCCCAGGGATCCTTCTATCTCTGTCCTCCATCCCTTGCTGCCTCTGGCACCTTCTCTCAGCCCTGGGGTTGCAGCGTGTAAGGTCATGCCTGGTATTTAACCTGCACAGCAAACACTCTTACCCACTGAATCATCTCCCCAGCCCCAAACGTACACGTTATTAAACAGCAAAGATATTTGAAAATTTTCTAGGGTTTGCTTTAAAATACTGCCTCCCCCCCCCAAAAAAAAACCCCTCTAGGTGATGGATGAAATAATACTGGCAAAGTGATCATTGTTGAAGAGGTGTATTCTGTGCACTTTTTGCATGTTTGAAATGCTTCTTAGTAATCGACGTTTGCAAAGCAATGAAAGAAAATTTAATGTTACCAATCAGAAAGAGAGTTTAGAGCACGCTCCATGGCAGGAGGTATGAACTTGCTCTGTAAGTCTACAGGTAAGTACATACAAAAACAGAACATGTGGGACTGGAGAGGTGGCTCAAAGGTTAAGCCTCTGCCTTGCAGGTGGAAAGTCCTGAGTTAGGATCCTAGACCCCACGTATAGACGCTGGCCGGAAGCGGGGGGGGGGGGGGGGGCGCAACGGCTGCGTCCTGGTTAGACGGAGCTTGTGAATCCCGGGGCAGAGTAAACAAAGTAAACAAGGAGGAAGTGGAGGCGGTCCATGGTGGTTCCCGAATTCGTCCATGGTTCTACACACACACACACACACACACACACACACACACAATTGAATAAATTAAAAAAATACTTTAAAAAAACAATACACATGCGTGCATGAGTTAAGTGTTTCCAAGTTTTCAGTCTCAGCAGGAGCAGAGAAGCATTAGCTGCAAGGGTACCCAGTGCCCAGAATTGGGTTTTACAATACCAGTCTCCAACAAAAAGCAGAGACCTTTGGAGAAACAGTTACTTTGAAAAAGAAGGAACACCGGTGAGCTGAACTCAGAATACCTCCTGCTACCAGAAAGTAAAGAGGAATAAAAAGTAAAAAGCTCCCAAGATTGAAAACTGCAGCAGTGAGAGCTGCAAAGAAAGTTAACAATTGGATCAAATATGTATCAAAGAGGGACCCGTAGCTTAAATTCATACTGATGTAAATAAATGACTTCATAAAACAGATAAAGGGGAAAGAAAGGATAACTCCTCCTTGCGAAAGAAGTCTCATGCATAAATGTGGAAGTGATAAGGGAAACAAGGAGATTGCCACAAGAACCCCACAACTGAGTCTGAGAGAGAGCTCAGTGTGTGAGTTATCTGCTTGCAGACCTAGTGACCTGAGGTTGATCCCCAGAAGCTCATATGGTGGAAGGAGAGAACTGACTTTGAAAAGTGGTCTTCTGATCCCCACATATGTTCTCTCTCTCAAATATATATGATACATATGCATATATATATGTATACTCCACAGCAATAACTAAAACACACACTTTAATACACAGTTGTGACCATCATGAAATTTCCTGGTAAGCCTTATAAAAGGGCTCCCACATTTTCACTTCAGGCTTCTCGAGTTCCACAGCTGATCTGGCTAGGGCTGGCTGCTGCGCCCTAATCCAGCCATTCTGGTGGATAAGATCCCAGCATGGCAGAACATTGTTCTATGGAAACAATTTCTGGGAAAAAGACATGGCATTAAAATATGGGAATTGTCAGGCCTTGGTGTATCTCTGCCCAGTTGGGGACCTAAAGCCTGCTCCCTGGGGAATATCACAGTAACGCCCATGGGCAGGTGCTAGGATTTCCTCCCTAGATAATTTAAGTTTTGTCTCTGGCAGAAGGAATTCTTCTGGGAATTGGGTGTGCCTTTTACCTGTCTTTAGGTTTAGAGAAAAGGCTTGCTTTTAACTTTAAATCAAATTGTAAATAGAGATTTCATGTCTAGTCACTTACAATAAGTAGACTTGTTAGCCAGAATGTGTGCACTTATTTTAAGGAAATTAGAGAATAACTTCTAGAGTCTTAAAACATAGGTGGGTAAAATTACCACCTATGAACTAACTCAGAAATTCCACAAGTATATGACTATGCTATCTGTTCAGTAGAACTTTAAAAGAAACTGTGATACCCTCTTACCCTGGCTGAAGGCCAAGGAAGAGACCATCATGCCAGAAAGTCTAGACGCCAAGACTGTCCCCTGGAGATGGTATTTGCAATCTAAACTGGGAGAATCCATGTCGGTAGCAAAGGGGGCCTTGTCTGTCCCTTCCCCAAACAGCACTCTTATGGGAAATCACAGAGATGGACCATCTGAGTGCACCCCCACCAATGATCGCCTCCGCCCCAAAAGAGACACCCTTGGCGAAATGGGGCCCGACAGTATGGACCCCAGGTTTAGAGAATGCATAGTTCACAGATGGCTCATCAACTACTGATGGCAATATACGTCTGGAATTCCTCAAAGGAAGACATAAGCAACCTTATTATTAAAGGAGCTCAGTCTTCCTCTGTGTATTTTAAAAATGCAGTCTCTGTTAAGACAATTGGGCTCAGCCCCAAGGCTATCCGGTGAAGCATTATAGATTAGATAGAATTGAAAAAACTGGGAGAATAGAATCTGTTTGTGTCCCTCAAACAATGGGTTAGCTACTTAGAAAAAAAAAAGGTTGTTTATTCTTACTGAGCATAGAAGACTGGGAGAGTCTGTGTTTGTTTTCCTCTGTTTGCAGGTACAGGGACACATTCTTTGCCCTAAAATTTTCTAGTATAAAGCTGTCACTAAGTTTCAATAAAATGGGTTCAGAATTCACTCGGCCTAGAGAGACTTGCATGTGTTCTGTTCTCCACCCCGTCCGGGGAAACCCTGGTCTCGAGGCCGGGACTCTGATCTGCGGCAGCTGGCGATAGCCCCAGACAAATACAGAGTTAACAGGTAATAGATATCGTAAGGAAAAACAGGGCGCTGTAAGCAAACAACGAAAGACCCGTTGTCACAAGCCATAGGGAAGCAGGCTTGCATGGTCTCTAAGAGATCTGTAAACAGAGAAAAATGAGCAAGCGATGCATTGAAGTCCTCTGTGACTCTTAAAACACATAAAAGCCTCATGGGAGAATTGCAAATTAAAGCAATCGGTACCAATTTTCACCTATCGGCCTGGTGAAAATCCAGCTAGTGGATGACACACTCTGCTGGCGAGTCTGGGGAGGTCTTTGCAGGGGTGTAAATTGGCGCAGCCCCTTCAGGGACGGGATCTGGCAGCCCCTGTTGGGATGAAGATAAAGTCTTCAATTCCACAGTTGCTCTCTCACATGACCAGACGGGTCGGATGAATCCAGAACAACCAACAACCATGCAGACAGGGCTGCTCATTGAAAGATTATTAATAACAGCAAAAGTAAATTGTGGTTAAATATGCTAAGACCCCTGGAAGGAAGAGCCTTACACACACACACAGACATACACACACAGAGCTACGAAAAGGAACAAGGAAGTTACAGGATTGAAAGATGTGATCTAAGGGTACAAAGTTCCAGTTATGCAAGACTAATAAACAGACCCAGAGGTCTGCCACACTATTTACGGTAGTGCATTGTACATTCCAAAAGTTAAGATAGGCCCCACATGACCACACGCCCTTATAAGCACACCCCTAGGGAACGAGGAGGGCTGCCACGAGTTTTAGGCCAGCCTGGTCTACGTTATGAGTTCCAGGCTGGGCTAAAAAGAAAAATCCTCTCTCCCTCAAAAAAACATTTTTTCTTTTTTCCTAAGAGGGTAGATCTGGTGTCAGACACTCTTGCCAGAAAAGGAGGAAGGAAGGAAATGCACAGGGATGAAAAGTGACTGTTTATGGCGCTTCATGGCCACAGTTTTCACAGGTTTTACTTGTCTTCGACTCATCAAGCTGCATATATGTGTGTGTGTGCGTGTGTGTGTATATATATATATATAAAACTTTTCTGACCGCCTCACCTTTCAGAAAGAATGAGGAAGCTCTTTATGTCCCAATAAGGAAATCTTTCCAAGACATGCTGCTAACTGGGGAAAGGGGGAACCTAAAGCACAGATAGGGTCCCAAGTTCTGTGACCACAAAGGGGGAAAAAAATCCAGGTTTGTCATGGGGAAGGAGTGGCCTGCACTTCCGGTCCTGCAAGGCCAAGCCTGGGGAACGCCAAAGCAAAAGCCAAAGGGAGGTAGAACAATCCAGAATGATACCTGAAATCATCCTTGGGCCTTCACAGGTACATGCAGTACTCGCTGATGTACACAAGCAGACACACACACACATACGCGCGCGCATGTGCGCGCCCAAAAAATAAATTTAAAAAATTAAAATAAAAAAAGGAATCCATGCTTGTGGGCTGGTCAGATGGCTTAGTGGGTAAATCACCTGCCCTTAACCTGAAAGACCTGAATTCGATCCCTGGAAGCCCATGTGGTGGAAGAAGAGAGGTGATCTCTGACCTCTACCTACACACTATGACATGCCCTGTTTGTATTTGCACAGAGAAACTCTGAATATGTGAGAAAACTAAACGAGTTTCAAAGAACAGGGAAGGTAACAGAAACTAAGGATGGCGAACGAGAGAAAAATGCATTATGTCATAGTCCTCTGGTCCACATTTTGAAATTTGAGCCGTATGCTGTATTATCTGCTCATAAAGGTAAATGAAAAACTATGGGAACAATAACCATATTAAGAAGAATGATTATAACCCAAAATCAAAATCATAGCCTGAATCCCACAATCCATCCCTAAAATAAGAGGTGTGCTTTGAAATTCCTGTTGGCACTGATGTGTGTATTCTCCTAAGCTCCTCTCTCTCTTCCTTAATACCTGCTGCAATTTGCTTGCATGAGGGAAATAAGTTCATGACCAAAGAGTTTGGGGGAAGAAGTGGTTGGTTATATTCTTGCTTACAATCTTCAGTTACAGCTTTTTATTTATTTATTTATTTATTTATTCAATTGTGCCTGTGTGTGTGTGTGTGTGTGTGTGTGTGTGTGTGTGTGTGTAACCACGGGCAAATTGGGGAACCACCATGGACCGCCTCCACCTCCTCCTTGTTTACTCTGCCCCTGGATTCACAGGCTCCGCCCTACCAGCACCAGAAATGCAGGCCACCCCCGCTTCCGCCCAGGTCCATACGTGGGGTCTAGGATCTGAACTCAGGACCTTCCGCCTGCAAGGCAGAGGCTTAACCCCTGAGCCACTCTCCAGCCCCCAGTTACAGTTCTTAATCCATGTTGGCAGTAGTGTTCAGACTAACACCAGGGGTTGAGGCCACCCTGTATTCACAAGGATTGCCAAATTGCGCCAAGTATGCTGAAGTATGTCAAACCATGGACCCAACTCCCATCACCTGCCGGGAGAATGGTCCCACCACCATGAACCAGGTCTTCCTTCACCAACTAAATAATCTCCTGCAGGCTCTATCAGGACTTGTCTTAAGTACCACTTCTTCATGGATGTGCCTAGAATTCAGCCTTCAATTGTCAGGTCAGCAGTTATATATCTCACTAGCACAGTACCCACGCTTAAATCTATAGTCAAACTTTTTTTTAAATAAATTCCAGTTTTGCTTCAAGAAAACAAAATGAAGCAAAGACGAACTTAGAGATGGCAAGATCTAAACACTTCAAAATAATTGAAGTCGTATTAATACACCACATTTGAATCACTAAACACTGGTGTACACATTATTTTTATTGAGTTTTATTTCTGTGTTTGTTTTGAGAAAAGGTCTTGGACCATAACTCAGGCTGACTTGGAACCTGTGGCAGTCCTCCTGCCTCTGTCTCCCAAGTGCTGGGAGCATGAACCAATATGCTGGTAGGCCTTATATTTTTCTTCCTGTAGTGCTGCTGCAGAGAGTCTAGTCTTGGTCAGTTTGTTGGATGGAAGAAGGGAAGGGAGAGTGGAGGGAAGAAGGGAGAGGAGAAGGAAAAGAGAGGAAGGAGGGGAAAGGAGGAAAGGAAGGAAGGAGGGAAGGAGGGGAAAGGAAGGAAGAAAGAAAGGAGGGAGAAAGGTGAAGAGAGGAAGAAAGGGAGATGGGAAAGGAGGAAGAAAGGTGGGGAGGGAGGGAGGGAAGTAAAGAGGAAGATGGGAGGGAGGGAGAGAAAAAGAGAGGGAGGGAAAGAGGAGAGGGAAGGAGAAAAAGAAAGAGGGATAAAGATAGGGAGGGAGGAAGAGAGCGAGATGGGAAGGAAGGAGGAAGGTGGGGAGGGAGGAGAGAGGACAGAGTAAGCCCCTCTCCCCAGGCATCCCAGAGTCGGGGGCCATGATTTTATTTGAAAACTCGAGGGATCACAAAACCCAGGGAGCTTCCTGAGCAGCTGTCGGATCTTCTGGAAGCGCCCCCCCCCCCCCCCCGTTCAGAGATTGCTCTGTTTGCAGCAGATCGGAAACACAGTGAACTTCCAAGCCAGCTGGACTTGACTTCTTACATCATGCATCCTTTGCGTCCTTTGACCCTTTGCGGACACATGACACTTCCGGATGAGCGGGGCTTAGACTAACCTATTTTACCATCAGCCTCTCACACTTTCAGAAGACGCTGCTTCTAGAACCTTCTGGGTCTTTCTCCCTAAGCAGGCAGCTGCAGATCCTCCTGTTTGGGGTTGGATGGTCCGTTTCCCGAAGACACACGTGAGGGATTTGAAGATGGGGAGACTAGTAGAAGGGCCACGTGGGGAGCAGCAGGGATGGGGGGCACTCTGCTTCCCTTGCAGGTCACAGGCAGAGAAGACCCTTGTTCTGCGGGATCCATTTCCTAGACAGCAGAAAAGACCCTTAGAGATGGAATATCAAACAGCATAACGACTCTGGTGTGTTAAATCCCTCATCTTGGCCGTTTGCTTGAGCGCCCTTTCCTTCCTGCTCACCTCACCCGACCCCCACCTCATCGCCCCGCCCCCTCGCTCACGACCATCCACCCACACTGGCCTCCTTCCTCCTCTATTTCCCCCAGACCCCAATTCTTTGTGCAGCACGCCTGGTTCCTGTGGGAACCTCCTGAGCTTCTACCGGAGTGCCAGAAGCTTCTCTGAAGACAGGCAGACATTGGGCTGACGCAGAGCGGCTAGGAAGCCCCATCCAAAGTTTCTCTGCTCTCTTCTTCCGCACGTTGCCCCTCCCCCCACCATGGGCTTCAGCTGCAGAGAGTACAAAGCTACCAAAGAGTGCGTTTGGATGCTACAGCAGATCGAATGCTTTCGTCGCCCCAAATTCATATGACCTGAGTGGTTGCATTAAAAGTAGAGACCTCGGGCTGGGGGGGTGATGACTCTGTGAGAGGGGATGCTCATGAATGGGATTGGTGCTCTCTTGAATGAGGCTCTGAAAACTGGCTGCCCTTCCTTCCATGCAAGGAAGCCAAACACACCAGACAGCACACCTGCCAGTCTTGATCTTCAACTTCTCAGCCTCCAGAGTGGGAGAAGGAGTTTCTGTCATTCATGAACTACCTAGTCTATAGTATTTTGTTAAAACAGGCCAGAGGGACCCGAGGAAATGACTCAGGGGTTAAAACTTTTGTCTTGCAAGCGAAAGGATCTGAGTTCAGATCCCCACATCCCACCTAAAATGCTAAGTAGATATGGCGATGGCCTGTAATTCAGGCCCCGGAAGGCGAAGGCTGAGAAACCCCAGAGCAAAGTAATGAGGAGATAGAGCAATCCAGGGTGAGTCCCCAGGGGACCCTTGGGCCTCCACAGGCACACAGGGCCCTCTGATACACACAGAAAGAAAAAGAGAAAGAAAGAGAAGGGAAGGAAGGAAAATGAAAAGAGGGAAAGAGAAAAGAGAAGAAAAGACAAGAGAAAGAAGAGGAGGAGAGGGGAGGGGAGGAGAGGGGAGGGAGGGGAGGGAGGCCAAGCAGACTAAGAACTCCACGCTTCCCTGGAGACTTGTCACAGTCTTCCAGTCCCAAAACAGGCCTGACTTCTTTCTCAGGTCTGTCTCCGCCAGATTGGAGCCCGAGAAGCAGGGCAGAGAAGAGCAGGCCCGCCCACGGCTCCCGCTGCGGTGGCAGATCGCCAGTCTCGCCCCAGGAGAAAAGCAGCAGCCAGCTCAGCCCGGGCTAGCCGGTCAGCTGCCAAAGCACTTTCATTTTAGGGTTTGGTTTTATTTTTGCGTGTATGTGTGTGTGTGTGTGTGTGCATGTGTGCACACGTGTATGCTCATGCAGGTGCAATCAGTCACCCATGTGTGTGCTCGTGGAGGCCAAAGGTCAACACTGGGTGTTTTCCTCTATCACCTTTCACCTCTCTCACTGAACCTAGAGCCTACCCTTTTGGATAAACTGCCTTACTGTCCAGTGAGCCCCAGATCTGCCTGGTTGCGCCACTCCAACGCTGACATTCAGACACACATCACCAAGCCTGGTTTGGGTCTTTGTTTTATTTTGTTTTCTTTTCTTTTTTATGGGGGAGGGGAATATGAGAAATTGATTTTTTACTGTTATTAGTTTTACAAGCATATTGATTACTAATCCCTGCTTCCCTCCATCCCCCCTCCTTCCCATCCCCCTCCCTTCCCCTCATCAATCCATCCCACTCCCTCTCACCCTCCTGTCCGGCCACTTCTATGCACCCCAGGATTCCCTCTGTCTTGTCTACTTTTGTGGAGGTTCAGGCCTCTGTGGCAGACCAAGTGGCCCCTCCTCAGGCCGCCCCACTGACAGGAAGCCTGGTTTTTATGTGGCTGCTGGGAATCAGACCCACTCAGCTTCTTGAGCAGCGATCACACCACTGACTGAACCCCAGCCCTCCTTACTGGGTTACGAGAAACAGACAGTGACTGGATTTGAAGAGGTCCACAGTTGAAATACATCCATTTTCTCAAAGGATCCTAAGGTGTGTGTTAACACAGGCCGGTGAGGCGGCTCAGCCAATAAGATGTCTGCATCCAAATCTGGGGACCTGAGTTTGAGTCTTGGAGCCATATGGCAGGAGAGTTGACTTCTAAAAGCTGTCTTTTGAAAGTCTTCCATATAAGCACTATGATACACACACTTGCTCTTTCTTTTTCCTTCTCTCTCCCTCTGTATGTGTGCATATCCCTCCTTCTTTCTTGTTCCCTCTCTCTTCATTGATTATTAATTAGTATGAACTTTCTAGAATGCCCAACCTCAGAATTCCATTGTTCCTCAGCTAAGCCCTCAGACCCACAGACGCGTTCATTTCCTTCTCCTGCCTCCTGTATTCTGTCTCCCAAAGACTCACCTCCCCCGACCTCCTGACTCTCACACCTGTCCATTTTGCTGGCCCTCTAGATTGCCCCGAGTGACCGGGGACAGAAGTCACAGAGAGGGGGAGAAATTGATCTCACCTCTAATGTACACAAGACCTAAGGCTTGGGCTGTGGATGGGAAGAAGCAAAGGATGCTGGGATGGTGGAGGGGCTGACCCACAGCTTCACAGGATGAGGAGATGGAGACTCTGAGAAACGGGAGGGAGGGGCTTCTGGGTTACAGTTGCTGCCTCCTCTGTTACTACAGACACCTGAGATCAAGTTCAAGCTTGTGGGGAATCTGGCCCCAAGCGCCAGGGGATCCACCCACTGTTTGTCTGGATGCCTCTGTCTGTGAATCAGCACAGGTCAATTTGTCTTGTCCTAACCAAGCTGCTCCACACAGCAGCCAAAGGACACAGTCCAAAGGGTGTGCTAAGATTAAAGCCCTCGCACCCAAGCATACTTTCTCACAGACCACACCTGACCTTGGTCATTCACTGGAAAGCTATAGGATTGTCAAACCCAGAGCAAAGCATGAAGATTGTTATTTCAGTCCAATACCTGAAGGGCTGTCTTACAGATATATACTTCAAAAATGAGAATGTGAACTCTCAGTGGCTATTATGACATCTAGAAGTTGGGCTGGGTGAGATGGCTCAGCAGATGGGGTTGTTTGCAGCTAAACCTGATTACCTGAGTTTGATTCGCTGGAACCCACACAGTGGAAGGACAGAACTGACACCTGAAAGTTGTCTTCTGACCGCTACATGATACACACACACACACACACACACACACACACACACACACCACAAGAAAATAAATGTAAAAAAAGGTAATTTTAAAAAAGATATTTAGAAAACACTGTAGAATTGTCAGGTAAGTCCGTACTTCCTCTAGTTCAGCCATTTATTGGCATTACATCAAGTCCTACAGTTCTGCTCATGTGGAACAAAACATGAGTTTTGTGCTCATGGTGCCCACCCTTTCCCCTCAGGCCTCAGTCATGTTTCTACACTGACCCACCAGATATATGAAAACTTGGCTAAAAGTCCCCCCCCCCCCGGAGGTCTACTTGACCCAAGCAGGACTTTATACCAGGTATGGGAGGAATCAGAGTTTGTCTCCAATGGGGCAGGCAACGCCCCTACTCACACAAGCCAGCAGTACACCTTCCCGAGGATGCGCACTGGCGGGTTGATAAAGATTGAGGAGAGCTTCGTGCCCATCAGAAGGAATCGCATGCTCTGTTTGCAGAGAACATTCTGGTTCCTGCCAGCCAGGAATCCCAGTTGAGAGGCGTGGACACGGGCTGTGTTCCCTTCTCAGCATTCCAACCTAGAAAATGCTTTGGAAGTGAAGTCAGGGTTTGGGAGATGGCTCCATGGGTGAACTGAGTTCTGATCCCCAATGCACAACTTAAAACGAAAAAATTTTTAAAAGGTGAGACATGGCCACGTGCACCTGAAACCTCAGTTCTGCCAAAGGATTGATGGAACTTGCTCACTTCCGGTCTAGCTCCAGGTTCAATGAGTCCCTGTTTCAAGGTCAGAAGGCAGAGGAGGATAGATAGCTCATCTACGTCCTCATCTGGCTTCTATGTATCCCCCTATGCACACACACTGTGCCATGCATGGCTCTGTTGGGTCAATGCAAAAACGAAGGAAAGACAAAAGACCTCCAGAAAAGCCGGGATCAGGTGGTCTGCTACTTGGATGGAGACTCAGCAGCCACTGCTCAACCAGGTGTGTTTATTCTACAGGCAAGCTAATAGTAACAATGTATTTGTGGGTTTATGGAGCCTGGGAGGCCAAGATTTTTTTTGCAGCGTGCAGTGTGTTCTGTAGGAAGGTCAGCTACGTATGAACAACTGGTACCTGGAGAAGCAAGGCAGACAGGGCATTGCCCACAGTCACCTTCCTGCTCCAGCTTTAAGGCAGGCAAGGCTGCCACAGCCGCATCCTTGCTCTGACTTTGCCAGTCCAGAGTCTGCTTCTGACAAAGTTTTGCTTATATCATTTTTCCTGCATGGCTGTGCCCATCCTGAATGGTTCTCCTATAATCCTTCTGTGCTACAGCCACTCTCCACAATACAAAATAAAGGAAGGAAGGAAGGAAGGAGGGAGGAGGAGAAAGGAAGGAAGGACGGAAGGAAGGAAGGAAGGGAAGGAAGGAGGAGAAGGAAGAAGGGAATGAAGGAAGGAAGGAAGGAAGGAATTGAAGGAAGAAGGAAGGGGGACGGAGAGGGAGGAGGGAGGAAGGATGGAAGGAAGGAGCGAGGAGGGAGTAGGGAAGGAAGGAGGTGTGGGATGGAGGATGGAAGGCGGAAGGAGGAGGGGGCTCGGGGATCACTTAGGAGCCTTCGGTGGGGAGTGCTGTGCGGGCGGAGGGAAGGAGAGGGAGGCTTTTTTCGTGTGGAGGGGGGGGAGGGCGGGCGGGAAGGGGTGGAGGGAGAAGGGGGAGGGAGGGAGGAGGGGGAGGGAGGGAGGGAGGCCAGATACTAGGAAGGGAGTGTGCCATGTCATGCTAAGTCAAAGACATGGAAGCCAGGTTATTTTTAGGTTACATCCGATATGTGTATTGAACATCGTAAATGCTGGAAGAATATTCAGCAACCTGCTCAGAAGAACTGTTCTTGAGATATAAGGACAAGAAGAAGCTTGCTTGCTTACTTGCTTTTTTCTTTTTTTTTTACTGTATTCATATTTTTTTAAGTATTTCAAAGTATAAAGATACTTACTTAAAAAGCAAATGTAGGACTGGAGAAATGGCTCAGGAGTTAAAGCCTTTACCTCACAAACAAAAGGACCTGAGTTCTAGCTCCCAGATCCCATGTAAAAAGGCCTGGTAGGAATGGCGGTGGCCTACAGTTCTGGCCCTGAAAGGCAGAGCCTGGGAACTTCAGAACAAAGCAACAAGGGAGTAGAGTAATCCAGGATGATTACCAATGTTACCTTTGGGCCTCCACACGCACAACACACACACACACACACACACACACACACACACACACACACACACAAAGCAATATGTCTACAACTCTACCAGAGCACACATGGCATGTTTTGGTGTTACTTTACATCTCTTTGGCAATAAATGGTAGCTTTTAATTTTTTTTAACTTATTTATTTATTTAGTGTGTATGTGTGTGTGCGTGTGTGTGTGTGTGTGTGTGTGTGTGTGTGTATCAGAGGGTGCTATGTGTCCCTGTGAAGGACCAAGGGTGATTTCATGAATCACCCTGAATTGTTTCTATCTCCTTTTTGCTTCGCTCTGGGATTTCCCAGGTTCCATCTACCAGGGCCGGAAGTGCAGGCCCACCACTGTTTCCACTTGAAGTTTCTACATGGGACCTGGGATCCGAACTCAGGGCCTTTTGAAGCAGAGTCTTAACTCCTGAGCCATCTCTCCAGCTAAGTGGTTGCTTTTAAAAAGCAATATTAAGAAGTGAGCAAATCCGGGCTGGAGAGGTGGCTCAGGGGTTAAGCCTCCACCTTGCAGGCAGAAGGTCCTGAGTTCGGATCCCAGATCCCACGTATAGACGCCAGGCGGAAGCAGGCGCTTCTGGTCCTGGTAGGGCGGAGCCTGTGAACCCCGGGGCAGAAGGAGGTGGAAGCGTCCATGGTGGTTCGCAAATTCGTCCGTGGTTCTACACACACACACACACACACAGACACACGCACGCGCACATACACACGCATATGCACACAGTTGAATAAATAATAATAATAATAAAAAAATTTAAAAAAAAAAAGAAGTGAGCAAATCCGAGACAAAACTTAATTAAGATAAGAAGTCGAGCTCAGCAGGAAGAGGTGGGAGATAATAGCACATCCGTAGAAGACCACCAGTGGTTTCAAGGATCATTTCAGTGAGGCTGAAATAACCATCTTGATAAATCAAAATAAGACATTTGTTTAAAACAATTGTGGTACGTCCTTACGATGGAATATTACTCAGCAAAAAAAAGGGGGAAATTACTGATACCATAGTGGCACACACAATCCCATAGACTTATGTTACAGATCCTTATGCAAAAGAATACATATCGCTTAATCCAGTGACAATGAAATTCTGGGAAGAGCAAAGCTATGACCATAGAAAGCAAGAGCCAGAGAAACTAGCTATAAAAATAAATAAGAGGAAAAAATGTTGAGGGTGATAGAACTTTAACTTGCCCAGTTGAACTTTAACTTTATTATACTGATGTTCACACCGCATAGGTATTTATCAAAACTTGTCATACACTTAAAATGGGTGTATTTTATGGCTTACAAAATGTACAATGCCTGAAGTGCTTTAACTTGACTCTCCTCCCCCGTACACGAGAGTGCCTGCCCTTTCAGCTGTCCTAAAGCATAGCTGACTCCAGTCTACTTCCTGGCCATTTTTTCCAGTTTCATAGTTTCTCTGCTTGCAGCAGAAAAGCAAACAGTATTCATGAGTCACTGATCATATGCATGCCTCCTTTGTTTTCCCTTTGCTTTTCTTTCTTTTTTCTTCTTTTTTATTCATATGTGCATGCATGCATGTGGTGTGTATATATGTGTGCATGTGCACCGCCCAGCATTTTTAACATGGGATCTGGGGATCTGAACTCAGATCCTTTTGCTTTCGAGGCAAAGGCTTTAACCCCTGAGCCATCTCCCCAGCCAGCCTTACCTTCATTTTTAAATCAGTTTTCTTTTTCGCTTTACCAGCCTCCTTTGTTTAAATCCATAGAAGATAATCTTATTTCCATCAGACCCAAATGGAGCAAGAGAGACCTGGGCAGACTCTAAAGGGGGAGGAGGATAGGAGAAAGAGGACCTTCATGTCAAGGCGGGGCAGTTTGGGTGGAACCCGCAGATCCACAGCTGTCCTGGGACTGATAGGCAGAAAAAGTGCCAGACAAGGCCTGAGAACCATATCCTGCAGCTCATCTGGGGCAAACCAGCAGTGGGAAGCTGTGGGATGCAAACCCGGGAGGAGGGAGAGGTTTGAAGTTCAGGCTTCACTAAGTGGGTAAGAGGGAAAGGTCAGAACAGGATATTCCTGTGTTCCTGGGGTCTATTCCTGCCTCTATTGTACCACGAGGGGCCCTTGAAAAGTCCCTGAGCTTACAGTTCTCCAGGAGATTCCCATGCAAGCCTCATATATGAATTGCACTTGCTTGGCTGACCACGAATACTTCCAAACTCTTCCATGGGCAGGGAACTTGACCCCACACCCTTACCGCTGGGCAGAAAAGGGCCCACACAAAGTATACACCATCACAGTATACTAAAATGGACAGGCCTGGGCTGCCTCAGGAGTCCCCGTCCGTGGGGTTTAAGTGACTCCGTTCTGTCTGCTCAGAGAGTCTGGTTGCTGAGTCTTGCCTCTGTCTGAGACTCTCTTTCCATTAACTCCATTCAACAAGCAGTGACTGGGCATCTCATAAGTGCCGGGCAGGAGGGTTTCACTTGTGAGAAAGAGAAGATCCTGCTAGCACTGGCTTAAGCAACCAGAGATCTTGATAAGCTCACAGAAAACCAAAGAGAGACCTTATCCAGTATTTTAGGGGCATTCTAAGGACCCGCTTTTTGCCTTGGGTCACTGGCACGTGCTTGGGCTCCATGCTGCCCCATGAGGGTGAATGTCTGGGGGTGCAGTCTGCCCTTTTTCAGTCTGCTGAAAATTCTTCACCTCTGGGTCCCAATAAAAATCTCACTCTGAAGACCAGAGTTGTTCACACATCCGTTCTGATGGAGGATAGATTTAGCTTGTCTTGACAGACTTAGAGCTGGAATCGGTTACCTGCCCAACAGAAATCTGGGGGTGTTGGAAAAGAGGGGAGGAAAGAAGGAATGGATATTAGGTCACCCGCTCAGTTCACTGCCCCAGGCTTCCTGCAGGAACCGAGGAGGAAGGAAGCTCCGCATATTGTGTCACGGGACAAATGACCTCTTGCATCTTTTTTTTTTTTTTTTTTTTATTATTCATTCAACTGTGTGCATATGCGTGTGTATGTGCGCACGTGCGCGCGCGTGTGTGTGTGTGTGTCTGTGTATGTGTAGAACCACGGATGAATTCGCGAACCACCATGGACGCCTCCACCTCCTTCTGCCCCGGGATTCACAGGCTCCGCCCTACCAGGAAGCACAGGCCGCCCCCGCTTCCGCCTGGCGTCTATACGTGGGATCTGGGATCCGAACTCAGGACCTTCCGCCTGCAAGGCGGAGGCTTAACCCCTGAGCCACCTCTCCAGCCCCCTCTTGCATCTTCTGTAGATCCCATATCTTTATACTTTCTCCCCAAGCTCAGGAGTCAAAGCCCTATGTGCCCAGAATGAGGCTACGAACACAGAGCCCAGGAGAAAGAGGTGACCAAAATCATAAGCAGAACCCCAGTGCCAGGCAATGCCAGGTTCTTGCAGCACTTTCTGGCTAGTCCCTCAATAAAGTGCACATGCAAAACTCCAAGCTGCAGGGCACACAAAACAGTATTTTGCCTGGGAAATGACCTGTGGTTACTATAGCAAAAAGTGCCCTGTGGACTCCCCCTCTTCCTTACCCCCACAACAACAACCACAGGGCCCTAGGCAGCAGGAGAGCTGCTGGGAAGGAAAGGAACAAGGAGACAAGCCAGTGCCTGGCGTCAGTCAGCCCGGGGACTTTTCAAAGGCAATGCCTGAACCAGTCTTTCTGTCTTTGCCAAATACATCTTGCCTTGCCCTGCCTCATCAAGCAACCCAGCAGCTCCTACCTTTGAATTCTGCTCTGTTTGGCAAAAGGTTCTTCAAAGTCAGTATGGAGGGCACCCCAGGGACTGGGGGAAAACCCACACTTGGCCTTCGATGTAAACAGACCACCCTGGGAAAGCTCCTGTTGCATGCCAGCCATTCATAAGACCATAGCAAGATCTGTATCAGTACATTTGCTAATGGGGTTGCACTTAATCTGATGTAATAGGTATGTCCGACCTGCAGCTTTCAGGCCACCTGTGTCCCAGGTTAGCTCTGAATGCATCTACTGCAGTTAGCCAGCATGTTGCTGATAAAATCACCATCAAATGACTTAAGGGGAAAAGGGGTTTAGTTTCTTACAATAGTCCTGTTATAGTTTTCAGTCCAGCTTGGCAGGAGCGCTCACACCAACACCAGGGCTGAGGAAACTGGCCGCACCATCTCTACTTAATGGCTGAGAGAGGGATGATCCTTACTTGCCAGACCAGCATGTCTGGCCAAGTGTACACAAGGATACCAACTCTCTCAACCAGCTCTCTGTATTTTATTCACCTGTCCAGGGCCTAGTCCCACCCACCATGGGCTGGGTCTGCTCCATCAACTAGACAGTGTCCAGCAGGTTTGCTCTGGGCTTAACTCAACTATCAGTTATCTACAAATGTGCTCAAAACTTCTACCATCAAGTTGACCTAACTATGACAGCATCCCAACCTATTTACAGATGAGGTCCTATCATAATGTCAAAAGGTTGGACAGTCTACCTTCGTTCATTTACATAGGAAATCTTAAAAAGAATATAGGACCCCAGGGTTGGGGAGATGGCTTAGCAGTTAAAACACTTGCCGCATAAGAAGAACTGAAGTTTGGATCCCCAGATCCCAAGTAAAATATGGGTGAGTGTGGCAGCCCACCTGCAATTCCAGCCTCAGAAAGTGGAGACTGGAAATCCCGAGAGCAAGCTGACTAGCTCTAGCTGTACACTTCAGATTTGACTGAGAAACCCTGTCTCAAAAAGAAATAAGGTGGGGGACTGGAGAGGTGGCTCAGGGGTTAAGCCTCTGCCTTACAGGCAGAAGGTCCTAAATTAGGATCTAGACCCCACGTATAGACGCCAGGCAGAAGCGGGGGCGGCCTGTGTTTCTGGTCCTGGTAGGGCAGAGCCTGTGAATCCCCGGGCAGTGTAAACAAGGAGGAGGTGGAGGCGTCCATGGTGGTTTCCAAATTTGCCCGTGGTTCTACACACACACACACACACACACACACACACACACACACACACAATTGAATAAATAAATAAATAATTTTTTAAAAAAGAAATAAGATGGAAGAACAATGAGGATCCTGATATTGATGTCAGGTCTCCACATGCACTTACATACATGTTCAGACATGCATACCTATATGCACACACCCACACTCACACATGCATTTGAAAATGAGAAACAATTAAAAGAATAAAGAAGACTGTAAGACTCCAACCACAAAGCCCCAGAAGCCCCCAACACAGGAATTTTCCTTCTTTTTCAATTGCCCAATTATTTTTAGTACCTTGAAGGACCCCAAAAAGCACAGGCCCCATATTACATGTGGGTACTCCCTTTTCTGAGCATTTGTGGAAGTCTAAGGGGAATTCTTTGCCTCTGTGTTATTTGTGTTTTCTGGGGCTACAGGTCTCTCCCAAGTTGCTATAATCGTCCCTGGCTGATCTCTCTCTCTCTCTCTCTCTCTCTCTCCCCCTCTCTCTCCTTCCTTCCTTCCTTCCTTCCTTCCTTCCTTCCTTCCTTCCTTCCTTCCTTCCTTCCTTCCTGCCTTCTTTTGCATGCAGGTGTGTGTGTGTGTGTGAGTATGTGTTCAAGAAGGCACTTGAATATGTGTGGAAGCCTAAAGAATCATCCTGGATTGCTCTACCTCCTTATTCCTTTGCTTTGGGATTTCCAAGACTCTGACTTCCAGGGCCAGAATTACAAACCATCACCACATTCACCCAGCATTTCTGCATGGAATCTGGAGATTTGAACTCTTTTTGCTTGTGAGGCAACCGCCTTACTTAAGCCCTGAGCCATCTCCCCAGCTTGCCCCGACTGATTCAGGGTACTCACTCGCTTTGGAAAGAGTGATCCCACCGGTACCCACAAGTCTCTTTTTCTTAAGGTCTGGAATTGCCCTGCTCTGCTGGACCAACGTGTTTGTGTACGGAAGCATCATGTGGCCCTCACTGTGATTTTACTTTTTCCACAGTAACACATTCTCTTGTGTGCTGCCTGTGTAACCTTGTGTGGTATTCCCAATCTCTGCAGTGTCTTAAAGATCTCCTTTGGAAGATGGTGTAACTTCCTGATGGAGTTATTGTGAGCGCTACTTGAAAGAAGAGAAACAGAGGTTTCAATTAATACCAGTTCTGACTAATTTGCACCATCCGCCATCCTAATTATTACCTGATTTCCCTTTGGCCAAAATCATCTAAAAAAAATTGCACAACACAGGAAATCTAAAATTGCATCTATCTATTCCATCATTACATATTCAATTATAAATTGAGCATGCATTTCAAGTAAAGACTAGAGTAGGAAGTAGAAAAATGAAAACGGTGGGATGGGAGTCATAGATGGGGATTTCTGCTACACTGTTGGTGCAATCTTGAAAAAGTAAACTCCTAACAACTGCATTGGGAAGGCTTCAGATTTTTGAAACACATATATGACATGATATCCATGAGGATAAGAAAAGGCCTTCGTTTGCCAAGGGGAAAGATCTCAAGAGGCCTCAGCCTTCCCTGAGAGACTGATGAAAGTAAGAAGATGCTTTCCTCCATGGTATGATTCATGTTCCATCACGTGCTCAGGCAACATGTCATCAAAGGTAACCGAGATGAAAGTCAGTGGGACACACATTCGAAAAGACACGAAAATAAGAGGAAGGCCAGTAGGGATCAAGAAGGGGTGTAATGGAAAAAGGAGGGGAGGGTGCGATTGGGGATTAAAATATGAAAATATCATAAATTCACTGTATTCATGTGTGAAACTCTAAGAGAATAAAAAAAATCCCCTGGAGCCTATCTCAGCTCTAGTTCTAGCATTGTTACATAACAAAAAGCAGTTCAAGCAAGCCTTGTACTTTGGCCTGCATGCGGAGGATTAAGACTCTTGGCTGCCTGTCTGGGCTCTGTTGGCATCAGACAAGATCTCACTGGCGACCAGGGGAGCGACTTTCAAGATGGCTGACGCCCATGGCTGGCAAGTGGGAGCTGACCAGTTGCTGGGAGTACAGCCAGGGCTCCCCAGGAATCTGCCTGGGTGATCGCACCACATAACAGTGTTTGCAGTTTGGGGACAGCCAGACTTCTTTTATGGCCGCCACTGTTCCCAAGAGCAACTGTTCAGAGAGACAGAAAGCGAGAGCTGCCAACTTCTGAAGACTTAGACCTGGAACTTGGCAATCACTTCTGACAAATTCTGTGAATTGGAGCAGCTAAGCTCTGTTGTCTTTAAAGAGAGAGGCACCAGGGCCCATGAACATGAGGAGACAGTCACCGAATCTATGGCCATTCTTTTTTTTTTTAATTTTTTTTTTATTATTTATTCAATTGTGTGTGTGTGTGTATGTATGTGCGCACGCATGTGTGTATGTGTGTGTGTAGAACCACGAACGAATCGGGAACCACCATGGACGCCTCCACGTCCTTCTGCCCGGGGATTCACAGGCTCCGCCCTACCAGGACCAGAAGCGCAGGCCGCCCCCGCCCCACCTGGGATCCGAACTCAAGACCTTCTGCCTGCAAGGCAGAGGCTTAACCCCTGAGCCACCTCCTCAGCCCTCTATGGCCATTCTTAAACTGCCCGTTCATCTTTCTCTTACACCATCCTTGCATGCTGGTGCCACAGAGAAGCTATCTCCCACCTCACATCCCTCCTTAGACTCTTTTGGCCCTGAATTTGTGATTCTTTGTGAAATCCTTTGTCTTTGCCCATCTTTCGCCCCTGTTGATATTCAGCTCCAGTAAGTGGTTCTGAAAATCCATGACATGTAGATGATTTTATGGGAATCCAAACGTTTTGGAGTCTGGCAGACCTGGGTCAGAGCCAGATCTTGTTTATTATTTAGTAGATCTTATTTTATATTATTTATAATTTCTGCTAATTTCTTCACCTGAAATGAAAAGATGTTGTCATAAAGTTTTTAAGTGGAGGGAAGAATATATTTGGCAAAATTTTAAAGCCTGACAAAACCAAATGTTGACAAAGATGCAGAACTGAGAGTTGCATACTGTTGATATAAACATCATCTGACTTTAATTAGACAATACCTGATTAAAGATAACCACATACTACAACGCAACGATTCTACTCTGAGATTTCAACCCTAGAAATGCCCAAGGAAACCCATATAGAAATGCAAATCAAGGCTGGGGAGATGGCTCATTGGTTAAAGCCTTTTCTTTGAAAACAAAAGGATCCGAGTTTGGACCCCCAGATCCCACATAAAAATGCTTGGCTCCCATCTTGTAATTCCAGCCCTGGAACTTAGGGGAACTTAGCCAAACTAGCTCTAGTGGTGTGTTTTGGGTTAATTAGCAATAAGGTAGAAGGACAATTGTGGATGATTCTGGATATCACCCTTGGACTTCCACAGTGTATATGCCACCCACATGCAACACACACACATTCACACAGGTACACACTCTGTACACACATACATGAAAGGAAAATGTAAATAAAGGCCTGGAGATGTATTAGGGTAGAGTCCTTACTTCGCATGGTTCTGGGTTCTATACCAACCTTCATCACCACACACACAAAAAAATGTTAATTGAAGCACTCTTTTTGGTTTTTATCTTTTTAATATATTGGAGACTGAACCTAGAGACTTGCATATGTAGGCAAGTGTTCTATCACTTTCCTTAATCCCCAGCCCCCAAATTAAAAAATCACCAAAGGACTGAGCAGACGCCATAAATTGTAATGTGATCATGAACGAGCTACATGGAGGAATCTCACAACTGATGCCTAGAAAAAAAGAAAGCAATCTGCATGAAGGTGTATATAGCATGAGATTATTTAAGCATGGCATAAAAATATGCTAAACGATGCTATATATCATTTATGGATACATGTTTGTACAAAGCAAAAACAAGGAAAACAACCCAGACTCTATAAACTCATGTGTGCTAATCTTTTGAGCCGTCCTCTCTGCTTGAGCTTCACAATTTTAAAAAAATTAAGTAGTAATTCTTAGTTTTAAGCTTGGCCAGCTGCAAAAGGTTTTCTTTCAGTGAGGTTTTTTTTTTTTTTTTTTTTCCGCTTGTCCATTTCATGTCAACATTATGCTTTGAATCTCCAGGCAGATTTCCCACATTTGGGTAAAAAAAAAAAATTGCGAACTTAATCCTTTCAGAAAATGATAAAATAAATATTTCTGGAGTGAGGAGAAAAAAACTTCTTCATTATTTTGTTGTTGTTGTTGGGGTTCTATGTTTTTGGTGCTGGGGATGGACCCCCAGGCTTGTGCTGAACACACTGTCAACAACTGAGTCACACTCCAGCCTGACTTTCTTTTTCTTTCTTTCTTTTCTTTCTTTCTTTTTTTTCTTTTTCTTTCTTCTTTCTTCTTTCTTTCTTTCTTTCTTTCTTTCTTTCTTTCTTTCTTTCTTTCTTTCTTTCTTTTTCTTTCTTTCTCTCTCTCTCTCTCCTTCCCTCCCTCCCTCCCTCCTTTCCTCCCTCCCTCCCTTCTTCCCTCCCTCCCTCCCTCCCTCCCTTCCTTTTTTTGTGTATGTGTCTGTCTGTCTGACTGTCTATATAGAGGCCACTGTGTATGCCTGTAGAGGCCCAAAGACAATTTCTGGAACATCCTCGATCGCTCTACCTACTTCTTGCCTTGCTCTGGGGTTTCCCAGGCTCTGCCTTCCAGGGCCAGAAGTGCAGACCACAAGCTGGCATTCTTGCATGGGTTCTGGGATCCGAACTGAAGTCTTCCTGCTTGCAAGGCAGAGGCTTAACCCCTGAGCCATTTCTCCAGCCCCTGACTTACTTATCCTTTATACATTATTTTTTTTACATTTGCAGTACTTCATGAAAAATTGATTTTTTTCTTGTCTTTTGAGGTTTTGAGGGTTTTTTTTTTTTGTCTGTGTGTGTGTGATGTATGGCTGTATGTAGTGTGTATGTGTGAGTAGACGCAAGTGCGCGACAGGGAGCACAGGTGGCACAGGACAACCTTCAGTGCTGCTCCTACCCTTCCACCTTGTCTGAGGCAGGGTCTCATCCCCGTGATGTGAGCCAGCCTGGCAGGCTCATAAGCTGCTAGAGAGTCTCGGGTTTCCACTCCCACATCCCACAGAAGCACAAGGATCACAGACATTCTTACTTAGGCTCTGGGCATCCCAGCTTCACTTTTCACACTCGGACAGCAAGTACTTTACTAGCCCAACTGTCTCTCCAGCTACGTCTTTTATTTTAATATTTTACTTATTTGAGAAGTGAGAGAGAAGATGCATGGGTAGAGGTCAGAGGTCACTTCTTTCCTTCTACCAGGTGGGATTCCGGGAGTCAAACCCAGGTCTCCAGGTTTGTGACCAGGTGTCTCAGCACCTCACTGGGGGTCTGGTTTTTGCTCTTTTTTTTTTTTTTCCCACATGTGTGTCTATGTGTAGAAGAGGACATTTGGGTGTGTGTCCCTGTGAAGGCCCAAGGGTGACTCTGGAATCATCCCGTTGCTCTACTTCCTTACTGCTTTGCTCTGGGGTTTCCCAGGCTCTGGCATTTTTGTGGGATCTGGAACCTGAACTCAGGTCCTTTTGCTTACAAGCCAAGTTTTTAACCCCTGATCCCTAGCCGGAGAAAAAAAGAATCTTATTTCTTCCTTCATTACAAAGATAGCTCTATAAATCCAGAGCCATCTCTTCAGCCCCTCTTCCCCCTGGTTTTTTTTCTTTTAGAAAGGATCTCACTCTGTAACCCAGGCTGGACTTGAACTCATGGAAATCCTCCTGTCTCAACATCTCATGACAGGCATGAGCCACCTCAGTCTGCTTCAAACTGTAGACATTTTCAAGACCAGCTTTGTGCTTAGTATATAGCTAAAGCCTACTGGGCAGCAGCAACTGGACAGTATCGCCCAGACAGCCTGGACCTTGGCATTCACCGAGCGTGAGAACTCTCCCTCACTCCTTCCAAAGAGAGAGTGGGTGTGTACAGCTTTGCACAGCTCAGTGGAACCCGAAACAAAGCACTTTCAAGGTGCTTCACCTGGATGTGAACCAAGGCTGCTGAGAACAGTCGCTCGACCTGAAGGTGAGCAATTAGATTTCTAACTCTGTCATGGTCACGGTCACGCACGACCACGAACAGAAGTTTGCAAGGGCTGATGGAAAGCAAGCCATGTCCATCTTCCTGGTCTCATTCTTTCATTCACCACCATGGAAACTACTAGAAAGGCCTACTTTACGCCACGGTCAGTCTAGGCCACCTATTCTAGGGTTCTCACTGCTGCCCTACATATTCAAGTCCCTCCTCCCACAACACACACACACACACACACACACACACACACACACACACACACTGGAGACTTAAAAGATCTTGACATTGAAACTGCACCTATACGGATCAAATCACAAAAGCCCTTGGATGAGACCCAGACCTAAGCCCCCAAGAGATTCCAATCCAGCCAGGACTGTAGACCACTGGCCTACTTGGTCTCCTGGGAAGAATGACAGTCCCCAGACACATCAGCTGTGACTGCACTGTCTTTCCCCTTCTATCTACCTGCATTGACACACTAATTCCTTTTTACTAACCAAAGTTTTTACAGTTCGGGCCAAGCAAGGATTCAAATGTTGTCGTAGGATTGCTGAGGACTGGGAGTGTAGCCTAGAAAACTCAGTGTCATTACCGGCATCTCCTCTTTCCCCAAATCCAACCCAACTGGCTATGGGACCACCTCACACAAACCCCATTTCCCAGGGCAGGGTGTGAAGAAGGGAAAGTGCTTCTTCATGATGAATGTACAAGGAGCTAGAAAAATAGAAACTCAGTTACAGCTTCACCCTAGGAAATCGTGATCCAGGTAAGGCCCACCCATGGGTGCTGAGGCCCCTGGGTAATAGACCACTGGGCACAGAAAGGTCATTCAAATTACTGAGCATCGCCCCTTAGATAATGCCATAGAGCAAGAAGAAAAATGGAGAAAGCTGGAGGAAGATGGCTCAGCAGATAAAGCGCTTGCCATCTATGCCTGTTCGGATCCCCAGTACCCACCCACATTCCAGGTGGGTGTGACCGGCCACCTGTGTGAAAGGGGAGGCGGGGGATCCTTGGGGCAAGCTGGTTGGTTAAACTAGCTGAATAGGAGAGTTCTGCATGCAAATGAGAGACTCTGCTTTAATGTGTACAGTAGAAAGCAATTAAGTAAGACATCTGATGTCAGCCTTGGATGCACGCCTCCATGTACAGACCGAATGAATGAATGAATGAATGAATGAATGAATGAAAATGCTGGACACTTGGAAGCTACTGGAGGGCTGCAGGAAGGCTTCTCCTCTGCTTCCTGTTCCGCAAAGATAACCTCATGTTTCCTCACTCCTAGGCAGCAGTTCTCCTGGAGGGGTGGTGAAGTCGTTAAGCCCCCTCTAGAGGACCCAATAGCCACCAGCACGCTGTCCTCAGGAGTCTTGGGGTCAGGACCACAGGACTTACTGATCATGAGCGTCAGCGCAGCAGCTAAACAGTGACCTCAGGGTCCACATTCTAGCTTCACGAAGATTCTGTTCCACGATTATTACACAGTGGGGGGGCGTGTGCATGTGTATCAGAGCGTACTGCGTGTGCCTGTTGAGGCCCAAGAGTGACTTTGGGAATCATCCTGGATTGCTTTCACCCTATTGTTTTGCTCTGGAGTTTCCCAGACTCCATCTTCCAGAGCCAAAACTGCAAGCTGACACCATTTCTGCCTGATGCTTTTACATGCCTGGGATGTGGGGATCCAAACTCAGCTTCTTTTGCTTGCAAAGCAAAGGTTTGAACCCCTGAGCCCCCTACCTTCCGGCCCCTGCTCCCGGATTCTAAAGCGTTGGTAACTCTGACCCCTTTCCTTTGTTCCTCCAGCCTTGCTTACCAGCCACATGCACGATACCCTGGAGTTCACTTCTTGCCATTTCAGGTACCTGCTGGGTGCTTTATACCTCGTGAACAGCTGAAATCCAAACTCTAAATTCTGTTAAATAACTGTGATTTATATCCCCTGACTGGATCCTGGGGAGAAACTAAGTGTACCCCCATCGTCTGGTGTGCACGCGCACCTAAGGCAGCCGCACCATGTCCTGAAGTGACTCGGGACTCTATGACTAGATAGTACAAACTACTACCAGTACAATAACTGGTATCTTGAGTCTGATAACCTAACACTGAAGACAGAACAGCTAGACTTCTTTTATTTGAGACAGAAAAGAAACTTCCTTCTTTCTTTTTTAGGTTTTTCTGACACTCACAATTTAACCTAAACTGAATTAGTACAGGGTCACATGCGCTTGACTTATCAAAGGCAAGACATGTCTTCAAAATAAGATGAAGTCATAGTTTGGGAAAATTACTTGTCATCAAAGATGCCTGGAGAGTTCATGCCCTGTAGAATTTTACTTGTCAAAACCAGTTGTAGTGATGCAGCCTGTAACCCTAGCACTCCTGAGACTAAGACAGGAAAAACAGTAAGTTCAATGATAGCGTGGGCTACCTTGCAAGACCCCAGGAGGAGGAAAAAAAGGAGGGATACGAAAAGAATGAGCAGATGAAGGAAGAAGAGAAGAGAGCGAAAACAGCAACACGAAAAGTCTTTTTTGGAGAATGAGATTGATTAATAAACATAAAGATGCCCTTCGGCACGGCACAGACCACATTCATTACACATCTTATTTTCTTTAAGCCTCATGTAAATCCCGTGGTGTGAGTACTGTTATCTCCACCAGTCTGTCAATGACAGAACCGAGACTTAGAAAGGTTATTTCACCTCCCAGGTCACACTGCTGGAAATGCTAGGATTGGAACTGGAGCCCAAACAGATGAGTCCGCAAAGCCCAAGTTCCCATCTACACCATACTGCACGCAAGAGCCACATGGGAAGGCTTCCGCTGACTTTAAGATCTCCAACTTCCAGTAGAAACGGAATTTAAAGCCTTTTCTATGTGAGACGGTGATTCTATATGGAAAGAAGACAGACAGACCCACCCTTAAGTAACCCAGACTTTGGGCTGGTGAGATGGCTCGGGGTTAAGTCTTTGTCTTACAAGGAAAAAGACCTGAGTTAGTATTTCCAGACCCCATGTGAAAATGCAGGACAGATATAGAGGCAGCCTGTAATTCTGGCTCTGGAAGACAGAGCAATCCAGGATGATTTCCAATGTCACCCTTGGTTCTCTACAGACACACACTCAAGTGATCTCTTGCACACACACACACACACACACACAGCACACCGCATGCACGGACACACACAAAAATAGAAAAAAAGGAACCCAGGTTCTAAAGCCGAGTGTCACACACCAAACTCTATGTTCCCTTTCTGGCAACGAATTCAAAAGTCTCCTGCGACCACATTCTGGCTGATGGGAGCCTGCCAGGAGCCAAGATGTCAGCTAAAAGGAAATTACCTTCTTTCCAAATCAATAAGGCACACACACAGCCCATCACGAGACCGTTCCGCTGATGGGCAACATTGATTGATGTTCCCCGAAGCTGGCGCCCAGACATCTTAATTGAAATTTAAATTGAATCGGGGCTCCTAGAAAAAGCCATGAAGAAGGTGGGGGCCCATTCTTAAGCTGGAGCGAGTTCTCCAGTGGTCCTTCACACAACAAGGGCTCTTCACGAGCCCCCTTCCCGAAGCCCCATTGTGCTTAATGCTGAACCCCAAAGTGTCGGTTCACTTTCAAAACAGAACCGGCAACTCAGCTGCCAACCATTATTTTGCAAAGCAGGACAAGGCGAGTTGAAAATTATATTTTTCCAATTAGCGCAGTGGGAAACACTGAGAGGCATTCAGCCGGAGCCTGTAATTAGAGAACATTTGCTGCCTTCCAGAAATAGAATGAATGGGAAGTGGAGACCTGCTATCTAGGTCTTCGGCAATCACACCCCGGGAGGGGAAGAGCTTGCTGCCATTTCCCAGAACATGACCGTCTTGCTCTTTTTAAAAAAGGCAGTTTTCTGCGCCGGACCACGATATGCTCAGAGGAGATGAAGAACTCCAGCATCGTCCCCCCAGTGGTAATGAAAGGGTTACACCTGATCCCCAGCATCAGGAAGGAAGGATGGGGGCACCCCACACTTCATCTGAGTACTTAAGATACCTATAAGGTCTGGGACCGTTATCTTCAGGGGTCAACTTGACAATTGAGGGCTGAGTCTTTTAGGCATTACACCTACGAAGATTAATTTAGTCAAGGCAAGCCTCTGAACAATCTAATTGGCGTGGGAAAGCCCCGCCCACAGTGGGCTGGAACCATCCCCTGGACAGGTGAAGAGAGAACTGGTTGGAATTTGGCAAACAGACAAGATAGAAAGTATGTTCCTCTTTCAGCTTTTTCTGGGGATATATGGGTCCCCTCGGCTCTTGATTTCGGTATGAACTATAGCCCCTCATAATGGACTGTAAACAAAACTATGAACATGAAGAATAACCCCCCTCTTTTCCCCACTAAATGTTTAAATTGTTTAAGCCAAGTATTAATTACAGCAACAAGAGGGGGGACCAGACAAGGTCTCCAGTATCCACTCTCGCCCTCTCCAGATAGCTGACCCCGCCCACTCGACGGCGTAGCAGGAACAGGGGGCCGGAGAGCTGGTAGGTAAAGTATCGATGCACAAGCAGGCAGGTCTGCGTCAGTTCCCCCTGGAAGAGTGGAGCACGTCGGTGTGCGACTCTAACCCAGCGCTAGAGCAGAGGGGCGGATCCCTGGGAGGAGCTGGCCAATCAGCACAGCTAGAGCAGCTTCAGGTTCAGCAGAAGACTCTGTCTCAAAAACAAAAAGCCGAGGCTGGTGAGAGGGTTCAGTGGGTTAAGCATCTGCTCAGATCCGGTGACCTGCACACCTGCAGTGCATTCTTGAAAGCGCACGTGGTGGAAGAAGAAAACTGCCTTCTTGTACCAAGGCATACAGGTCTCTCTCTCTCTCCTCCTCTTCTCTCTTTTCCTTTCTGTCTCTCCCTCTAAAAAGAAATTTTTTTTTAAAAAAAAGGAAGAATGATAGAGGAAGGTATCTGTTAACCTCTGGCCTCCAAACAAGAAGGAAGAGAGGGAGGGAGGGATGGAGGGAGGGAGGGAGGAAGGAAGGATTTAAGTTTCACCATCCAAGTAAAGATAAAGACAGAGGCTGGAGAGATGACTCAGGGGTTAAGATTCTGCCTCTGCAAGCAGAAGGTCCTGAGTTCAGATCCCAGATCCCACGTAAAAAATGCCAGGCAGAAACAGCAGATCCTGTACTTCCGGTGTAGGGGACTGAGCCTGGGAAATCCGGGACCAAAGCAAAAAGGAGGTAGAAGCAATCCAGGATGATTCCTGAAGTCACCCTTGGCCCTCCGTAGGGACACAATTCTCTCTCTCTCTCTCTCTCTCTCTCTCTCACACACACACACAATTAATTTAAAAAAATTTTAAAGAGATAAAGGGCAGAAACAATTTTTATTCAGTGGGAAATGAGTTCAGTAACCTTAACAAGAAATGCAGAACACTGAATGAGATTTGGGTGAATGAGATTTGGGTTCCGGCCGAGGGGAAAACCAGAGGCAGTGAATGAAGATGTGAGAGAGAAAAGGATCCAGCAAACCGGTCACCCCCTTACATGAAGTTTTACAGGCAACGCCAGGGCCCAGCTTTGAATGGGCAAGTCTTGACTTGTCGCCTGTGGTCTGTAAGCAGCTTTGTGTCTGAAGTGAGAGGGAGGCAGAAGGAGAACAAATCTTTTCATTTCCTGCCAAGCAGGAAATAAAGGCTGAACGGAGTGTTTGCTTGGCCGAAGCCAGGTTGCAACAGCCACAACTTGCAGTAAGCATGATCGAAATGACGTATGACAGCACGCAGCCCTGTGACTCCACTTCACATGGATTCCAGGATCATTCAGACATCGAGGGCTTTACCAGCCAAGGGGTGAACATCCTCCCCGAGTGCATGCAGACACCCACAGGTAAAATCCTGAAAAGATGTGTGAACTACCCACGATGGCTGCCTCTGGGTATCGACCATGGGCAATCAACACTAAGTGTTGAAAAGGTTGCCAACCTGTTGACCACTCAGGAATCCCCCGGAGAACAGAGACTGAAGTCTTAGGGTTCACTCCCCACTGAAACACCAGGAAGATGATTGGAGGGATAATCGGGGAGGCATCATGAACGTGGGACACCAAGCTCTCCATGCTAGACGGGCGCGAGAACAGACTTGCACACTGAATGGCTGATGCCAACTCAGCTGGTCGCTAGACGGCTCGGGATCTGGGGACCCAGGCGAATGCAGCTCAATGCATTGAGTGTCTAGCACACAGGAGGCCTGTGCTGTATAAACCAGGTGTGCCTGGCACACCTGCTGGGGCAATTAACTCTATATTGTTGCAGATAAATTCACATCAAAATGGCTTAGAGGAAAACAAGGGATTTTATTTTCACTTATGATAGTCTGGTTATAGTTCTTGCTAAAGCTTGACAGGAGAGCTCACACCAACACCAAAGGCCAAGGGAACTGGCCACACCATTCCACAGGATGCTGAAAGAGGGATAACTACTTACCAGACCAGCATGTCTGGGCAAGTATACCAAGGATGCCAACTTTCTCAACCAGTTCCCTCCACCTTATTCACTGCCCGGGGATAGTCCCTGACACCATAGGTTGGGCCTTCCCTATTATCACACAATCCCCTGCAGGCCTGCTTGGGGCTGAACTCAACGACTAACTTCTCACAACAGTGCCCAGAAGTTCGGCGCCGGTATCTAACTATAATACCTGTAACCCCAACACTAGGAAGGAGGATCAAAAGTTCAAGGTCATTGTAGAGGGTTGAGGGGGATGGTGGGGAAAGGGAGCCGCTCTTCTCAATGGTACTCATGCCTTCAGCACGTGCTCGGGCTCACACAGGCACACCACAGGCAACACAGATGAGACTGTGGAACACACACACGCACACGTGCAACACAGATGAAACTGTCGGATACACACACACACATGCATGCACACACAATGGCATGCAAGAGAGACTGGGTAGGAAGAATGTTGTTATAGGAAAAGGAAGGGGGATGGGATTGGGGAATAGGGGGCGAAAATGACATAATGACATGTATGACACTCATAAAGAAAAAAATAATAAATAAAAGTTCAAAGTCATTCTCAGCTATATAACCAGTTGGAGGACAGATTGAACTATGTGAGATGTAATTTTTAAGCAAATCAAAATCTGTATTAACAGGAGAATGAAATGATCACTATACTATTTATCACTGTACTATTTACTGTATCTTTTAGATATACTATTTATTATTACATTATATACTGTAAGGGAAGACATTGAAAATGCTGGCACTGTTTGCTGATCAAGCTTCTGACATTTTATCCCATGGGCTCTCGCTGTGAAGCACCTGAACTTCCTTCTTGTACTGCTGCATCTTTGCATCCCATCCCTTTCCTTGGCCAACTTACTCTCACTAAGTTCCTCTGGCTGCCCGTATACCGAGGAGGCACAGGGAGGATCTGCACAGAGATCTAAGCTAGTAGCAAGGCTCTGGTCTCAACCCCCTTACCCCCCTACCCCCCCCACACACGTGCAAAACTAGCAGCATTTTTGGCCTTCACGTAGAATTCCATTTATGTGTGGTTTGAATCTTGCAATTCTGTGAGGTGCAGTTTCTGCCACACCAGATGCTACTGTTCTTCTGCCATGACTGACTTCCAAGCCTGATTAACAAATTAATAGTGGGCTGGAGAGATGGTTCAGGGGTTAAGACTCTGCCTCCCCAGCAGAAAGTTCTGAATTCGGATCCCAGGTCCTACGTAAAAATGCCAGGCAGGTTCCGCAGCAGCCTGCACTTCCAGCCCTGGTGGGCACTGCCTGGAAAATCCCAGAGCAAAGCAAGAAAGAGGTAGAAGCAATCCAGGATGATTCCCCCTAAGTCACCCTTGGTCCTCCACAGGGACACATGTGCCCTTGGACATACATACACACACACACACACACACACACACACACACACACACACACTAAATGAATGAATGAATAAAGTTTAAACAAGAAAAAAAAATTAATGGCAAGATCTCTAAATGCAGCAATCGAAGGCCTGTGCCAGAGTCCACCTAAGGGAATAAGCTTTAAATTTGAAGTCACCTCTGACCTCAGGCTAGACGGATGAACTGTTCAGAGGCAAAAGGACATTTTTATTCAAGCCTTGAAAGAAAGCTGGATGCTAACCCAACAGAAGTGGAAGCTTGTCTAGGGTCTCAGCTGCTCAGAGGCAGTGACTTCAAAAGCTTGGTCATCTGTGAGGGAAACGAGTTACGGAATGGCTACCAGACTGCAGAAAAGCTAGGTCGCTGCACAGCTGGTATTTTCTAGATGTGGTTTGCAGAGTGAGGAGTTGGAATTCAAGTTTGAACTCTATCCAGTGACTCAGCTGCTACACCAAGGTGACCAAAGGGTGAGCTATGCTGTCCAGGGCTGGTATTTACCTCAACCATGGCAACTGGAATACACAAGGCTGAAAACAGGGGGGTTACATACATTATATGGTGACCACCATCTCCACAGACATCCCAGAACTTTTACTGTCTCAAGTTTTCCCTTGAGCTCCCAAAGAAACCAGCGAGTCCGTCACCCTACCTCAAAATCTGTGTTTGTGTAAGCATGTGTACAAGAGGGCACGTGTGTGTGACTGTGGAAGTCCAAGAGTGACATCAGGAATCATCCTGGATTACTCTATGTCCTTACTGCTGTGTTCTGAGATTTCCCAGGTTCCGCCTTCTAGGTTGAAACTGCAGGTCACTGCCAGATCTTTCCTGCATTTTCATATGGGATCTGGAGTCTTTTTGCTTGAAAGGCAAAGGTTTTAACTCCTGAGCCACCTTTCCAGACTTTTTTTTTTAAAGTGCTGCATGATATAGACTATTCCTGACAAACTCTCATAGCATCTACCTATTGTGACAACCAAAGAAGTAATTTTAAATATTGTCACTTCTGGAGATAGAAGACAGTAGAAGTGAGGGAGGAAATCATCTCTGGTTGAGTGAGAACCATTGTCTGGTACACCAAGGACCTACAGCCCCACAGAAAGCCAATACAATTGGCCAAGGAATTACAGGGGTAGTAAATACCAGAACTTTTAGTAGCGGTCTCAGAACAACAAACAGTAAAGAACCCCACTTCTTGTTAAAAATTTAACTTCCATGTATACCCCTTCATTTTTGTTATGAAAACACAAACCTCTTTTCCCAGAACAAATCTGCCAGGGTTTCTTTGCAATGTTGCCAGTGGTAAGATAGAAGTCCCCTGGTCGCTCCCCAGCGCCAGGGGTTCCTCTTCCAGTCTAGTTTCTTATCCTAGACACACTTTGGCCTTAGTCCATAAACTTCTTAAGCCAAGAGGAACATGGCATGCTGTGCTCCATTGATGCAGGGCTCTGGAAGGAGCCAGACTTTCATGCCACACACCAACGCATGGAGACCAAGAACCATATCTTGTCCCAAGCTTGGGCTCAGGGTTCACCCTGGGCTATCTTGTCACCTAGTACTAAGGTCATTATTAGCCAGCCTCAGGGCCTCTAGCCAACATCCATTCCCCTTGGCTTAGCAGAGTAAGGACACATTGGCATGTAGCCTACCCAGTGGGCTGTATACGCTGCACAGCAGCTTTTTCCCAGTACTTATAATGCTGGCCTAGGGCAGCACTCAACTATTCAAAAGCATTGCCCAGTTCAGTACACCACGAGTATGCTATTGATTAACAGTGCTGAGAAAGGATGGAAGGTAATATATTTACCAAGACTGGAAAGCCCAAACAAGTTTTTGCTGTGGCAGTATAGGGCAGAACTATTCTTGCTAGGCAGACACTATTCTATGAAGCCCTATCTCCAGTCTTGCAAATAAAAATTAATGGAAGCGGAGCCAGATGCAAAATTTACTTCATTTTTTTTTTCAAACACCAACAGGAATAACATGAACCTTAAGTCTGTGTTACAACTAAAACAAGGGGCTGCTACAGCCCTTTAAAGCATCGCCACACATATTTTGGGGTCACGGGAACTATAAAGACTGAGAACTTTGAGGCTACTTTCAACTACTAAGATGTACAGACTCTCAAGAATCCAAGGCTAACTGATCTGGAGTTTGGAGGGTTGTATGAACAAAAAACATGAGAACAAATTTTCTAAAAATTGTAGGCATTTTATTCAGTTAAGAGGTAGACAGATGAACATGGAAGGCTGTCCCATTTAATTTGCCCAAAGTTCATACATAATCAACTTCAATCACCCATCCCACACTGCCAAAATCTCAAATAACCACAATTGCCTAAAGGCTTTTTTTTCTTCCTACTTCTTAGCAATGGGCCAATGAGTGGCTTGCAAAGAAGTTACTACTAACTTTTCACTGTGCCAAAGAACTTACCCCTCTAAGAGGTTCCCACATATGCCAATGGATCCCGCCACGACTGACAGGAAGGCAGGGTGCCAATGACTATTCTCTAGAGACTACAAGGGAAGCTTCGGCTGCATGTCTGGTGTGTTAAGTCCCTGTGCATATTAGGGCAGAAGCTGGTGAAACCAATGGACTCAGCAGCGTGCACGCCATCAGATGGCTCTGCCTGATTAAAAAAAACCCACACAAGTTATCTTTAGAGACGACATTAAAATGGAATTGAAGCCTGATACAAAAAGTAGAGAAATATGTACAGGAATTCACAGCCCAGAAATCAAGGGGACCTTGGAAGGAACCAATGGAAACCTGGCTATTTTACATGGCTAATTTTTGAGACGAGTCGCATTTATAGCACAAAAGCAATTAATAGCATAAGTAACACTTCCCTCTCACAGCTCCCAAAGTTTAGAAATTCTGTCTTCGGTAACACTGTAATCATCTTTCTGGGGAGTCGGACTGTGGAGGGCGGCTGGCACGGGCAGGCATCTCAGCCCTGCGTCACTCCTTTCAGGATGGCGAACCTGAAGACCGCCATGATGGCGGCACTGATGACGCCAGAGATGGGGACCGTGACGAACCAGGCCATGAAGATGTTGCGGAACAGTCGCCAGTCCACAGCCTTCTTGGAGCGCAGCCAGCCGACAGACACCACGGAGCCCACCTGGAGAGAAACAGATGACCCTGGTCACTCGGGCACTGCCTGGACGCATCATCTGAGGCCTCTTGCCGCAGACTCCCCAGTGCGAGGCTGATACCACCCAGGTCAAGAGGAGGCTTCAAGCGGCCAGGGTCACTCGTGGGACAACGAAGACAACAATCAGATTATCAAGTCACTGCTATGTGCACTCAAGACGAAGCGACACTTCTCTTTGCCCTTCTGCTTCCTTCCACAGTGTGACCCACTAACTGACGGGCTGTGAACAGGACCGGAAGGAAGCCAGCTTCTTCCTTACAACTTTAAGATGAAGAGCTGCTCAGCATTCACCTTGGGGGACCCTAAACAGATGCTGTCAAAAAAGCCATCCCAACAATATCCAAACACGCTTGCTAAGCCTGTGCCAGCAGGAGCAACAGGGAAACGCCCAGCACAGCAGAATAGCTGGCTCATCTGCCCGCACCCAGCGACTCAATTGTTTCCCCACAGAAAAAGCCTAATGACACTGAGCAGAAACGATAACTCAGACTCACAAACACCAAGCGACCAGTGACAGAGGACTGGGAGACAAAGGAAGGGGCTACCGGAAGCAATCAGAGAGCTCTGCACTCGGGGGGGACACACAGAAACGTGGTTAAGATGGAAGCTGCTGCTACTTCACTGGCTCTAAACTTGCGATGCTTAAGACCCCAAACGCACCAAACTTCCTAAACCAAAAATTTAAAAGAACATATTACTAGAAGCCTTTGAAGGCTACGTTAAATTGACATCACTTACCTTACAGTGGGTTGTACTGATGGGAAGGCCGATGTTTGATGCAATTACCACAGTGAGGGCAGACGCCAACTCAATACTGAAGCCACTACAGACACAGAGATGACACATTCAATTCTTTAGTAATTTCACACACCGGCCGTCTCTCTTGCTCGTATGCACCCCACTCCTCTGGTGACCCCTATCACCTTCATGTTCTTTCTTTTTCCACTCCATGTACGTGTGCAGGATGTTTTCACATGTGTGCAGGCACAAGTATGTGCAGGTGCCCGAGGAGACCCAAAGTTCATACTGGGGACCACCTCGATAGCTCTTCTATTTATTCTTTCTGAGACAGGGTCACTAATGAAGCGTAGCCTGGCTAGCCAGATTCCTGCGGGGATTCCCACCTTTCAAGACTGGAACTGCAAGAGGGCCACCACGCCCACCCAGCACTTAACATAGAATCTGGACCTCTACTCTGGTTCTTACACAACTGCTAATCCAGCCACTGCCCAGTCCTCCTTTTCTTTATTTTAATAAGCCAGCACTACCTTAGGTAAACATGATTCTGCTTTATTCTACCCAGTGGGGGGAAAAACTCTGGTTGTCTTTGCTTGAATAAGGCCATAGAACTGCCCTTTTCTCTACTCCTTAATATCTGAGGGTTAATTCCATTATTTACAAAGACGGCACTTTGGGGGCTGGGCTCAGCGGGTAAAGCACTTGCTATGCAAGTCAGTGTTCAGACCCCCAGATCTCATGTAACCCCAAGTGCAATGACTTTAAGTGTCTGTAAGCCCTGAATGCCCACAGGAAACAGGAGAAGACCAAAGAACTCGCCAGTTCACAGGCCTACCTTCCAGCCACAGACCCTGTCCTTGTTTCTGCCTCTACGAGAAAAGTGGCATCTATGTATACTTTCATGTGCAGTACTCTCTGTATTTTGAAGTTATAAACGCCAGTCTTAGGACACAAATGCCAACAAGTATATGTATTAAGCAACACCAGAGCTGTGCATATAAAAGGCCTGGCCAAAACGTTTACAAGCCGGACAGTAAGTGCAGTACGAAAGGTTCAGATGAACTTAAACTCGGTTTCTTCACCCAGAAACCTGTGTCCAGCCAGGGCCTACCTGGCCTACTCACCTGGAAGGCGTGATTGGCGTCAGGTCCTTGCCCATGGTCTGGATCACTCTTCTTCCCCAAACCCACAGCCCGATGCAGATGCCCACACCGCCAGTAAAGCAGAAGCCATATCGGAGTCGCCACCGTGGGCGAGACGGTCCCCGTCTCGTAAACCAGATACAGAGCAACCAGAGGCCCAATGGCGTTGCTGGTGGGAAGCAGAGAGCAGCAGTGACTCCCCCGGGAAATACTTCTCCCGACCACTCACCTGGCGACTACCTGCCAGCAGTCTGCTTGCTCGGCAGACAAACCTCCAGAACACAGAGGGAAAGGGAAGCAAGCTGCTTTCAGGGGCGCCAGGCCACAGAAGTGGGTTAACACCCCTCAGTCCGCCGACTAAGTTTCTCATCATACATTGCCCAATTTACCCAAGGCCTGGCTCCCATCTGAACAAAGGTTTCTCTGTGGGGAGCATCTGACTCGTCTTGTACAGAAATAATAAAGCTAAAGAAGTGCTTGTATTCTAAATAACATTCCACTGTTTTATTAAGTCGGTAATGACTACCACCTCACCCACCTAGATGATCGTGTCCCCCAGGGGTGCTACCCCCAAGCTCCTATCAGGACAAGCTGAGTCCAGTGGACCGACCTGACGTCGTTGCCGCCATGCGCGAAGGACCCGAAGCAGGCTGTGAGGATCTGCAGGAACTGAAAGAGGAGCGAGACCTCGGGCTTGTCCTGGTCGCTGAGCTCCTCCAGGGAGCCGCTGCTTCCCTTCCTGTCGCCCAGGCCCAGCTCCGTCTTCACGCTCACGTCCATCTCGGATGCTGAGTGCAGGTCAGACACGGCATTGCAGTAGCTGGTGTAACTGTCCATCCGGATCCGCTTCTTGGTGTCGGCGTTCGGCCACGTCAGCTTCTCCATCTCGTCGCCCTTCTGCTCCCCCTCCCGGGCACGGAAGGAGTCCAGGGGCATGCCGCAGATGGCCATGGTGTAGGACGTGTAGCTGTTGTTGCGTCTCAGAGGCTTGTCACCCGAGTCGCCCATGCAGTCCCCCACCTTGGCCAGATGCAACTTGTGGAGCAGTTCTTTGTACAAGCCGGAATCCTTGTGCACGGTGTGATACTGATAGTGGCCAGTGGAGTTGATCTGGTTGCTGACGGTTTGATTGAACTGGACAAGGTTCCCATTGGGCAACTGCACGGCACCTACAGCCAGGACAGAAGCAGAGACGTTCAACGCCCAGGCCCAGAGAGCGCAGCCCCCTGGCCTGCAGGAGGGCGAGAGACTCTGGGGGGCCAACTCACCATTGATGGTGCCGTCGATGCTGGTCTCCTCCTTCAGGTCCACGCTGGGCAGCCGCTCCCGCTCTGGGGCTTCCTCCAGGTCTCCGAGTTTGAAAGACACCGTTCGCTCCTCCACCACAGCCCGGAGGGGCCCAGTGGCAGACCCCACTTCAGGAACGGGGCTCCCGCTCTCAATATCAGTCAGCTTGGTTTCTTCCCGGTCTTCCTTCAAGCTGCTCTTTTTCTCCATTAAGGGACTTTCCGAGGGACTGGACTTGATCTCCCCTGAAAACAAAGGAGAATGGGACTTGCTGTCGACCACATACCACTATTCACATCATCTTTCTCCCATCCCAGAAAATTCATCTCGAAACCAAGATGTCAACCCAGGTACAATTCAGGCAACTTTCCCATGCGCTTTACAATCTCCAGGAATCCATCTTTCCCTTGGGAAAAAGCCAGCAATGCAGCACACCCTCTGGGGGGCGAAGGGCCAGACAGGGGCGCTGGGGTTTACAGGCACCGTTCTGCACTCCTTTCATTTTCTAAGGCCTCACAAGCACAAAAGCTCAATACGGCTGACCAAGTGCTGGACTGCCTCTCCAAGGACCGCCCGGCTCCCAGCCTGAGAGCTGTTCAACAAGGACAGAGTTCAGTGCAGGGAACTGGGCTAAAACTGAACTCTACATCTCGGTGGGCTCTTCTGCCCACTGGGCTAGCGCTCGATCCCCATGTTCAACCACTAGCCAGACATAAGAAAGCAAGATCTGTCTCTTCATCTCCCAGACTGAGGCAAAAACGAGGTCAGGAGTCCTGAAACTCGCCCCCGGTGTACGTGAGGCACAGCTGCCTGGCAGCTCTGAGCTTCCAAGTTTGGCTGCAGTGACGCAGCATTCCGTGCCACTGCAGCCTGCGCTGCGGAATACACTGCAGCGCTCTCACACACAGACGGAGGACAGAAAAGGATTCCTGTAGCGCTCTCGGCCATTCAGGAATGCAAATTTAAGATGGATGCTAAGCAAAATGTACTCAGTATTTACTTAGTAACATAACAGATGTGTCATAAAGGCCTGAAAGATTGCTTCTCGCAACATCTAAAAAAAGCTCGCTTCTAAAATTTGTGCTCTAATTCTAGCACAAAAACTAAGAGCACCTGACTGCAGAGCTGTGTTATCCGGGGTACGTACGCACTGCAAGAGCAGCTGTCTGCACAAGGCTGGTTACATGGTAGCTGACTGAGGCTGGAGGTCCTCATGGAGGTCAACATGGCTGTGGACTGACCATGTCACTAGCAACTAACCACAGGACCTATTTTTTTAAGACTTAAGCAAATGCCCTGCTTGTCCCTCCAGCATAGGCCACATCTTTTTAATGACTAGGTTTCAGGTCACTTTATCCAAATGAAACACAGTTTGTACAAATCCCACACTCAACTTTCCACTTAAAATCCCTCTTTGCCAATCTACCAAAAGTGCATTTTGATAGGTGCCCCCGCCACCACCACCATCCAACAGCATTACCAGTTAAACCTGATTACTTACGTTCGATCTTTCTCTTCATCCTGGGACATACAAAGAACCAGACGATAAGGGCACAGAAAACTGCGCATCCCACCGAGATGAGGATGGTACCCCACAGAGGAAGTTTGTCAAAGCCCAGCACTAGGAGATAAAATGGTGCATCTTGAAAACCCCAGGGCAACAGCCCCCTGCAACCTTGTGCAAACCCTCCTGTGGGGTGGGGCGCCCCCAGGCCAGCCCATCACCCATCACAGCTGCTGCCGGCTTCCAGTCCAGAGTTTAATTAGGCTAGTGGCTACACACGCCAGGGAGAAAACCCAACAATCAACTTAAACCCACATGTATATTGGCCACTGAAAAACAGGCTGGACCCGAGTGTCCCAAGCTTGTTCATATTCCAGTGTGTTTCCTTTCTCAGCTTTGAAAAAGTCTAAGAATCCTACTACACTGAGGACCTTCAGCTAGGAAAATCAAGCATTTCTCTCCCTACCCAGCCTCTAATTCTGCCACATACCACATTTACACATGATTATTTTAATGTTAAAAAGGGAAAGTGTCTCAGTCAGCATCATGCTGAAATAATTCTCTGGGAGAAAGTTGATGCATGCATCTTACTACCCTTCGGTAAATATCCCCCAGAAATATCCTCAAAGACAAAGGAGGCGGGGAAATTAACTATGAGAGGACAACAGTTTCAAAGACTGTTGAAATAGCTGTCGTTTACAAAGCAAAGGCTTTAGTGGTAGTCTTGCAAGCAAGTCCTCTCAAAAGAGCACTCCCAGCCAGAGACTCCCAGCAACCAGTCTACACTGAACACAGAAGGAAGCATTAAGTACTTTTACTTAGGCCAAAGGGATCGATGATCCACATGCAGTTAGACAAGAGCTTAGTTATTTGTACTTATTCTACTTATTACACATTGAATTACTTATAAAATGGTAACTCTGTTGCCACTTCAAAGTAATTGATCGTCCAGGGACAGGGATGGAGCTCAGGCTAGCCAACACAAGGCCTGAACTTCAATCCCTAGCATCCTCAAACACAAAAACAATTAGCCTTTAAAAATCGGACATAAACCAACATCCCTTCAAAACTAAATCTGTTCTACAATGACTTGATCTTTTGTAAGTTCCGCTTGACTTGACCTTGTAGTGGCTCACAATGTAAAATGGACATGAAATTTAATTAATTGCCGTCATACTTTAAATGGTCTACATTCTACATCAAAAGGAAAATCGAAAGGACTTTTCTGTAAAAATGAATAAAGAAACAAAGGAAAATAGGTAAGTTACTGCTTTTAAAAATGATTGAAAATTTAGGTTGCAAATCCTAGCTAATCATGAGCTTTGTTGACACCGCACTAGGCACTAATCTGTGGAGTTTTGTGGGAGACTTTTCAGGTCAGTGAGAACTCATTTATAATAGAACAGAAACTATATTCAGCCTTTTCCTCACCTACACCAAGACCAACATTCTCATGTTAAAATGACTTTGCTGGTTGATTCTAGTCAGTGACACTTAAAAACCAAATCATAATCCTCTGATCAGAAAAAATACTTTGCCTTAAGTGGAGAGTTTAGCAAGATTGTTCAGTGGCTACAAGTGCCTATTTGCAACCCTGACACCCACAGGGTGAAAGAGGATAACTGACTTACAAAAATCTGTCCTCAGACCTAAACATATGTGCTCTCTCCCCCTTCTAATAAAAACTTAAAAATAAAAAGCAGAAGACACAGGCATGTATCACGTAAGGATAAATTACAGCACACTGTTTATCTCACTATACATACACATGTGCCACAGGTAACATACAATGCATTTTTTTCTTCTAGTGGGTGGGTCTAGAGTAACAACTGACCTGAACTGCCCTGCCTTTTGAGGGACACATTACCAATTTCTTATTACAGTTGCTAACTTGAACACGCAGTGCCATAATTTGACTCATGCCTTGCCTTCCCCATGTGAAATCAACACTTCTGCCTTTATTTATATCCTCACACATTATTTTTCCTCTTAGCTGTATGCCTTCTTCCTCCATGAGTACTTAGATCCCAACTCTTCTCATTCAGGTAGCTTCAGGGAGCAAACTGAGTGCTTAGAAACCAAAGTCGCTCCAAGTGAGAGAGAAAATTGATATCCAGAAAACCAGTCTTACATGACTGAGCCTTGAGGAACAAATCTAACTAGTGACTCTTCAGCAGTTGAGATCAGTAATCAGTTTCGGCATTTTTAGCACAGACAGAAGAAAGGAAGGGAGAAGGTCATGTTATCGGTGGATCCTGTGAAGACTAAAGAGGAAAGGTCTGTAGTGATTTAGAATCTGAGCAGGTCTCTTTGGTTGGAAAACTATCTAGGTTAGGTCAGCATACACTAGCCTGCAGCCGTCTGAAATGGGCACAGGCCAGTCACCTTCTAGGAGATTTCAGCCCTGTAAAGCAAAAAGGGGTAAATTGGGCATTTAATGCAAGTTTTATAAATAACTTTAAATTCACATTTAAATGTTTCAATAGGTACTTACCCGGCGCTCCAGTATACATGATGGAAAAGAGATTTATTCCAACTGTACAGGCATAAAAAACCGGCAAAGCTCTCAAGCCATTGGGAACTGGGTCTTCCTGTAAAAATATTAAGATCGATATCTTAGATGTGAACGTCAACCCACTTCCAGAGCACCTGGTGACAGGGTGGCTATGGGCATTGCGGTGCTACCAGCAGGTCTATGATAACCCCCAAGGATCACAGGCTCCTCTATCGCTGCTCCTGGAAGTTCCCCTAAGAAGCTAATTCAGCCTTTAACCCAAAGATAGTTTGGGTCTTCTCCCCATTTTTAGTAACAAGGGTACAACTAATAATACCCTGAGTAATCAGTTCCAATACATATGCTCTAAAGTACCCAGAGGAACATCCGTAAAGCTAAGCACAGACCCGAAGCTGTACCACACCATGAGAGGTAAAACAAAGAGTCCAAGAAGCTAGAATAGTAAGTATTCCAACGCTCTACTTTCAAGACTAAAAATAAAACATGCAGAATCTACCTGGAACAGATGTATCTAAACATCTGATGGTATGGCACAATGCTTTACCAAAAGCAAAGACCATGTACTTTAGTCATCCACTCAGCCAAGGAGACCACCAAAACCCCTCTAAGCATCGAAAGACAGGACAGGAACCAATTCCCATCCCCCGAGAACTGCAGTTGCCGGTGTTCCACTACATGGCAACAGAAAATAACCACAAATGCTGGAAGAACAGCATCCTTGTTTCCTTAAGGGGACAGAGCGGGAGGAGAGGCACATTTTAACTGAGGAGTCTGGGGGTGAGTACGCGTCTCATGAGGCAGCAAGTGCAAAGACCCTGAAGTAGAAACATGAGATTTTCAGAAAACAGCCAAGGCAGTGGGACTGAAGATGAATGCAGTTCTGCTTACCAAAAATCCATTAATCTTACAGAAAAATAAAAAGCCAAACTGTACACAATATACACGAAGGCTAAATTCGTCAAAGTTTCAATGCTATTCTGGTCACAATTCCAATAGAAAATCTTGAGGACAAGACAGGGCACAACCCAAAAATTCTGACCACAGCCAGTGCATAGGGAAATGAAGCAGAGGCTTAAGAAAGCTTAGGGGACGCTCGCAGCTGTGTAGAGGGAAGGCGGCACTGCCACAACAAAACCAACTCTTAACTCTTACCCACATGTAAGAGAACATCAGAGTGAGAAATGGCCCAACAACAGCCCTGAAAGAACCTGACAGCACTCAGTATCCCTGACTAACTGGAGGGCCTGAGGACGCCCTGTGACGGACTAATCCTCCTGTGACGGACTAATCCAGGGCGGGCTTCAGGGAATTCTCATCCGCATCAGGAGGACCATCTCTCGCATCTTCAAAAGCTGTTTGGTAACTGATGAGTCAGTTAGGAATCAGCTTATGGATGTTTCTTGCAGACCTGTCAGGGATTCTCTGAAGAAAGGAGGAGCTGGGGCCATCGGGACCAGGATGTGCACCCAGCACCAGCCCTGGTCAGAGCTCAAAGCATGCAGGGAAAAAAAATAAACATAGAAATCGGGAGAGACAGAACAACACATTTATTCTTAACACACTGCAAAACCAACTTTTTTTTAAAAAATCCTACAGTGAAGGAAAATGGCCTAATAAAAGATCTCTCCTTTCGACAACCTCTCCACGCAAGAGGGTCTTTGTAGCCCACAGTGGCTCTGAACCCACTATGCAGTGGGGGGTGACCTGAAGAATTCTTGACCTGGAAACAATGTGGATACACCTCACCTTGGAGCTACCTGAGGACGGGAGAGGGGGTCTGCTGTCTACTATTGAGGAACAGGCAAGCGAGTGGAGAACCAGTAGCAGGAGGGAGAAAAGAATCTGCAGTCACAGCCTTGTTGTCTTAACATCACCAGTCACTCTCCATCATGGCCATCCCCCACAAGCTTCCAAGAAGCAGTTAAGCTGGGGATGGTGGCACAGGTCTGCAATTGTAGAAGTAGAGGTGGGAAAATCACAAGTTCAAGGCTAGCCTGGACTACACAGCAAGCTGCAGGCTAACCTGGGTTATATGAGATGATGAAAAAGAAATGTTAACCTACCTAACTTCAGTTGTTAATAACAAAGCACAGGGCAGATTAACTGACTCAAGTGTTACCTACTGGCATATGTGGGCACTGAATGAAGTCCCCCTTTGCACCTCCACTTCCCCCTGCAGGTAAGATGACAGACTGATCAACCTTGGCTCTGCACAATCAGAGTGGTTCACTTCCCAATAACCAGAAGGCAACCTTTAGGCAACAGGAATTCTAGTGAGACACAGCGCTCTGGCTAACAGAACACTAAAAACTCTTTGTCACTGGTGACTGGTGAGCCCCAATTTAAACAAATGGAGGGCAGATGCTAATGACGGCTGCTTGAGTAAGTTAGTCCTACCAAACCTAGAGGTGAGCATCGACAAACTGTTTGAGGTTTCAAAAGTGCAAAATATTATCATGTGACTCCCTGCACCAGTTAAAACATCCAGAGAAAAGACATAAATCCCTCCCCAGAGAAACTTAGAAACAGACCAGGCATGCAGGGTCTGAACTCTTTCTTACCTCTTGGGATCAGGTACCTATCTCCCTTCACTCAGATTTCTGCAGTTTAGGGGCATTTAAAAAGGATTTCACAATGGCCTGTTAAGTAGCATTTACCTTGGAAAATAGGACAACTTTGTTCTGAGAAATGCACTTATTCTCACTGTAATTCGGCCAGTGCCTACATAATGCCTTGCTGTCTACTAGGATCAGACTTCTAGATAACAGAAATGCCACTGGATCTCCCAAAAGGGATCTTCAAATAGGAAATTCACGCCTACCCTAAATTTTAAAAAAACACCACCACCTATTTGTATTGGTTCTTTTCACCTTAGCAATCAAAGTCACTACGGGAAGCAGGGCCCTGTCTAGAAGCTTATGACCCAGTTGACAATCAGCACAGCAGAGGGCCATTGAAGTGGCAGTTTAGAAAAGACAGCTGAGGGGGACATTGTGACACTGAGCCCAAAGCTGACAGTTCCAATTGGCCTGGATATAATGGTGCTTTAGATAAAGTTGCAATCTGCATTTGGCTAGATGAAGCCACCTTAAAGAAAATTTCCTTATTTCTCATTCCCAGTCTCTGCCCTATTTCTTGGCACCCCACAGAACTGCTCAGTTTTTCCTTCCTGAAGGCCCTCTGCGGAATTAAAAACTTGCTTTCACAGAACTCCACACTATGCAAGATGTACGGAACAAAGGAAAACTTTAACTTCCCACAGCCACATGCCTACATACCAAGCTCATCTGCAAGAATGCCCCGAAGCGTGAATGACCGGCTGTGCCCCATGAAGGACATAAGAGCGAGAAGAAAGGTTACCTTCCGGAGGATGAATTCGCGAACGAGGAAGAACAAAATCCCAGACATAATACCAGAAAGAAGCGGAGACACGAACCAAGACATCACTGGAACAGAACACATTAAGAAAAAGCGTCAACAGGCGAGACCCAGAAACAAATGTTCCTTGCCTGCTGAACACTCCATTTCCCAAACTCTCCAATCTGTCCCTCTACTTTACATCCTGTACCTTCTCCTCACCCTGAGCACCAAAGTAAACCCAAGACAAGAACAAAATCTTAAGCCACTCAGAATCAAACATACCGATTTTGATCAGTTCTGACCACTTGACCCCATCTTGTCCCTTAGCCACCAGGGAGAAACCAATAGTTGCACCAACAATACAATGGGTCCCGGAAATGGGGAGCTTCAAGAAAGAAGCCACCAGTTGCCACACAGCAGAACCTAAAACAGAATCAAATTTTAAGTAAACAGCAAAAACTCCCATCTGTAAGCAGGACATTCTGAAGGAAACCCAGCTGAAAAGTTCAGCCCTAAAATGGAACCACCCGGGCTCGCCCACCCCTGAGAGCATAATGTATTTAAAAGAAACTTACCAAACATAGCGCTGACCGAGCCGGCCATCAGCAGTCCTTTAGAATCAGAGCCGTTATACTGGTTCACATCGATCAAACCCTTGCGGATGGTTTCGCTCACTTTGGCCCCCAGCAAGACAGAGCCCACAGTTTCAAAGATACTGGCTAGGATGCAGGCTTGCTTCAGGGTTACTACCCCTGAGCCCACAGCGGTACCAAATGAATTTGCCACATCATTGGCTCCCACCGAGAATGCCAAGACAAACGCAATGATGAAACCCAGGATGAGCATCCATAGGTACTCCACCAAAGGGCCGGTGGCAGCTGGAGTACTAGTAGGGCCGGAAACAGCGGTAGCAGCTAGAGTCGTAGTAATCAGCGGTGCCACGCTAGATGCCATTCTCCAAGAGTAGTGGTTCTTTATCGTTTAAGGAGAAATTACTGAGCGGCTTTCCAGATGTGTAAACAGAATATGAGGTATCAAAAATGCTATAATAAATAGTATATATTATATAAAATTAAATACTGTAAACTACGGCACAGAAACCGAGTTGGGGAGTTACTGCTATACGCTGGGCATGGGCGTCTGTTGTCTAGGGTTTCTTTGGCTCTGGAGGGCTAGAAGCACGGAGCAGAATTCCATGGCGGATTAGAGAAAGGACCCGAGTTCATCCTGGGTGGGGGCAAAAGGGGAAGAAAATAACAATAGCGACGCATCCCCACGAGGCGGACAGCCCGGCATCCCCCGCTCTGCGAGGGGGTCCGCAGAGCCCGGTACCCGGGTCCTCGGTCCCCCAGGAGGATGCACGAGGCGGGGCACGTGGCCACCGGTGATGGGTCGCCGCGGCCCCGCGCGTCCAGCTGCATCCCCGCCCGTCCGCCCGCGCGCAAACCGGAAAAGAGCCGTTCCCGCGCGCGCGCGCCTCCCGGGGACCGCCAAAAAGGCCCGCGGGCGGGCGCGATGGACGAGGAGGAGGAGGGCGGCCGGCCACGCAGCTGGAAGCCTCCCCGCCCCCCGCGCGCCCGCCCGGCCCCACCGCCCCCCACGCCCCGCCCGCGGTGAAGAAAGAACCTGGGCGAGGCGGCGCCGCCATGCACTCACCAGAGGGAGCCGTGGGCCGCGCGGAGACCTGGAGATCGGGGCTGCGGCGGCGAGCTGGACACACGGACGCACGTAACTGCACGGCCTCGCAGCGCGGACCGCACCACCCGGGACCACGGGCGCCGGGGACCGCGGGGCGGGGCTCGCGACACACCCGGGAAGCCGCGGCGAGCGAGCGTCTCAGCAGCGGCGGAGCAGGGGAAGCCCGCAACGCGCGCCGGCAGCCATCACTCTGGCGGCGCACGCCGCCGCCACCCTTTATAGCCGGCTCCACGACCCGCGTGACCTGCCGCGCCTGGGAGCCCCGCCCCCGGGATGACGCTGCGCTCGCCCGCCCCGCGTGTCGAGCCGGGTGAGGCCGGCCGTGGCGGCTCATTGGCTGCCTCGGCACCGCTGGCCACGCCCCGCCCGCGGAGAGTTGGTCCACGTGGGCCGGGTCCTCCTCCTCCTCCTCCTCCTCCTCCTCCTCCTCCTTCTCCTCCTCCTCCTCCTTGTAGCCTCGCCCGGGTTAGCCCGGCACCAAGCTGGCCGCGCCGGCTGCTCGCGGGTGGAGCCTGCAGGGGAGGGAGGAGTCGTCTACCACGCGGGATGTCACCAAGGTCATGGCGAGCTGCTCCCACGCGGACCCAGCTCTGTGCCCCCGACCGCGCGGGCAGCGCCATTGGGAACGTCTGGGGGACGCATGTAGCCATCGGTCCCCCGGCGTGGGGGGGCGCGACGCGCACCAGCCTGTGAATCTTGGCTGCTGGCCGCACCTCTGACTCGCCATTGACCGAGCTTGCGCGCGCTCACTCTCTCCCCCCCCCCGGCCTGGTGTGTGGGGGTAGGGGTGGAAAGGCGTTCACGTGGTCTCCCTGCTCCCGCAGTCATGCACACGCGTGGAAACGAGGAGCTGAGAGTCACGAGGACACGTGGCTTGCGTTGCGTGGCCCAGACATGTCCCCGCCGCTGACCTGCTTGTTTTCTGAGCTGGGAAACAGCGGGGAGGAAGGACGCTTCTGGAGCCTTCCCTGGCTTTCTGGGTGTCTCCTTGCAAAGGTTTGCATCAGATCGTATTCTCAAGACGCGAAAGGTCCGCAGACTAAGATGAGCGAGGAGAGACCCGTTGAGGTGGGAAAAGATTCCTTTCCTGTCTCTGCTCTTTGAGGTGCGGGGTGACTGGGCAGCTGCTCGCTTAGTAATTTGGGTTCCCAGTTCTTATCTGAGGATCAGAATTGAATAAGTTACTGAGTGTGCCTGTGGCTGGAACTTAGTAGGCCTACGGGTTACTCTTTCCTCCGGCTTATGTCACTCAGGATGTTAAGAAAGGGTGGAAGGGCATATTTTCTTTGCACCGTGGAAATTTCCTTAGCCTTTCAGAGATAGATACTTCCTGATTTCCCACACGGTATAATGGGTGGTTTTAACTTTAATAAGGTTCGTTCTGCACATTCGGGTACCCTTTTCATTCTGTTACCTAAGCTCAGGATGAATCAGTCCTACTTTGAGACATTGAAGTCACGAGGGCTGTAGTGAGACCAAAGTTTCCCAGAGCAGATCCTAGGATGCCGGGGAGCCCTCCTGTATTTTTGCCTTCTTCAGTGGTAGGCCGCTGAATAACAGAAACAAAGCCGTTGTAAATTGTGTTACCTGTGTGTCCTCTTGCCCTACCTGGTACATCCCGCAGAGTGGTAGAGTCAGGTAGGTTATATAACACCCTGAATCCCAAGGTCATGATCCAAAGTAATGACCCTGGTTTGTAGTTCTGGGATAGTCAGATATGATACTGTCTCCATGTTCACCTCAAGACTATAAAAATACCAGGTAAAAGGGCCAATCTGTTCTCTACCAATTAAAACAGCATTTTTCTCTACCTTTATTTTTTTTCAACATATACATGAATATAATGACTTTATAATATTTTCAACTCTTAGTTCCAAATCCCATCCCTCCTCCTCGTTCCCCCTTACAACCCTTCATCTCCCCTGCCAGACTCCCTCCTGTTTTCTAATCTTTTCGCTTCTGCAGCTCATTGTGTTTCATCTGGGTTGTGATGACTTATGCCTGACCTGATTCATGCTCCAGCAAGCATCCTAGATCAGTAGATATTCCATCGAGGAAAGCGTACTTCCCCATCAGCATTAGTGCTCATCAGTCTCATCAGACAGATGTGAAGTTTCTTGAGATCGCTCAGAGGTTATGGTGAGATGTTGATGAAACAGCTCCCATGCAATTCTTGAGTAAGCATACATATCTGCCGTGAAATCTTGTATATCACAGCTATGTCATGCTAGGAGATAATGCATGGCTCACTATCTTTCCAATTCAGGCTCTTAGGGTCTTTCAGCCTCCTGGGCTTTGGGGTGGGATTGAGGAAGGCTTCTACATCCTGTTTAGGGACAAGCAGTCTGCAGATCCTTATTTTCTGCATTTTGGCAAGTTGAGATTTTCAGTAATAAACACCTTCTGTTGTGGAAGGCTTCTAAGCTGAGTGCTCTTCTAATCTATAGGTATAATAATAGTTATTTACAAAGGAGTTTGGTATATGTCTTCTTAGCTAAAGAGTCACAGTCTGTTCTTCCCCAATGACCTATTTCCTTCCCCTTTATCAGTTCTTTCTAGTAACAGTAACAGGACTATGTTCCGTTCTGACAAGAGGGCCTTACGTCCAATCAGAAAGCTATTGGTTGTCCCCTTGATATTCGTGCCACTATTACACTATCACCTGTTGCCGTGATGATTTCTGTTGTAACCTGCAGATCTTTCAGGTTGATGAGACCTTTGATTATTTTTCTCCCCCAGTAGCTTCTGCAGTATTCCTTGTAAGCCATCCAGCAAGGAGGAAATTCTCCAACAGTTCCAGTTGTATTTTGCCCATGTCCTGTGATCCATATGTGTTGCATCTTCAGTAATAGTGTCTTGCTGTCAGTTTTTGGGAGGGCAACCAAGAGCAATGGCAAAATTCTATACTATTGCAGAGGGGGGTCCTTTGAGACTTAACCAACAACTTACTTGGGAAGTGTCACACTCCTGTTACTTCTGGCATTGTTTTAATTGTCTCTGGGTTCTAAGTGGGCCAACTTGGGACATTTGTTTGTTTGTTTGTTTGTTTGTTTTGCCCTGTTTTCCCCTCTCTGTGCTTCTCTGCGTAAGGGACTGATCATTTTTTTTTCCACTCATACAAACTTAAGAGATACCCCAGTCCCCTCCCTCCCTCTACCCCAGATCCTCTTGCTCCCTCCCCCCTTTTCCCCTTCCTTTTCCCCCTCTTTCCTTTTCTCCCAGTGCCCCTGCCCTCTCTCCCTGGAGCATCCTTTAGTGTGCATGTCAAACTTTCCTCTGGGTCCTCCTCTCTGATGAGGCGTAAGGACTAAGTAGCAGTGCCTAGAGCCCTTTCTTGTGTTCTCCTTTAGTATAGGAACTAACTATTGTGGCTGTTAATCCCTTGCCTCTAGGATCCTAGTGCCTATGATCCATGCTAGACTTTGGGGGGGTCAATGATATGTCAGTCATTGTGCAGGTCATGCAAAGTCCTATTATGATTACATCGGCCCTAACTTGTGTGGAGTATCTTGCATATCATTGCTTCTCTCCATCTTTAGGCTCTTACAATCTTTTTTTTTAATTTTATTATTATTATTATTATTTTATTATGTATTCAATTGTGGGTGTATGTGTGCGTGCATGTGTATGTATGTGTGTGTGTAGAACCATGGACGAATTCGGGAACCACCATGGACGCCTCCACCTCCTTGTTTACTCTGCTCTGGGATTCACAGGCTCCGCCCTACCAGGACCAGAAACGCAGGCTGCCCTGGCTTCTGCCTGGCATCCATACGTGGGGTCTAGGATCCGAACTCAGGACCTTCCGCCTGCAAGGCAGAGGCTTAACCCCTGAGCCACCTCTCCAGCCCCTCGGCTCTTACAATCTTAACGCCCCCTCTTCCGCAAATTTCCCTGAGCTTTAGGATGGGGAGAGATTAGGCTGGCCTGGTTCCAGGTGATTAATGTAGGGTCTCTGATGTTCTGAATTATGGTTTGCTGTTCCTGCACTGCCCTTGGCTCCATCCTGATGGGTATTGGATGTCAACTTCTAGCCAGAGATAAAAGACTGTTAAAATAGAGTCTTACTATAAGAGTAGATTCAAAGGTAGATGGAATAAGAGTTGGAGACCGCGGCGAGGGGGGATCGGTCTCCCATTTGCAGGATGGTTACCATCTATCTGCCAGACTCTATACCCTCCCTGACTGGTGAGATCAAACCCCCTCAGTTGCAAGTGACCAGGAAGGAAAGTCTGTGAGCTTAACCAGACATCTCACTACTTACTTGCAGTGACCTATTTTCTCTGCTGTAGCCTGATCCCCTCTCTCTTTTGTTTCTGGGGGGCCGGGACTAATCATTCTTAAAACAACATTTTTTAAAGTAATGATTTATAAGGAAATTGTCCAGGAATTTCCCCACTGTCTGAGGTTTGTCGTTTTGTTTTTCCGTCTGTTTCTGGTCATGGCTTTTGCCTCTTGAAGTTGGAATAACCAGGTAAAGGAGTCATGGTGAATAATGTCTGTCAAGGTACAACGGTCTGATCCTGGAGTGGGTTCAGAGGTTTTGGGAGAGACTCAGAAACAAGCAGTGAAGTGTGGTGAGACCTGGCCTTGCCTCGGCTGGAGAGCCGGGTGTTTTCAAGTAGAAGAGGAGTAGTTAGTTCTCTGCCTGAAAGAGAAGTTAGTGTCTTAAAATGGAGAGTGGGTATGCAAGCCCTCGGGCCCTGCAGGAGTGGCTTTGGTTCTGTGAATGCTGGGATAAGACCTTGGCCTGAGACAGTTTACCCCTGTTAGAATCGCAGGAGCCTTGGGCTTTTAGGGAGTCTGTTGGTGCAGTGGTTAAAGACATCACCTGACGCTAGGTGCTCTGCTGTTCAGTAGCCACGTGACCCACAGCAGATGAATTCTCTGCTTGGTGTCCTCATCTGTGAAGAGGAGAGGTGGAGAGTCCCTACTTCAAAGGGAAGTAGGGAGGAATACTGAATCCTAGCATGTAAGGCCAATGTATAGGATATCTAGTACAGCTAAGAGGTCTGTGTGTGTGTGTGTGTGTGTGTGTGTGTGTGTGTGTGTGTGTGTGTGTGTAGAAGAGGGCACTTGATTTGTGTGTGCACCTGTGAAGGCCCAAGGGTGACTTCGGGGATCATCCTGAAATCCTCAATCTCTTCATTGCTTTGCTCTGTGATTTCCCAGACTCTACCTACCAGGGCCTGTGCCATTATGTGTCCTTGATTTTTACGGGACATCTGGGGGTCTGAACTCGATTCCTTTGCTTGTGAGGCAAAGGCTTTAACCTCTGAGCCATCTCCCCAGCCCAAGAGCTCTTTTACTTTATTCAACAACTACCCACCCCCCTTTTTAAAGTGAGGTACAGTCAGGTGACTGCATACCACCTTCCAGTCACCTGCTATGGGATTAAGCGCTTTCAAACTTGCTACTGGGAGAGAGTGAAGGACCACTGGGGGGTGGGAGGGCATAGGAGCCGCTTGTGATGCATGGCCTGGCCACTGAGCCCCCTATATCACCCTCCCACGATAGAACAACCTGCCTATTGCTACAGACCACGGAGCTGGGTTGGGACGGTACTTGGAAAAAATTTTCCACTTCTCATTAACCAAATGGGCGGAGTTGATCTGTTCCTGAGAACCCTGAAGGTTAATCTTAAAAGCCCCTGCAGAGCTACCCCCGGAAGTCAAGACAAAAGGAGGAGGCAATTACCTCATGTGCATTTTCGGAGCTTAGATTTACAGGCGAGGAAATGGATCTGAGGTCACCATTCACTGGGCGTGAGGAGGTAAAGCATCCAGGAAGGGGCCTGCTGGGAAGAGAGGAAGCTGAAGGGGGCTTGGGAGCCTTGTGCAGCCAGATGGGGAACCAGGGCAATTTCAGAGACGCCCCCGTTAGGACTCCGGGGAGCAGGGGAAGAGTAGGTACGGGACCCCCAGTGAGGAGAACGCCTCTACTCACCCCGTCAGTGTCCTGCTCCCCATAAACAGAGGACTGATACCGTCTACAGAACACCTGAATGCTACCCCCTGTGCCACTCAATGCGCCCTGGGGAGATGCTTTGGTCTTCTTTTGCTGAGAGAGCAACTGAAGACCAGACACCTGTGAAATCAGAGTTACGTCACTGAAGCACCTTCCAAACTTCAAGACCAAGAAGTACTTTCCCCTCAGGAGGCCAGTAAGTTCAAAGGGGAAGTATGGGTCGGTTAAGCGTTAATTCCTATTTGCACTTAAACCAACACATTTATTTCCTTCTTCTTTATTTGACCTCCCCTGTTTTATAGCCTGTATTTTTAATTAATTTATTTTTTGTGTGAGTGTGTGTGTGTGTGTGTGTGTGTGTGTGTGTTTATCAGAGGGCACTGTGTTTCTCTGTGGAAGAACAAGGGTGACTTCGGGAATCATCCTGGATTGCTTCCACCTCCTCCTCGCTTTGCTCTGGGATTTCCCAGGCTCCCTCTAAAAGGGCCAGAAATGCAAGCCCCCACCATTTCTGCCTGGCATTTTTTACATGGGATCTGGGATCTGAACTCAGGGCCTTCAGCTTGTGAGACAAGAGTCTTAACCCCTGAGCCATCTCTCCAGCTCTACAGCCTGTATCTTAAGCCTTTTCAAACCCTGTAGAATACAAAGGAACATTTCTAGATCCAGCTCTAAGCCTGGCTGGCCTCAGTTTCCCCAGGATAAGATAAGGCACTCCCAAAATTCAGTTGTGTCCTGACCATGCCAAATCCTGTTCTCTCGAGTCTTCTTAAAAGAAAAAAAATCCTGCCTTACAAGGCAAACACCACTTTGTAGTCAACTACAAGACAGAGTAATGACTCAAAGCTGGGTGTGGTGGTTTATACCTATAATCCCAGCACTTGGTAGACAGAGGCGGGAAGATCGTTCCAGGCCAGTCTTTAAAATAAAAGAAAGCGCATCAAGAAAGAGGGGCAGTGAGTGAGAGTGTAAGAATCTGCAGATAGCACCGCCACTGAGGGCTTCTGGGCATGACTGACTACAGCGGTCTTTCCTGCCACAAGACCTTGGGATTTGGTCTGTCTGCCTCACATCATGAGAGGAAAAAAAACCCCAAGAGGTACCACATCTCTCTCTGAGACTAATGAGGGTTAAGGTGGCAGAGAAGGGGAGCAACTCCCCAGGGATGTGCCCACTGGTATATTGTCTTGGCTACAGCACGTGTCCAGACACATCATTAACGGGAACCCAGGTGGGTCTTAGTCACATACACTCAAAAGGACATGGAGCAGAAGAGAGATGGGTGGGAAAGAAGCAAGTTTGAAGTGAGGAAAAAAAATTGGGGTAATAAGGGGTGAAAATGATACAAATACATGTGCAAAGCCTTAAAAGTACTGAAATTTCAAAACCAGTAATCATGATTCAAGAAAGACTCCATATCATCCTCCCCCCCAATGTCTTCAGACATTGCCCATCTCCCCACTTCTCTCTGTACAGGATTGTGTGCTGGGTACCTATGGTTCTGCCCCCAACCGGTCCTGGGGAAGCCTGAAACCTGAACCCATCAAACAAGGAGTGATGTGGGGGTCCCACAGTCAAGGCAGGTCTCAGACCAGTAGCCCACAACAAGCAGGACCTGGACCGGATTGAACCAGGCAAGCTAAGGGCCATTTGTCTGCCCACACCCGAGTTGACCCACTCACTCCAGACTTTATGCACCTCCTATCTAACTGGTCATCGTGTGGCCACTTCCCTTTGGGTTTGTGTTCATTCGTGTGGGTGGGATGTGGCAGAGACCCAGACAGTGGGGAGCTGAGCCCAGTGCCTACAGCCTGCAGAGGTCCGCATGTCCCCGTTCTGCTTTGGAACCTTGGGACCACACAGCATTCTCAAATGCTCCTTTAGAAAGCATTCTAGGGAGGGGAGAGGACTTAACCCTGGGGCTTTCTATGTTCTCCCAGGACGTTTCCTTAGCTCTTGCACGGGAAAGGCATAGCTGGAATCTGCGTAGTAAAGATCCTGTCCCCAGGCCCCAGGACATGTGGTTTTGGCCTGAGAAAGTGAGGGGGCGGGAGGACATGAATCATCCATCCACGCAGTCTTGTCCAAGAGGAAGGACACAGCGTCCGGCTCTGTATGGCACCCCCTGGCTCTTCGCTCTCTCAACCAATAGACTGCTGTGAATCTAGAGTCACAAGATTCACCAGCCCTTGTCCTCACAATACACGAGCTCCTTGCTTTTTAAAGACTAGTCATGGCACAGAAGAAAAAATCACACATGCGCATACCTGCCAGACCTGCCTAGCCTACTCTCCTCCTCCTATACCTGATTTATCACTCACTCAACACACATTGCCAGAACTTAAGATTCTGTGCCAGGCAACTTGTTCTCCAGGGACCCCCATCCCCTGCTGGGACCCCCATTTACTAGCATCTCTCAGGTAGGTCAAGGCTGTTCTTTTCATCTGATTCCTTTGCCAAGAGAAAACTCCCAAGAGCCCCCACAGCGTTCAGTGGGTAGAAAAGGCTGCCCGTCTTAGGGCCAGGTAGGGGAGAACTGATCACAACTTGGCTGTTTCCAAGTTTTTAAGTATTGGGGGCTTCAGGGGCTTCAGGCGTGGCATCAGGTGCACACCTGTAACTCCACTGCTGGGGAAGCTTAGCCACAAGGCTGGTGAACTCCAGGCAGCCCAGACTCCATAGCAAATTCAAGCCTGCCTGAGCTATATATAGCAAGATTCTGTTGCAAAAATGTGGGGGCACTGGGGGTGTAGCTCAGTGGTAGAACGCTTACCCAGCATGCACAAGGCTGTGGGTTAGATCCCTAGAGAGAGTACACTGTGCCCTTTGGCTGCATTCATAGCTCTTAGAATATACATTGTAACAAACTCCCCATGTGGTTTGCATGGAAGTTACAGTTTGGGAAGCAGAACAATGATCGTTGTTAGTTGGTAAGTTTAGAAACAATATGTTTGCACATTTTTTTTCAGTCAGATGTTGAAAACCACTTTTTTTTTTTTTTTTTTCTATGTTAAGGCCTATTTCCCTGAACATTGTAGGTAAGGGACAATCAGCACACAGGCTTTGTTTGGGGTGAGACTTTCTGAAATTAGATTCCTGGCTATGCCCTTTATTTATCTGGCATGTCTGGCCAAGTTGGTTAGCCGTCGTGTCTCCGATTCCTAGTCTGTAGAGATAATAAGATGATTGCAAGGCTTACGTGAAGTGTTTGGTAATTAGATTTGCGTGTTCCTCGAATATTTTTTGTTTGTGGCTGTACTTTTGAGACAGAGTCTCCTGAATGCCACGCTGGCCTCAGACTTGCCATATACACAAGGATGACCTTGAACCCCACAGAGTGGCACGACTGTGGTTGTGTTTATGGGGCACTAGGGATCGAACCCAGGACTTCAAGCTTGTCAGGCAAGCACTCTACCAACTGTGTTGCATCTCCAGTTCTTGTTTATTTGTTTGTTTAAACAGCGTTTTAGGAAATTCTGCTTACAATCCTATCTGAGTCTCTCAGCGTTGAGATCTTACAGATATAAGTCACCACACACAAAGATGCCCAGATTTTACGTGTGCCACATTCACCATCTTTCAGGATGGCATGCATCTGTGGTTGGCAGTCTTATCCCTTTAGCCTCAGATTCTAGTTTTATTTTCCCAAAGTGACTTTATTCTTGGAGACAACTTAATCGTGCCCTCAAAACACCATTTCTAGCCAGACTTGGAGACACCTATAGTATGTCCTAGAATTGAAGAGGCCAAGGCAGAAGGACTATCAATGTAAAAACATAATAGATAAGACCCTGTTTTGAAATTATATACATATACACAGATATAAATGTATATGGTTTATTTTTGGATGTGTGTAGGTGATGCATACACACTATTCAACACCCACCACCTGCATGGACTTGAACTTTTTAAATGTTACCTTAAAGAATCCTCTACCTTTTATTTTATCTTTTGTGTACATCAGAAGATACTGTGTATGCCTGTGGAGACTCAAAGGTGGCACCAGGAATCATCCTGGATTGTTCTATCTCCTTTTGCTTTGCTCTGGGATTTCCCAGGCTCTGCCTTACAGAGCTGGAAATGCAGGCCACTGCCATTTCCACTGGACATTTTTATGTGGGATCTGGGATCCAAACTCAGGTCCTTCTGATTTCGAGGCAGTCTTAACCCCTGAGCCATCTCTCCAGCTTATACTTTTTCAAGCATAATAACTTAGAAGAACCTTAAGTATGTTTTTAGGATCCACCCTCTTGTTTCCAGTTTTATTTCATCTTCACAACTGGGCAATGCACTCAGAGCAAGTATTTGTTCCCTGTCTGGCAGGGAAATGAGTGGGGCCCAGGATCCTGGCACTTCTGGCCTTGGCAACACTATATAAACAAATAATTCGGAGTCCAGTGTTTTTGCAGCACTATGTATTGCTTTCAGAGTTAAACCAGAGGATCCACTTGCAGAGATGGGCCTGGAACATACAGGCCAGAAAAGAGAGGGAGGGATGAGGGAGGGAGGATGGGAAGAGAGAAAGTAAAGTTCCTTTTCCAAGATGGCCATCCCCATAGGAAGGAATCATGAGTATCAGACTTATGTGTTCTGTTTAGTTCTCAAGCTAACAGACTGGATCTGGAGAACAGCCATGGGTTAAAGGCATCTATGAACAAACCTGGCAACTCGAATTCAGTCCCCACAGCCTACATGGTGGAAGTTGGTGAGCGCGTCCTTCCCCCAGCCGTGTGTGCCTGTTCGCTACTCTTTCCTTCCTTCCCAACTTCCTTCCTTCCTCTCTTTTTTCTTTCTGGCCCCATCCCTATTAATATCAAACAAGTAAAATGCTCCAAGAAAAAGCTAAATTAAAAGCCTATGCAGAAGCTAAACCTGGCTATGTAGTGGTTAAGGCAGAAAGATTACAGCTATGGTGCCAGCCCGCACGACTGACTGAGATCCTGTCTCAAAAAAAAATTAAAGAGAAAACTGGGGATATTGCTCAGTGGTCTTTTCTCGCCCCCCTGACCAGTTTGAGCCTCTCTAACTCTCCATCCTGTTGGACTCTTGACTCCCAACCTCAGCCATGCAACATTTGCCCTTCCAACTCTGCATCTGCGGTTCCCAAGCCCTTTGCTCTGGCCTGTCCCTCTGTCTTTCCAGCCTGTCTTCTGGAAGACAGCCTCTCACAGCCCAGTTGGGGAGCGCGTCCTCTCCGCAGCCATGTGGGGTGCATGTTGACTTTTCCAGTGAGGTCATCTTTGCCTTCAGCTCCTTGCTTGTTGATATTCCCTCCTCCGCAGAGCCGTTGGCATGGTAGCTGTTATGGGGTCAGGGTGGGTAACCAAACTCTGAAGAGACACAGACCTGCCGCTAGCAACTCTAAGCCTGCGGTTATGGGCGCAGAAAGACTGGCTCCCGGAGCCTGCTGCCAAGGCGGTTCCTGCCCTCGTCTTCCTGAGGGTGACTCAGTTTCACTTCCCAGCTTGCCTGGGCGTCTAACTGTGAGGCCATTCAGTGCTTCACAGTTTTCTAGATGATTTCTAGCTAGCAACTCTGAGGAGACCCCGCAGGGGAGAAGAGAGTCAGAAGTGGAAAGGAATTGTTAAGAACACCCTAGTTGTTCCCCAAGAGTGTCTGCCCCCTCCCAACAGGCTGACTCTCTCCTGCAACCTGCAAGAATGAAGACCATCAGTGCCTTGGGGGGCGCAGGATCCTCAGGCTGGAGATCTGGCCCCAGGATAAGGAATGAAAGGATCGAAGCCTGTTTTGCAACCCATGATTAGCATCTCCAGCTACCCCCTGCCTCATGCATCACGTATCTCCTCTCATCCTCTTTCTGCCCTGGGCAGACTGGGGATCAATCTCTCTCTCCTCCCTCTGTCTCTCTCCCTCTCTCTCTCCCCCATGTTCTCTGTCTCTCTCCCTCTCTCTCTCCCTCCTCTCTCCCTCTCTGTCTCTCCCCCTCTCTCTGTTTCTCTCCCTCTCCCCCTCTCTCTGTTTCTCTCCCTCTCTCTTTTCCCTCTCTCTTCCCCCTCTTTCCCTCCCATCTCTCTCCTCTCTCCCCTTTCTCTCTCTCCCTCTCTCTCTGCCCTCTCTCTCCTCTCTCTCTTCCTTCTCTCTCCTCTCTACCCTCTCTCTCTTCTCTCTCCCTCCCCTCTCTCCTCTCTCTCTCTCCCCCTCTCCCTCTCCCTCTGTGTGTCACCTATTCTACCTCCAGATACCCATGAATGTCCTGTTGCTGTGAGCCTGGGCTCCCATAGATAGCAGCCTCCGCCCACTGCCTTCCAGCCTCTCTACCTGCCGAAATCCCCCTCACCTCCTCCCTCAAACACACCAGCGTCTTCTCAGCTCTCAGTCCTTCTGAATGCCCTGGGGTTGACAATGCTGGAGAAGCTCCTTCGCGTAGATACAAGTGCACTGCGTGTTTGGAGGCCAGAAGCCAACCTTCATAATGCTCCTTAAGAGCAGCCTACCTTTTCTTTGAGACAGTCCCTTCCCTGGCCTGGAACGCGCTGACTGATTCCACTAAACTAACTGCCCAGCCAGCTCAGGGATCCAGCTGTCCCTGCTCTGGGATTACACGCGTGCACCACGCCTGGCTTTTACGAAAACCAGGCACAGTAGCTTTTTTACATGGGTCCTGGGGATTGAACGTAGGTTCGTGTGTTTGTTTTGCAAGTACTTTACAAACAGCCATCTCCCCCAGACCAAGGGAGAACCCCTTTTTAATGGTCTTTGCCAGTTTCTGGGTGCTCTCAGCCTCTCCAATGTACAACAGTCCCTCTTGCTGGTTCCATCCTCCGTCTCCCCTGGTCTATTTCCACACCCAAATCTCTGTCTCTGTCCTCATCGCCACTGAGCCTGTCTCCTGCCTACATTCCATAGGACGGCGGCACAGCTCTCCCACCAAAAGCAAATATAACACCAAAATGTCTCAGTGACCCCAAGCAGCAGCCTTCTCAGCACCCTCCCCCCACCCCCTTTTGAGTACCCAGAGCTGCATCTCCCAGATACTCCAAAGCTCCCATCCTGCTGTCTTGTGCATCTTTTAGCTCCCACGCCTCAGCAGTCCCCGTCCTGAGATTTCTCCCAGATCACCGCCTCCTTCAGCTCCCATCCTGCCTCCTTCCCTGGATTATTTGGTTCCTGGATGACTCAGGAGCGTCATCAAATCATCAGTCCCTTGTGTGGCCTCTCCTCAGGTCCCGCTGTGACCTACACCCCGGGATACAAAGCCCCAGCCCAGAACCCTTTTGCCGAGCCCAGGTCCAGGCTCGCTTGCCCGTGTCCCTTTCTCATCAGCCTCCCATTCGACTTCAGCCACAAGGTTTGGGGGAGGGTCCCAGATGGGTTCTGCTGAAGACAGCTGCCTTTGTCTGCAACATCATAAGCCCCTGGAGCACGTCTTTGTGCCCTGCTAGGATGGGATTGACAAATTTATACCCCCACGGCAAGATAAGAGAAGGGACCGATAAGCGACACCAAGTGTGTGTAATAGAGGGTGAAGGGCCCAGGGTAGCCACACCCAACCCATCCGCACATAAACCAGACCTCGAACTACCAGTCTGACTTCAGTTAGGTATAGCGCCTGCAGCTACCCATAAACACCTCTTTCTGCTTGACTCCTTGGAGGCAATGGCCATTCCTTCAGCATCTGGCAGGGTGCAGGGTGACCTGTTTTCTTTGGCCTGGCATGGAGGAGGGGCAGCTGTGCTCAGCCAGCCTCGAGGTGTCAGTTCTTCTCACCCAGCCGGCTGTACCCCACCTGATGTGAGGTGCTGCCACAGACTCCAGTTTCCTGCGAGGTGAGGGCAGAACCGGCTCTCTCTCGCCCCTCCCTCGCCCATGACCCAATCACAGAGCCACTCAAGCCCAGATCACCAGGGACACACACACACACACACATATATATATGCTGGGCAATGTCTGGACCACCCAAGCATTTGTGAAACACCACACCGACTTGAGTGGCAGAGGGCTGGAGGAGGAGACGGAAGGCAGAAAAGAGGAAAGGACATGTGGATTCCAGGCACCCGGATTTGCCTTTAGCCCCTGGGGGCCTTGCTGCAGCCATCTCTGAGTCCAGCCACCCCCCCTTCACCCCTCCAGCTGCCTCCGGGCCTCAGCCACACACCCCCAGAGCCGCCTCCACAGGTGGGCAGACAGCCTGCAATCCCCAGTCTCATGGTCTCCACCCTGTCTGGCCTGGGCTTCCCTCTGTTCATCAGCCGTATTTTCCACTGCCTTATTTCCTCAAGGGGAAAAATTTGCACCATCACCACCTCATGTGGTGAAGCATGTGGCCCCCCAGGGTTGTTTCAGAAAAGGCAATGGCCTCTTGGAGTTTTTCATTCTCGGAATCTATCCCCATTATCATTCACAGCTTATCACTATTCACAAAATTAAAAAGAAAAAAAAAAGTTAAGTTCCTCAGGAATCTTCGTGCTTCCAAACATCTCCCTTGTTCCTTCCTTCTAGAAATCTTAAGGAACAGTATTCAAGGCTCAAAAGAAACTTTCCTGTTCCCAAGCCCCCAGAGGACAGGTGGGCGAGCTACTACAGCCTCCAGCTCAGACCCCATTTTGTCTACAGTTCAAGGTCATTCCTCTTTTCCCTCTTTTAATGAAACCTATGTGCACCCGGGAATGCGGGCCAGCCCCTCCCTACTTTTTATGCTGGCAGGGGGTGGGTTCAGCAGTGTCTTCATGCCAGGAGCTCCCTTAGACCAGTGGACTGTAAACATCGAAAGTTCTGGAAGCTGAGAAGTGTAAGATCAAGGCACTCACCACTTTGTCTAGTGAGATGCCATTGTGTGGTTTGGAGATGCCTGTCTTCTTGCTTGTTCTCATGTGGCAGAAGGTTGAAGGAGCTTAATGGGAAGTTGGGGGGGTCTCTTTTATAAGGACATTGATCTCAAGTGTAAATGGTCCCACCCACCCTCATGAGCCAATCATCTTCCTAAAGCTTTATCTTGATTCCACCACATTCAGGGGTGGGCTCCAGCACTGCTCACGTCACAGTTACAGATGAGTTATAAGCACAGTGTGACAAAGCAGCACTGGGAAGATACATTTTTAAAATTTCATTGCATTTATTTATCTGTGGGGGGAGGGTAGAGACACATGCTATGGCATGTGAAGGTCAGAGTACAACTTGTGTAGGTTCTCTCTGCTATTCGGGTTTTCGAGATAGAACTCAGGTCATTATTCTTAGTGTCAAGCACCTCGCTCCTAAGTCATCTCACCAGTCTTTTTACTTTTTCAATCTATAGAATTAGTAAAAAAAAAAAAAAAAAAGACGTGTGTGTGTGTGTTGCTGGTTATCCCTGGAACCTACATAAAAAAGCCAAGTATGTGGTTGCCCTCCAGAAACTAATAAGAAGATCCTAGTACCGAAGACACAACACACATTCATCACAGGACACAGATAACACCACCATCTGCTACTGGTCTGGAAATTTTCTCCATACTGGATACTTGTTATAGTACCAAAGTATTATGTCAGCTTCTGGGGAAGAAAAGCAATCAACAGTCTCATTAATCCATGAAAGCTGAATAATGGTCACCCCAGCAAGGGATGGTCTTTAGTGTAACAGTAGCATGAAAGTCAAGGGGACAACCAACAGCTTTCTGACTCAAGACCAGTTTTTCAACAGGAAGCACATTCCCAGTACTATAAACCCAAACAAGAAACTATGAAAAGAGAGGGAAAAGGTCCGGGAGGGGTGCAAACTATTAAGTTTTAGCTATAAAGACACTAACTGCCTTGCAAATATTTGTCATTATAGCCTTAGATTGCATGAACCCTGAGCACTTAACTAAGAAGCTTCCCTCTGCAATGGAATGTGCTTTATTAAAGAAAATCATGGGGCTGGAGAGATGGCTCAGGGATTAAGGCTGCCTCACAAGCTGAAGGTCCTGAGTTCGGATCCCAGATCCCATGTGAAAAAGCCACATGGAAATGGAAGCTGCCTGCACTTCTGGCCCTGGTGGGTGGAGCCTGTGAAATCCCAGAGCAAAGCAAAAAAGAGGTAGAAACAATACAGGATGATTCCAGAAGTCATCCTTGGGTCTCCACAGGAACATACAGTGCTCTCTCTCTCTCTCTCTCTCTTTCTCTCTCTCTCTCTCACACACACACACATACACACACGCACACACACACACACACACACACACACACACACACAAGATAAATAAAGAAAAAAATGTATAAAGAAAATCACAACTGGCAAAAGTACAGAAAGTAAAGGATGACAGACAGCTTGTCCCTAAACAGGACATCAACCCACTCACCCACGCCAGGGCCCAGGTAACATTTCGGAAGAGGGGTGGAAGGAGTGTGCCAGACATTGTTTTCTGGACATGAAAGAGCCCTTCCTCCACGAACACACGACAGCTTTTTATCTTCCCACAAGGCCTGCATGGGATTTGTCATATCAACATCTCACCATGAAAGGGCAGAGGAATCAAGTGGCCCCACACTTCCCTGAAAGACGGATAGAGGTCAACCCTGATGGAGAAAGGGAGATGCTTCCCTTGGTGGCGTGCCCACTGATACATGGTTCATCCTCCAGCAAGTGCTCAGGTACACTCCATCAAAGGCCACCCAAATATAACTCAATGGGCTACTGGGGGGGGGAGACAATAGGTGGGAGACTGGTAGGAAAGAAGAAGAGTTGTAGATAGGACTGGGGATTAAGGTGTGAGATGATCATAAATTCACCGTATTCATGTATGAAACAAAAATAAGAATGTTCAGTGCAGGAGTAATTCTTTCATGTTTACTTTTTGTTTGAGAGAGAAAGGAGGGGTACGCACGTGCTGGGGCACACATGGGGAGGCCAGAAAGTTTGTTCTCTCCTTCCACCATTTAGACCCTAGGAGTTGAATTCAGGTTTCCAGATTTTTCCAGCATTTTTTTTTTCCCTTTCTGGACATAACTTAAGCTGGCTTGGACTTTGCCCTCAGTCTTACCTAAGGGGGAGGATATGCAGCAATTGGAAACATCCCATTCTGGAGGAAGGCTCAGCAAGTAAATAACACCTTAGGCTCAGAAAGTTCTTGAAACTAACATACTTGGGGGAGGAGGACCTTTCTCAGGGGTGAGAGAAAGCAGGACCAGGCTCCTAGCTAGCGAGAGATGAACAGGCTCAAGCAAGTCACGAAGCAGAAAGCTCCTAGGCTGCAGCTTCTTCGAGTCTCACTCATGCTAGGGTAGGATTCTGGTGACGCAGCTGCCTTTGAGTTGTCCCTGCTTCTATAAGTAACCCTCACCCAGATTCCTGTAAGTAACCCCAATAAACTCATTGGATAGTGAAGTTGGGGGAAAAAAAAAGCCAATAGGAATTCACATGGTAGAAGGAGAGAACCAATACCTTCAAGTTGTCCTCTGACTTATACACCTGTATTATGGCATGTGCTCCCATGTACACACACACACACACACACACACGCACTCTAAACAAACACATACACAATACATAAATAAATGTAAAAAAATGATTTCTCCCATCTGTAATCTCAGGATTCCCACATTGAGATGGGAGAGAGATACAAGGGAATTATCTGGAAGCTCACATACTCAGCACATGGCAGAAACAGCAAGAAAGCCCCTCCCTCTCAAACCAATGAGGAAAGAGAGGCATTGACTCCTCAAAAGCTGTCCTCTGATCTCCATGCATTCATTTGTGTGGACCCTATACCCTATACTCATTTCTTATGCACTGATTTTTAAACCTTAAAATTTTTTCAGGGAGTGGTAATGAAAACACATAAATCCATGGCTAATATAATTTAAAAATAAAGTTGATAAATAAATACTCAAATTTCTGGGACCAGAGATAAAACTCAGTTTGTAGACTGTTTGCCTACTGTGCATAAAAACCTGGGCTCTATTCCCTGCCCCAATAAACCAGGCCTGGTGGTTCTGCCTGTAATTCCAGCCCTTGGGAGACTCAGGCAAAAGGCTCAGAAGTTCAAGGTCATCCTAGGCTACACAGTCAGCTTGAGATCAGCCTGGGCTACGTGACACCCTATCTCAAAATAATTAAAAAAAAAAAGAAAAAAGAAAAAAGAAATTTCCTCCCTAATGGCAAACAGCACAAAGTTCTAGAAAACATTTGAGAAGGTCAAAAGAACAAAGACCCAGGAGTGTGAGGCCCAGACTCAGGTAGTGAGTGTGTGTGTGTGTGTGTGTGTGTGTGTGTGTGTGTGTGTGTCAGAGGGCACTTGAGTGTGTATATGCATGTAGAAACCCAAGGGGGACTTCAGGAGTCATCTTGGATTGTTCTATCTCCTTTTTGCTTTGCTCTGCCTTCCAGGACTAAAAGATAGCCCACCATCATTTCTGCCTGGCATTTTTCACATGGCACCCGGGATCCAAACTCAGGACCTTCTGCTTGGGAGGCAGAGCCTGAACCCTTGAGCCAACTCCCCAACCCTGATACCTGCCACTTCTAACAGTAACAACCACCAAAACTTCATATATGGAAGGTCACTATATTGGGGAAGGGGGGGGCAGACAGAGCTTTCCCCCTCATTCCTGGGTGCCACTCATCACATTCTCAAGGTGATGTGCAGCTAGAAAGAAGGGGGTACTCTAAAGACTCAGGGTCAACTCAGGTGGTCTTGGTGACACTAGAGCTGACCATCATCTACTATTATTTCCTTCCAATGTCTCCTTCCTTCTGCAACCCCAGATCTCAGAGCCCCACCTCTGAACTCGAGTGTCACCGTTAATCCTGGGTGTCAACTTGACCACACCTGGTATTCACTAAAATCAGCTGAGACCACCTGAAGAGATTATCTGGATCAATACAAAGACCAACCCCAGATAGGTTTGGAACCTCCCTAGATCTCATTGGAACTTCCCAGTAATGGACCAGATAAAAGGAACCACAGAACAGAAGATTGAGAAGAGGAAAGACTCCTCTCCAGGAATCCTCCAACCTTCAGCCATGCGGATGGGAGTGACTTAGCCGCCAACGTCGGCCAGCCAGCCATGCCGCTTCCACCACAAACAACTGTATCTGTCCTCTGCAACTATAAGTTGAATAAATTTCCTTTTCTCCCTTAAGTTGTTTGACTTTAAATCCCCCTCATAGCAATAGTTAAGAGAAACTGTTACATCTACGTTCACTTTCTTAATTGCTTTCCTTTTCAAATTATTTTATTTTCTAAATTTCCTAAGTTACTACTATGTTTCTGTCCAGAATTGAAGGGAAAACTGAATCTTGCAAACTTGCTTGTGAATGCCAGTCTCTTCTGTCCCTTGACTCTGGGCAGCTACCCTGATTCCGTTTCAGAGCAGCCTGCCCTGGTCTAGCCCATAAGGACTCTCCTTTCAGACAACGCTAGAGAATAAAGGAACCCCTGTGAATTCTGAGAATACCATACTTCATTTCATCTCATTTCCTCACGAATTGAAGATGACCGGCCGTCTCCAGGGACCCAGAGAAGCAACCAGCCACTTTTGCAAGAATTGCCTTGTAATTGCATGGTAAGAGCATCCTTAGAGGCAGGCGCAAAATTCAGCTGGAGTGGCAGGAAGAGAGTGCGGAGATGGTGTGTTGAAGGGAGAATGCAGGGCCCTGAACAGAAGCGCTGCCGAGGGTGGGATCCGGACCCTGACCGTGAAATCCATCAGGACCGTCGGCTAACTCCCAGCTGGACCCCCTAGTCCACAACGAGGCCAGGTCCACCCACAACCTTGGAAGCCAAACTGGCCAAAGCCCTCATTTGCTTACAGCTTAATCCTAATCTGATCTGGCTTAGAAGCAAACTGTATTTAGCAGTGATGGTCTCCCCACACTTGAGGACTAGGACCTGCGAGCCCTAACAGGCACTTGGGTGTTTTGTTTGCTTCGTTTTGGGTGCTAGGGTCTTAGGATCTCTTGCAGGTGACCACTGTACCACCTTCAAAACAGGCACCTTTTGAAAAATGTCGAGTGCATCCAACGTTGTAAGTGTTCTCCGTGAAACTTTCCCTGCTGTGTCTGTGAGTCTGTGTGGAAGCAGAGCAATGCTGGAAAATGTTTTTTGTTTTTTTTTTTAGTGTGGGTGGAGGTTAAAAAAGTTTTCAAAATACTGGTTTTAAAGAAAAACATTCATGTCTTGACCATAAAACAAATATGATCAGAACTACGTCTTGCTCTAGAGGAAGAAAACAAGATTTGACTACTGAATCTGGGAAGCTGTGAATGGGGCAGGAGGGGGCTGGTAGGGGGACACACAAACCACCTGGGACAGGATGTAAGAACCACAGTGACAGAGAGGTGTGGGGGGGGGAGGAGCCTGGTGGCTGGGGAGGAGGGAGAAACATGTTTTTGTTGGTACGGCCCTGCAGAGCAACAGTACCCCCTAACCTTCACCCCCTCCCCCACACCAGCTGTCAAGACCTAGGCTGCTGGGACAATGGGTGGGGACAGACAGAGGAGGCAAATCCTGACTTTACCTCTGGGAAATGCAAATGTATTATTGTGGTTCTTTTAAATGGTGGTGGAGGGAGACCAGCAGCTTAAAGGCCACACGATGCCTTTGTTCCTATTTCAAGGAATTTTTTTTCAGGCTTATCTGCATAACAATCCAGAGTATGACTTGGGCTACAGTGAGCCTTGGTCCGATAGGAACAGTGTGTATTTAGATTTTCTTCCTGTTGATGTCTTGCCATCCACTAGATCCAGAGCTTCCTCCTTTTCCACATAAAACTTACTTTCTCTTCTCTTCGCCTCTTAGTACTCCTGTGGAGCCCCAGGAAGGTGACACACTTTCTCCTAGCACCTCTCTAGATGCCCTAGAGGCAAGCTGGCTGCAGATCTCACAGCCCCATTTCCTGCGCGGCAAACAGTTTGTGGCCTGCCTGCCTTCCTTGGTGCCTCAGAGGTAGAGAGGAAGAGAGCAAAGCAACCCGAGGATCTAGCATTTTATGCCCCCCTTAGGCAAAAATACCTTTTTTTAAGTCGTACATCCAGAATGGAGTCTCTTGTCTTTCCTAATTGCTCAGTCGGTCATTGGGAAGAGTCCAGGCCAATATCTAATATCAAGATGTAACAACCAAAGGGCTAAAGTGTGGGAAGGGAACCCAACTTCAGCCTCTGTGGTGATGTTCCTTCCTTGACAGGGAACTCAGAATGGGAGGGGTCCTCTGGAGGGTTACCCACAAACCTTCCTGTATAGTTCATTTCTACCTCCTCGGTTCTCTCTCCTGTACCAAGCCCTTTTGCTCTCAGTGGGGCATACTGCATGGGATTCCCTTAACCCTTCCTACACCTCTCTGAATCCTTTATTTCAGGTCTCTCTTATCCCTTCTCTTCCAGGAAACCAGCCCACAAAAAGTGTTCAGAATTCCACAAATTGTTGCCTTGCAGTGATAAAGGAACCATGTATACACTATGCATGTGTATGTGAGACTTTATGATGTTAAATGTTTCTCACTGAAATCACAGCTTGCCAGATCCTGGGGAGATACTCATTCTTCTGTGCCTAGCCCAGACCCAACTATTCAGTAGGATTTTTCAATGGAGCTCAAATACCAGTCTGATTCAGGTCTGGGTTCCAGGGCCTCTTCAATGTATCTGAAGGGAAACACGAGCCCTCTTGTAAAAATAGAGAAGTCACAACACTGGATGTGGCAGAGGTAAATGGAATTGTTTGATTAATTGTTCAATGCATGTGAAAGGGTGATTGTTTTGTTGTAAAGTGATAAGATGGGACCGGAAGTCACAGGACATTCCATTTGGGTTTTGTTATTTCTGTTTTACTCGGTGTCCTTGTGAGCTTTGTTTCAGTTTAGTTTTAGTTTTGCAATGACTCCGAACGTCAGGCCAGAACAAGAACCTGTGTTTAAAGAAGGTGCAATCCCCTCCATTCCCTCCTTGCACCCCACCCTGCTCTGGCCATGCCCCAAGGTAACTAATCTCATCATTCTGTACTCTGTTCTTCTTTCTTTCTCTGTTCCTTTACCCTAGAACAAACAGGTCCATGGTCTTCCTTCTTCTCCAAGGTATTCCTGAGGAAATGTTCGCTCAAGACTAGTTTTGAAGATGTTGTCCTCATCTTCTGCCTGGGAGGTGTAGGGCAAGCAGAAGCATGAGGACAAAAGGATTAGTGACAGCCTGACCCTCGCTTGAATTAGCTGATTCTCCCCAAGTCTGGCTCTATCCCAAATACGCCCCCCCCAAGTCCTTATGATGGATCCTGGGGCCAGAACCTAGTTCCTGCTACTTAGGAGACTGTGATTGAAGTTTCTTGACCTAATGAAGCATCCACAGCAACTCCTTGTAGCCTGTGTAGTCTGCTATAGGGTAGATACATTCTCAATATAAGAGTAAATGTTGGAGCTGGGGAGATGGCTCAGGGGTTAAAGATTTTTGCCTCCTAAACAAAAGGTCCTGAGTGTAGAGTGCCAGATTCAATATATATATAAAATGCCAGGTGGCAGCCTGTAATTCTGGGCCCTGGGAGGCAGAACAAGGGAAACCCCAAAGCAAAGCAATAAGGAAGTAGAGCAATCTAACATGATTCCTGATGTCACCCTTGGTCCTCCACAGGCACACACACTCAAGTGCCCTCTTATATATTCACACACACACACACACACACACACGCACACACTTACTTAAAAATTTAGGCACGATAGTGAAAAAATGGAATCAGCCAACATGCCCATCAACAGAGAATGGTTAATGAAAATGTGGTACATATGTACAATGGAATATTTGGAATATTACTCAGCCATCATAAGGGATGAGATTATGGAATTTTCTGGTAAATGGATGGAATTGGAAACTTTAATATTGAGTGAGGTGTCTCAAACACAGAAAATTAAGCACTGCATGTTCTCTTATATGTGGATGATTGAACTGATGTCCTCGTCAACATATTTGGGTTGGAAGTCCTGTAAGAGTCAGAAAATTTGTAAAAGATCTATTAGTGGGAAGATGGGAAAGAATGGTTAGGGTGAAACCTTTTAAAATGGAGATTTAGGATCCCAGGACAAGGGGGAGGGAGGGAATAAATGGGAAAAATACATAATGGGGAATGAGGGGATAGGATATAGGAGGAATGTGGGAGATAGGAGGGACAGAGGGACTTAAAAACCAAAGATTGTGGGAAGTAACCCCAAAGGAACATCCTATGCTAGTAATATGAAAAAAAAGCACGTCTTTTAAAGAAAGGAACAAGAATGGGCAGTACTATGCAGAGGAGCACAGAGTGAGGAAAACGGGGAGGGGGGGCGAGGGGGGGGAAATAGCCTTGGGCTGATCCACTTAGAACCCAGAGACAAAATTACACTAGAAGTAACAGGAATGTGACACTTCCTAATAAAATGTTGGTCAGAGAGGTCTTAAAGGTTCCCAAACATTATAGGTTTTTGCCATTGCTTTGGTTGCTCTTCAAAAACTGTCAGTAAGACTTTATTACTGAAAATGCAACACAAATGGGTTATAGAACATGGGCAAAATATATCAACTGGAACTAATCTGAGGCTTTCTCCTTACAGGATAGTTTACATAGTACCAAGGAATACTGTGGAAGCTGCTGGGGGAGAGAAATAATCACGAGCCCCATCAACAGCATTAGATCTGTAAGTTACAATATAAATCACCGTGGCAACAGGTGACCACCAGTGTAATAATGGTATGAGTGTCAAGGAGACATCCAACAGTTTTCTGACTAGATTCAAGATCCACTTGTCAGAATGGTACCAATCCTTGTTACGGAAAACTAGAATGAGAATCTATTTTAAAAAGGAGGGAGGGAGAGATCAATAGGGAAGACAGTCAATAAACCTATAAGTAGGAAGACAGTACATCAAAGTGCTCTGTTGGAAGCTGTTATTATATCCAAAGAATGGGCATGTACAGTAGAAATCTTTGGGTCTAAAGCTGGATTAGTGAAGGGAAATGCACATGTCAGTGGGGTGGCCTGCAGAGAAGTAACTTAATATACCACAAGCACCCCCAGGAGTAGACAGGTCAGAGTGAACCCTGGGGTCCATAGTAGCATATACAGGCGGAAGAGTGGGAGGGAGTGGGAGAGAATGGTGAAGGGAAGGGAGGGGATGGAGAGGAGAGGAGAGGGAGGGATGATACCCAATATGCTTGTGAAATTCAAAAAATAAAAATAAAACATTAGGATGTCACCCACTACAAGCACACTATAAGCACAAATCCCTTGAGGATTTGTCACGGGATGTCTTCTAGATCCTTCTGTGTAAGACCTCATCTCAAGGAAAATAAATCTTGAGTACATAGACGTTTCCAGCCAAGGAGCGGAACACCATCGTTGGAGGTATTTGTTGGAAAACATAGGAGGAGAGGAGAACTCGACCCGGGAGTCAAGCTGCCCACGTTAGGTTGGGTGTCTGTGACTCACTCGGAGGAAAAGGAATGTCTGTGTCCTGGGGGAGGGTGCGTTCTCCAAACAGGAGATGTGTGGTCCAGGAAGGAAATGAAGCAATGCACCAGGCACACAAATCCAGCAGTTCAAGCCATGGCTGGCTACAGCTGCTAATATCAGCCCTGTGCCCCAAGATGCACACAACACTAAAACACCCAGATTTGGGGAATAAAGGGAAGCAAGCCCTAACCTAGACAAGCAATTTCGTCTTTCCTAGACCGGAAGTTTCTCCTCTATCAGAGGTGGAATCTACAGTGAGTGGCTCCCCATACTCACACCCCCAGCCCAGGGCCATGCGTCTGGCAGTCACAATGGAAAACACAATGAGGGTTTTGTCATGAACCCTTTCTGGTTCAGTACAGCTGCTCCTGTTCCTACCATCTCACCCTAAGTCAGCTCCACCAAATAACACCCTCCTCCCGCCTTGCTCCCCCAGCCTGCTCTTTGAATGTCTTTGAAGGGATGAAGTCTAGATGTTCCATCCAGTTTCGGGTCCGTGAGCAGCAGGCGGGCTGCATCGGGAGGCCAGGAAAAAGGAACTGGGTGTGGCAGGTTGCCAGGGCTGAGCGTCTGCCCGGCTCTGGGAGAACTCAACACAGCCTCCTTCATTTGTTTTTAACTCCTCGTGCATCCCATTTCTCTGGTGCTGAGACGTCCAGCAAGCAAGCATGGTGCCCGAGCTTCAGCGGGCAGTGAGGGGGCCAGTTACCCATTTGCCCTGTTGGGGGGGGTGCAGTACCAGAGCCTAGACTGCCCTCTGCTGGGCAAGTGGGGAATCTTCTGTGTAGTCAACCGGAAACTCCCCAGGGAGTACAACTGTCCCCCCACCTCCGACCACCTCCACTTCCACTTCCCTAACTCTTACATAGGTAAGGAGCTGATGGAATACAGATGTAGGATTCTGTTTTTCTGTCATTTTCTCTCTCTCTCTCTCTCTCTCTCTCTGTTATAGAAGAGAACACTTGAGTGTGTGTGTCTGTGAAGACCCAAGGTTGACATCAAGAATCACCCTGAATTGCTCTTCCTTACTGCTTTGCTCTGTGGTTTCCCAGGCTCCACCTTCCAGGACTGGAATTGCAGGCTGCCACCATTTCCACCCAGCATTTGTACATGGGGTCTGGGGGTCCCATCTCAGGTCCTTCTACTTGGAAGGCAAAGTTTTAACCCCAGCCCCTTTGCTGTCACATTCTATAAAGAGCACTTGGGCCTCTTCTTGAGGAATTAGCATGTCTCAGCGGTTGGCCTAAGGGCCATGGCAGGACACGCATTGGACACTGAACTTTTCCCAAGCCTATGCCACAAGTGTCTCCAAAGCACCATGCAGCCAGCAGACTATTCTTGGGGGGAGGGTCCTTGTTTTTATCCTACTGCCCCCGTTTTCTTTTGACTCGCTTTCTTATCAAGAACAGGCGTGATGGTTAATCTCCATCGTCAACTTGACTGGATTTAGAATCACCAGGGCACACACCTCTGGACTATAGAATGTTTCCAGAAAATAATCAAGGGGGAAAGACTCACCCAGAACCTAGGCGGCACTCGCCCAGGGGTCGCCCAGGGGCTGAGGTTCTGGAACAAAAGGGTCAAGTGGATTGAACATCAACATCCCTCACTCCCAGCTTCCTTGCTGCTGATACGGTGTGACCGGCTGCTTCATGCTTCTGACTTCCCTGCCTCACTGGATTGTAACTGCTGTGGGAGTTTCTCTGGAATAACTTCTCAGACACCAATCAGACTGGAAGAGGGGAGTTTAATTCACTGGTGGTCTGGAGCTGAGACCGCGCTCCAAGACTCCAGACATGAGCTCAGCTTATCCTTTCATTTTATACTAAAGCAGGGCAGGGGTGAAGCAAGCGAAACGGGACTTTGGAGAAGCGAATGCAATGGTTGCTAGGCATCAGCAAGACAGAGGGAACACGGACAGGCCGGAGGTCTCCACTCTTATCTGACAGAAGCCAAGGCCAAAGCATCAGCCCAGTTCAGTGCCACCCGTGGGGTGAGGCAGTGTCCCGAAAACTCCTTAAGTTTTCATCTTAATTCATGACAAACAGTAACAATTCACATTTTCTTACCTTAAAATTGTCAGGGAAAAAATTAATACAAAACCCTATTCTCTCCTCAGGTTGCTTCTGTCAGGGCTTTTGTCGAGGCAACAAGAACAGTCTGGTTTTTTGGTTAGCTTAGTAAAATTTATAGATAGGAAAAATTCAAAGAATTGTACATAGTCAATCAAAAGTTATGCATGGGGCTGGAGAGATGACTCAGGGATTAAGACTCTGCCTCAAAAGCAGACGATCTTGAGTTTGGATCCTGGTAAAAATGCCAGGCAGACATGGGAGCGGCCTGTACTTCCGACCCTGGAAGGCAGAGCCTGCGAAACCCCAGAGCAAAGCAAAAAGGAAGTACAGTAATCCAGGATGATTCCTGAAGTCACCCTTGGGCTTCCACAGGCACACACAGTGCCCTCTGATGTACACAGATGCACAACACACAGACACACACACACACGAAAGAGAAAGAAAGAGAAAGAAAGAAGAAAGAAAGAGAGAAGAAAGAAAGAGAGAAAATGAAATGAAATAATGAAATGAAATGGTGGGCTATGGGGGGGGGTCCAGTGATAGAGTGCTTACCTCTAAAGGTTCTGCGTTCAAACTCCAGCACTGAAGGGAGAAAGAAAGAGAGAGGGGATAGAGGAGAAAGAAAAAGTGAATGAGTGATTGAGAGAGACAAATTAAGACACTCCCATCCCTTCCCCATTTACCTTCTAGAAAGTATGCTGCCATTTTCTCATGGATCCTTCCAGAAACCTCCACACCTATATGTACAGCCATGTACCCAGACAACATCTTGCCCACTGTGATCCAGGTACTGGCACAAAACCTAAAACTTTTTGCTGCAGAGCTTTCCATTCTAGCAAGATGATCAGGAACCAGCAATCCACAAGGCACATCCACGAGGCTAAGTGCACTGGGACAAAATGTAAGTAAGAGGCCATGAAGATGGTTGAGCGGCTAAGGTAACGGCCCGAAAACCTGGGGACCTGAGTTCGATCCCCAGAAGCCCATGGGGTGGAAGGAGAGAACTGACTTCTGCAAGTTGTCCTCTGGCGGCTTCCACCCGTGTACTTTGACATACATCCTCTCTCTCTCTCTCTCTCTCTCTCTCCCTCTCTGTCTCTCTCTCTCACCTGGTAGCCTGAATTTGCTAACTGGACATGAAGGGAGGAGGTAACTGACTTCTAACAGTTGTCTTCTGACCTGTACCCATGAACAAGCATGTTCTTTCTCACAGACAGACAGACAGACAGACAGACAGACACAGTAGCCAGAATGAGGGGGCCAGAGCGTGGTGCTTCCCTCGAGTTGTCTTGGCCAGACCCTGAGAATCCAGAGCTATCCAGCTGCTGGTGTCCCTCACATACATGGGTTTCTGGTTCCTTACATACATGGGCCGACACAGAGCACTGGGGGTGAAGGACGGTAACCCCCACAGTGCGACAGCCCTGGAGGTATCTGGCTGCCATCTACAACTCTCTCCTAACTCAAGTTAACAGGGTGCTGTTGTGGCCGGAAGGAAACTTCCTTGACTGTTCTCTCGGCAATTCTCAGACAAGCAGTGTCAGGAGGGGCCTCTACTTGTTCAGAATGCACATTCCCTGCCCCCACTCTCTCTTAGCAGTATTCAGTCACCTGTGTTGGAAAAAGTCCTGCAGACTTCCACACAGGGTGAAGTTTGAATCCTCTGTTCTGTGGAAATGTCTTGTTATCACATGTCTGCCAGGTGCAATTGCTCTCATTAAAAAAAAAAATCCCTAATTAAATTCTAGGAGAGGGTACAAACCCCAAGTTAATAAGCACGAGATAATTCTGAAAACTGGGCATAGTGATATAAATATACTGTGCTATATGATATAAATACAGCATTTGGGAGAAGAGTGATAAGTTCAAGGCCAGCTGAGACCATCTACATGAGACTTTGTGACAAAAGTATATGTGAAAGAAGGAAGGAAGGAAGGAAAAGAAAGAAAGAGAAAGGAAGGAAAAGAAAAAGGAAGGAAAAGAAAGAAAGAAAGAAAGAAAAGAAAGAAAGAAAGAAAAGGAAATACATGAAAGTAACTAAAACTAGGGAGGGAACTGGTGTACCTATTAAGTTTGTATGAGCAGAAATAATAATAAAAAATATATAATAAAAAATGTTCCATAATATAATCTATGGTAAAGTTCTAATATATTTTATTTTGTACTCATTTTATTTGCATCCCTTTCTGTATAACTAATTTAGATTATAGTTTATGCAGAAAATTGCATAAAATCAAATGTATAGTAAGTATTTAAAAGCAGATACTCATGAAATTACTGTAAAAAATAAAAATAGAACCTTAAAAAAAAGAAAGTAACTAAAACTGCATCAATTGTGAATTATTAAAATAATAACAAGGAGGTTTTAGTTACTGCTCTTGTCACCAAAACAAGACACTTGGCAAGAATGAAGGATTTATTTTAACTCCCAGTTTCATGGGGGTTGGGGCGATGATTATCAGTCCAGTCAGCGGTGGCCTGAGATTGTTAGGAAGCAGAAAGATGGGACCAGAAATAGGGAGGACACTATAACCCATAATGCTCCCCACCCCAGCGGCCTATTCCCCCTACCTAGGCCCCAGCTCCTAAAGGAGGTTCCACAACCTCCCTAAACTGCGCCATCTGCTGGGGACCAAGTGAACCAACGCACAAGCTTGTAGAAGACATTTCACCTTCAAAATGGCAGCAAGCCAACGGTAACGGATCATCTCTGTCCTTCTTCGCACTTTCCAGAAGATGGAAGCGGTAGTCTTGAAGGTCATTAGACTGTGTTCCAGACGCGTCTGAAAGCCTGGGATGTGTGCTCTTAACACATCATCACAAACAACAATCACCGTTTTTGGCTCTGGCTTGCAGATGATAAACAGCTGAGCCAGGGGCTTAAAGAGCCTGCCCGATTAACACCCCGAAAGAGAGACAGCAGGGCTCCAGTTCCTTAATCCCAGTGCACGGCTGGCTTTACTGGAAACCCCATGTGCTGATAACAGGGCTTTTCTGAAGCTAATCCCAGGAGTATCTGTAATTCAATAGAGAGATTTAAGGAATCAGGGGTGAGTAAGACGGCCATCTCACTGTGGGTCACGCGGGCCCCTCCACACATCAGATGATAATTTTGGCAGTCTTGCTTCTCCAGGGGAATGACCAGTTGGTGTCCTTGAAAGAGTCACCTCTAGCCAAAATAATAACCTGCAAGCAATTCTGCACTCCTCACGGTGAAGAACGTTCCAGAAATCCCTTCTACAAAGATTTGAAATAGGGAGATGACTCAGTGGCTAAAGCCTTTGCCTCAAAAGCACAAGAACCAGGGTTCGGATCCCAGATTCCACATAAAAATACTGGGCAGATAAGGAGGTGAGCTGTACTTCCAGCCCTGGACATTGGAGTCTGGGAAACCCCAGAGCAAAGCATTAGAGAAAAGAGCAATCCGAAATGATTCCTGATGTCACCCTTAGGCTTCCACAGGCACACACACTCAAGTGTCTCCTTATATACATGACACATACGTACATATATATACATGCACACATGTACCCACTCAGATGCAAAACACACACATGCACGCAAAAAAAATTTTTTTGAAAGATCCAGGGTGGATCATTTCCTCAACAGCTTGCTCAGCGAGGTACTGGGGTGAAGCTGAATCAGCACCTATCCTGGGCATAGGCTTGCTGAACCCCCCCCCCCATGCTTGCCAGCATCGCTTCATGGACTTATAAACACGTTCTTGACCACAATGCTGTCTTGTGTCACTTTGTTTAGGAATAACCTCTATTGAAAAGAGGGTGGGGGCTGGAGAGATGGCTCAGGGGTTAAGCATCTGCAATGCAAGTAAAGGGTCCTGAGTTCGGATCCTAGATCCCACGTACAAACACTGGGCGGAAGCGGCAGCGGCCTGCACTTCTGGTCCTGGTGAGCGGAGCCTGTGAATCCCGGGGCAGAGCAAAAAGGAGGCAGTCTATAATGATTTTCAAATTCATCCTTGGTTCTACACAGACACAGACACAGACACAGACACAGACACAGACACACACACACACACACACACACACAATTGAATAAAACAAAAATGATAAAAAAAAAAAATAAATAAAGGAGGGTGGGCAATGGGCCGGGCATGGGACTCCTTGTGGTCGTTCACTGAGACAGCCAGCAGCTTTCTACGGTAGTGGGTGGTCCACTGCAGGATCAATGCCAATGGGGTTACCGAGAAGTCCCAAGATGCTTCCTATCTCGGTTCTGGTGCTCCCAGAAGGTAAGAACTCACAGGGCACACGGTCGCAGAGCACGAAGTCAAGAGTTTAATAAGAGTCAGGGCTGGCAAACCGGCTCAGTGAGCAAAGTCACTTGATACGCAGGCCTGAAGACCCGAGTTCAATCCCGCGGAACCCAAGTAACTGTGGAAGGAGAGAATCTTCCTCTGACCTCTACCTCACCATGCACATACACCCCCTTCCCTCTCTGTTTCTCTCTCACACACACATATGCGCCAATAATAATAAAAAATAAAATCTATTTAAAAAGAAGAGTTTATAAGAATAAGCAAGGAAGCAAGAATACTTCTTTGGAGTAAGAGCGAGCTGAGTTAAGAAGCAACAAGGCTTTTGTTCGCCCTCTGCCTGTGATCCTCTCATGGGGGTCTCCTTCCAGGGTGGGCACTTCCAGGAAAAGATTGTGTCTTTCTTGGAAGTCCATTTTATCCAGAATTCAGTTTGTTATAAGTAGGTGACTAAGACAGCAGAACATGTAAAGGTTAAGTCCCCTTGAGCTTCAAAGGTTTATCAGCCAAGGGTACCAGCATTCTGCACATATTCCCCATGCACAGGAAGTCCTTGAAACCAGTTTAAGCTGGTTTAATCTATTGTTCTGTTTGGGGGACCCTGAGCTGCTCCATCTGGATCGACCACCACCACTATATATGACCCAGCTGGAGCCAACCACCATCAATTATTGCCCTTTACCTCCTGCTTTGGGAACCCGTTGGTCAATCTGTGTCATACCATCTAACAGTGGCCCATGGTATGTAGCTACCTCCCAGAATCACAACCCACACAGTCGTCTCAGGAGCTGCTGGAATGGTGACCGTTAGTGAATCAAGTTGAGCCCCATTTCGGGGATGTCTTTGAACCCCTTTTGGATTCAAAGGTCTTACGCATATAAAGTCCTTTTTTGCATACACATGTGTGAGTGTGTGTGTGTGTGTGTGTGTGTGTGTGTGTGTGTGTGTAAGAGGGCACTTCAGTGTATGTGTGCCTGTGGAGCTCTAAGGGTGGCAATAGGAATCATGCCAGATTGCTCTACCTCCTCATTCCTTTGCTCTGGGGTTTCCCAGACTCTACCTTATAAACTACACCACTATTGGCCCCAAGGAATATTCTGTTATGCTACTGACTGATCCTCTGTGGGAACAGATATTCCTGGCTGCTGTATATCACACACGCTCTCTGCCATGTGGTGTGACACGCTCATCCACCTTGCTATGGTGAGGGGGCGCACTGTCTCCCGGCCTCTATGCCACAGAATTTTAGCACCCCTATTAGTGTGAGAAGCAGGGTTCCATAACAGCCCTCACCAGAATGTTCCACAGATGTCCTGTGGACCCCCCATCACCTGGAGAACGTTCTATCCAAAGCCAGAGTGTCTGGGCTAGATGCCCATTTCTCTGAGCTGTCTGTCCCTTTTGTGTTAGTACGGTCTTTCTGATGCTGAGTGAATATAGGACCTGTCGCCTACTAGGCATGAATCAATCTTTCAGTGGTGTCTACACCTGCAGATGGTAGGGGCCATGCTCTTGTAAGCAAGCCTCACCCACACTCGTGGAAGTAACTTTGATAAAGTCCTTGTTAGAAAATCCCTACTCTGGGCTGGAGAGATGCCGGCTCAGAGGTTAAAGCCGTTTGTTGCCTCATAAGCAAAAGAACCTGCAGAGTCTGATCCTTTGTCTGGTTTATGTAGATCTGAGCCAGTGGCTTTGGCTGAAAGGTAGGTCAAAGGCTTAAGGAAAGATTTTTGCCTCATGGTGACAAATGTGTAAGCCAAATGTTCCCCGGGATCATTTTCCTGAGGAACTTGGGGTCAAGTATTCAGGTCATTCCCTGAGGGAAGAAAAAAATGGAGACACTTCCAGTACTGATGGACACAGGACCTGAGCTAACCTTGACAGTCTGGGACTCAACCAAAAATCAGTATTTAAGAGTAGGTCTGGGGGCTGGAAAGGTGGGTCAGGAGTTAAGCCTCTGCCTGAGTTCAGATCCTAGACCCCACCTATAGACGCTGGGCGGAAGGGGGGATGGGCGGCCTGCGTTTCTGGTCCTGGTAGGGCGGAGCCTGTGAATCCCAGAGCAGAGTAAACAAGGAGGAGGTGGAGGCGTCCATGGTGGTTCCCGAATTCGCCCATGGTTCTACACACACACACATTCATACACACACGCACACACAAAATTGAATAAATAATAATAAAAAATTATTTTTAAAAATCCAAAAAAAAAGAGAGTAGGTCTGGGCCCATGGGTCCACCTGATGCATTTCACTGATCCATGGATGAAAAACAGAAATGGTCACACTCAACAGCTGGAATGGCATCTCTGTGATCCCTCGCCTTAGGGAAGCACTATGGAAACAGGAAACTTCTAACAATACTTCTTCCAACCAGAATCATAAATGAAAACTAATGCCGTGTGTTGGGGGGAGGAGACACAAAGATTTCCACCTCTAAAGAGGACACAGGACAAAGAGGGAGGTAGGTGCCTTTAAATGAGACCCCCTTAAGTCACATATGTTTTGTGGACCAATCAGATGACTTCTAGTAGCAAGTTGCTGCAAATACAGCTAAGGGGCCAAGGTACCACAGCTTTGCCTGAAGAGTGTTTTGGAGTTTTCCTTACTGCAGATTGACAAGGTTTCAAGTATGTGTGTGTCAACAAGCCACTAGTAGAGTGCTCTGTGTGCCTTCTGGAAGCAAAAGGCTTTTACACTCACAAGTACAGTTTTGCCCTCACAATAGGACTCTGCCACTGTTTAAATGAAGGCAAAGAGGGCAAGGGTTTGGAAAGGAATTGAGACTCCTGAAACAAACCAGAATTACGTTTAAAAAAAAATTAGGGGGGCTGGAGAGATGACTTGGGTTAAACCCTCCTGAAAACAAACCCAAGTTAAATTTAAAAAGGGGGGAGAAGGGCTGCAGAGATGGCTCAGGTTAAAGCCTTTGGTTCACAAACAAAAGGACCTGAGTTCAGATCCCAGGTCCCACATAAAAATGCAGAGCAGAAATGGCTGTGGACCGCAATTCCAGCCAGTGTATCTCAGAGCAAAGGGAAAAGGAGGTAGAACAATCTAGAATGATTCTTAAAGTCATCTTGGGCCTTCACTGGAACACACATACACACACACATGCACACAAAATTTTTTAATAATCATAACCAAGAGTAGAATAATTAAACCAGTTTACAAAGAATTGGAGAGCAAGCTCTGAGATGCATTTCGGAACACAGCTTCTTGAATTTGTACTGACTGCTCGGGATGGACTCCAGTGAGCACAGTTCCTTTCCAGGCTCATAAGACCATGAACTCGCTGCCCCAGCTTCTCTGCATTACAGAAGAAATTAGCAACAGAATAGACAAAGAAAAAATGGATTTATTTTATGATTTGGCCTAAGGGGGAAAGACTCCCAGTTCCTCTCTGCCTTTGCCCCGACAGTGTTGCAAATGTATACAAAAGATTAAACAGAAGCCAGGAAATGCTTGTGAACTGGGAGGCAGGCTGTTAAGACGGTCTGAAAGGTCCTCTTGCCGGGGAAATTCTCTCTCTGGCTGCAGCCCAGGGCCTGAGCCTTCCATTCCCCCAGCACGAATTTTTAATGGTTGCAATTACTCTGCCAAGGCTTAAGGGAACAAAGGGTTTTATTCTGACTTAACGATTGTCCGGTTACAGTTCCTTGTCCAGCTTGGCAGGAGAGTCCACACCAACGTCCAGGGCTGAGGGAACTGGCAACACCAAATCCACAGGACTGCTGAGAAAGAGACAACCATCACCTGCCAGACCAGTATGTCTGGGTAAATATGCCAAGGATGCCCATTTCCTTACCTAGTTCCTTTCGTCTGACTCACCTGCCCAGGGCCTAGTCCCGCCCACCATGGACTGAGCCTTCCTGTCCGTCAGACAGTCTGCAGATTTGCTCTGGGCTTAACTCAACTACCAATTCAAAAAATGTGCCAAGAACTCTGAATCCTCCTCAATGGTCAAACTGACATCTGTATCTAGCTATGACAGAAGCCTTTGTTTTAAGGGTCCCTAATTTGCTTTCACAAGCCTTTCAGGTTTTCTTCCAAGACTTCACAGCCTCCCTGCCCCCATCAGCCATTTGCACGCAAGGTGGAAATTCTTCCCAAGCCATAAAGAAGCTGCCCTGCCTTCCTTAAACTAGGCAGGTACCGCCCCGCCCCCCCACCCCAGTTGTTGCAGTCAGCCTGCATGGTTGCTGATAATGACCATCAGACAGCTTAAGGGAACAAAGGTTTTATTGTCTCTTACGATTCCTGGTTGCAGTTCTTAGTCCAGCTTGATGGGAGAGCACGCACCAATACCAGGGCTGAGGGAACTGGCCACACCATCTCCACATAACGGCTGAGAGAGAGAGAGACGATCCTTACTTGGCCATCCATATCTGGCCAAGTAGGATGCCAACTTTTTCAATCAGCTCTCAGTATTTTATTCCAGGGCCTAGTCCCACCCACCATGGGCTGGGCCTTCCCCATCAGCTAGCCAATCTCCTGCAGGTTTGCTCTGGGCTTCACTCAACCATTAATTCTCCATAAATATGCCCAGAGCTCAAACCCTTAACTGTCAAGTTGACATCTGTGCCCAACTATGACACCAGCCTCTTCCTGCAGTCCTACTTGAAAATCTCTCCTTATCTCCCCTCTCCATTACTAGGGTGGCAGGAACCCTTGACACCCAGCCCTCCGGCATTTCACGTGTCCCCAGAGCATTCTCGGGAGTGCAATGGACATGCTCAGCTGCCTCAGAGCTCTCCCTCTTTTTCTAGAATATATCAACCCTGCTTCCTGGATGGATTTGCATCCTGAGGTAGAGCTCAGCTTCCTTTCATTCATGTCCAAGTAAATCCTTCGAGCAGCCTGGTCATGAATTAGGGCTGGTTTATTTAACAGTCTGTGTATCTCTTCTTTCTAAGTGCTGTGCATGGACAGAAAGCCAGTGGCATGGACACCAAAGGAAATTTCCCAAAGGCAAGAAAAAGCAAAAAGAAATGTACTGAAATCGACAGCTAGAAAGTCAACAGCAACTTTCTAGAAAGAGGAGTGTCCTAGGTAAGCACAGGTGTCAACCTGACTGTTGAGGGTCTGAGCTCTGGGCACAGGTGTAGAGAGTTGATGGTTGAGTTAAGCCCAGAGCAAACCTGAAGGACATTGTCTAGCTGCTGGGGAAGACCCAGCCCATGGTGGGTGGGATTAGGCCCTGGATAAATCACAGAGAGCTGGTTGAGAGAGTTGGCATCCTTCTGTTCACTTGGCCAGACATGCTGGTCTGACAAGTAAAGATTGTCCATCTCTCAGCTATTATGTGTGATGGTGTGGCCAGTTTCCTCGGCTCTGGTGTTGGTGTGTGCTCTCCCATTAGGTTGGACTGAGAACTGTAACCAGGAATTGTAAGAGAATAAATTCCTTGTTCCCTTAAGCTGTGTGATGGTCATTTTCAGCAACCTGAAATCCAAGGAACATACTGTGGAGAGGGCATGAGAGTTTTTAACAGTTCGGGGAGAAGTTACGTGGCATTCTCTCCTGGGACATTGTGCCAGGTCCATGTCCAGAGAGGGAGATGTATTGTTAAGTAGCAAACATTACCGTTGTCTTTCTTGAGGCTGGAGGTTTGTGTAGCACCCCAACTTCTATGCATTGCTCCACATATATGATTTTGGGGTCTTTTATCTCTATACTATGCAACTCTTTCTTCAGCATTTTCTGACAAATATTTAAGTTCCTACCATGTGCAAGTCACTGTGTTTCTGGTTTGAATCTAAGGATCATGTTTCTCAGCCAAGCTAAGCTCCTGTCAGTCAGGCTTAGAAGCCAACCATGAGGGCATATGATCTACAAGGCTTTCGAGAGAAGTCCCTAAGACTACACCCCACTTCAGTGATTGACTAAGACTACTCAAGAGACTCAGAGTTTAATTATTTACCACCGTGACTTACTACAGTGAAGAGCACTTGTGACTATTGACTTGTTAGTAAAGAGATACAAAGCAAAATCAACTAAGGATTAAGGCCTATGGGGTGGGGCCCACAGGAAGTTAGAGATGACCTTTCAAGTGTTCTTCCCTAGTAGAGACATCAGGTGAAATGTCTATCAAAGAAACTCAGCGGATGTTCACAGCTTTGGGTTTTTATTATAAAGGGGTCATGGAAACATCCACTGTCTAACATAGGCCAAAATTCTCAAAAAAAAAGCGTTACATTGGGCAAACCATATAGACACAACAAGCCACTCTTATCAATAAGGAAGTTATAGGGGGGTCCTCCTGAAATCCAATCACCCTAATGTTAGTCAAGGGTCAACCCCAAAAGCAAGCTTTTTCAAAAGGAGCACTGTCTATCAGGTTCTGTAGGTGGTTGATGTGGAAGTTTGTTATTCAACAAAAATATATATATTCAAGAATGGAGCGACAGAGAGAGGGGCTGTCAGCCTAATGGAATGATTTTTTTTTTCCCACTGCGAGGTATTTAGGGAGGAGAGCAATCCAGAACAGTGGAGATCAGAGAAGAACCAGGAATTAGTGTGAAATATAGTGAGCATATGTTTCAGAGAGCCTGAGAGAACTGGATGGTAGTAGCCTGCAAGAAAACATGCAGTTGGTGCATTCAGATGTCTCTGTACAGTTGGGAGGAGAACAGAGCTCATCATTAGTTTTAGACATTGACAAGTTAATGATGCATATGAAAATATCTAAAGGAACCTGTTATTTAGGCTACAAATCCCACACTTCCGTAGAGCAATAAAAAAATTAGGGAAATATATAATCTATCAAGAAAAAAAACTAGAGAGGAATAAAAATAGAAAACGCAACCGTACTGCAAATTAAAATGATGAAAATACTCTAGACTGCTGACTATTGTAATAGACAAAACAGATCACTGGTTATCATGTAAGGTATAATGCACATGATAAAAATGTACATAATACAAATAACTGAAAAATTTTCTGAAGATAGAATAGATTATAGAAAATAGGATTTTTATTGTTCATAAGAATCACCTAAACATTTAATTTCTAAAATATTTAAAGTAAAGGAAGACAAAGGGATATGTTCAGGCAAGCCAAAGATGTGGCCATGATAAGGTAGATCAGACATAAAAGAATTCAAGGCTGGGACCGGCAAGATGGCTGTAGCAGTTACTCTTAACTATTGCTGTAAGAGAGCATCCAAAGTCAATCAACTTAAGGGAGAAAAGGAGATCTATTCAGCTTACGGTTCCAGAAGGGAGGCACAGTTTCTCATGACAGAGGTGGCATGGCTGGCTGGCCAAAGATGGAGGAGACTATGTCACTGCAGACATCTTGGAAACTGAGAGCTGCAAAACTGCTTGCTGCAAAGGCAGACTTCTCCGGAAGGTAGGGTGGGACTAATCCACCTCAAGGCCCACCCCTTCCTCCAGCAAAGCTCTACCTCTCAAGATGCCATGACCTTGCCAAACACATGAGACTGTGGGGGACACATTTCAAACCATGACAATCCACCCCTGGCCCCCACAAGCTTATTGCCATTTCATTATGTAAACCATACTCAGTCCAACTTTGAAAGTCTTCATAGACTACATCAATAGTCCCAACAGTCCAAAAGTCCAAAGTCCAAAGCCTCCTGTAAAATCAAAACACAAGTTACATACTTCCAACCTACAATGGCACAGAATAAACATTCCCATTCCAAAAGGAAGGAATGGGGGCATATCCAGGAAAGATCCGTCCATAACAAGACTGAAAACTAGCAGGACAAACTCCAAATCTTATAGCTCCAAGTGCAAAAGATGAGCCTCTCATTAAAATCATCTCAGTTCCAAAGGGCTTTGGTTCCCTCTCTCCAACGCAGCTGCCCATAGAACACATCACTCTCTTGGGCTGACTCCTCCCAGGGTATACAGCTCTCCTTGGCAGAGGTACCTTGTTGTCTCTGGTATCTCTAACATCTTCACTTCTCAATGGCAAACTAGGCTTTAACTCCACAGCACAAACTGCCCTTCTTGGGTCTCTAAACTGTAGACTTTCTGCCATATGCTGCTTGGCTTCCATCATTTTTCAAAATCTTGGAGGAGAACTTCATCATCTCCCTCTTGCATCCTTGATGCCTCTAAAACCAGAATCACGTGGTCGACTTTGCCAAGACTGGACCCCTGGAATCACAGCTGATTTCACTTTTCTGTACTGACCATCTCTTTCACTCCTGGGCAATGGCTTTGTAGGAGAAACCAACTTTTGCTTGGGAACTCCACACTTTAGCTCAGGTCTTCTGAAAGGATTTGCATTCTTTTTTTTATTTATTCAATTGTGCGTATGTGTGTATGTATGCGCGTGCATCTGTGTGTGTGTAGAACCACAGACGAATTCGGGAACCACCATGGACGCCTCCACCTCCTCCTTGTTTACTCTGCCCCGGGATTCACAGGCTCCGCCCTACCAGGACCAGAAACGCAGGCCGCCTCTGCTTCTGCCTGGCGTCTATACATGGGATCTGGGATCTGAACTCAGGACCTTCCACCTGCAAGGCAGAGGCTTAACCCCTGAGCCACCTCTCCAGCCCCAGGATTTGCATTCTTATGGGTGGGAGCCTTCCTTGAGGATCTTGCCCTCAAGCTAGGGTCTCTCCTATTAATTAAATTGAGAACAAGCTTTGATTTACAAATGGAGCTAATCTCTTTAACAGCCATTTTGTTCTCTGCTTCTTCCAGGTTCAACTCTTTAAGTTTGCCATTGTATTTTTCATCATTGGATCTTACAGTTTTTGCTCCTTCATCCCTGGTTCTTTGCTCTTTTTCATAACTCTGAAGACAACTAAAAAGTAGTCATATCACGTTGTCAAGACTACATTGCTTCGAAATTTCCTCCGCCAAGCACTCCAGTTTAACTTCAGGCAAGCTTTCAGGATGAGGGCAAAACTTCACTAAACTCTCAGCCATCACATGGCTCCATGTGTCACTCGTCCAGTTGCAAATACAGTCTCTGTTCCCCTCTGGACTTCCACTGCCTGTGTCTCTCACAGCATTGCTCTCCTCTGAGCTCTTACGAAAAAGGCCCATTTGGCCCCCTCGCCAAGACACAAAGACTTTCCCAGCACAAAATCCCAAAGTTCTCCATATTTCTCCCAACAAACAGTTCCAAAGGCACACTAGCTACATCACAGCATTGGCCATACTGCTGGGGACCAATTTCTGTCTCAGCGTCACATTGTGGTACCAGCTGTTCCTAATCTCACAGCACTACCTCACTCCTGCTACCAATTTCTGTAGCAGTTACTCTTAACTATTGCTGTGAGAGAGCACCCAAAGTCAATCAACTTAAGGGAGAAAGGGAGATTTATTCAGCTTATAGTTCCAAAAGGGAGGCACAGTTTCTCATGGCAGAAGCAGCATGGCTGGCAGGCCAAAGCTGGAGGAGCTAAGTTACTGCAGATATCTTGGAAGCTGAGAGCTGGAAAACTGCTTGGTGCAAAAGCAGACTTCTCCTGGAGGTAGGGTGGGACTAATTCACCTCAAGGCTCATCCCTTGTGACTGCCTTTCTCCAGCAAGGCTCCGCCTCTCGAGGTGGCATGACTTTGCCAAAACACATGAGACTGGGGGAACACATTTCAAATCATAACAAGGGCTCAGAGAATTGGGAGCATGCTTGCAAACTTGGGGACTTGAGTGCCACATGCTTCTGAAAGGTGTCCTTTGACCTCTACCAGTGCATGCCATGTTATGCATGCATGCACCTCTCTCTCTCTCCTCTCCTCCTCCTCTCATTCTTCCTCCTCTTTTTCTTCAGTCTCGTCCTCCTCCTTCTCCACCTCTTTCTCTTCCTCCTCTCTCCTTCCCTCTTAAATAAGTAAAAATATTTTAAAACTAATTCAAGGCAGAGTCATCACTAAAGCTAGAGAAGCAGCTATTGTAATAAAAGATTGAACATAAGACAAACATGTGGGGGCTGGAGAGGTGGCTCAGGGGTTAAGCCTCTGTCTTGCAGGCAGAAGGTCCTGAGTTCAGATCCCAGATCCCACGTATAGACGCCAGGCGGAAGCGGGGGCGGCCAGCGCTTCTGGTCCTGGTAGGGCGGAGCCTGTGAATCCCCGGGGCAGAAGGAGGTGGAGGCGTCCATGGTGGTTCGCGAATTCGTCCGTGGTTCTACACACACACGCGCGCGCGCACCCACACACACAGTTGAATAAATAATAAAAAAAATGTGTTATTAAAAAAAAAAAAAAAAAAAAAAAAAAAAAGACAAACATGTGTTAGTGGTGTGGCTAACTTGTTCAGCATACTATTAAGTCTTATGTTCAATCCTTAGCAACACACGCACACACACACACATACACACACAAGCAAAACAATGAGAAAAGGCAAATGCAATCTTGTGTGAACCTAAGTAGATGACATCAATGTTCAGGATACAGACTTTCAAAAATGAATCAAAGTGTACGGGATAAAGTAACAGTGCTCTATGGTGGGCGTTTTCACATGGCTATCTACAATGTAAGTCAGGTCATCACTGCTTTGTCTAAACTTCAGCCAACCAGTCTCACCTATGGGCAGACACAATGCTGCACATGGTGATGGAATTCACATTTAAACTCCACACATCACGTTTGAAGAAGGAGCTAGCACTGGGCCTGAGAATATATTTCACCCAATCTCCAAATATTAATGTCATTCACTCATGGCAATTTAATTAAGTTGGAATATATTAGCCAAAAGAAAAAGTAGGATAATGTGGTATTTGGAAACTCATGACCCGAGTGCTCAGTGACTACAGTGAGGACCACGGAATACGCAGAGATGGACAGCAAATGGAAAACATCACATCACATGGGCTTTGCAGATGTCAATGGTTTTGGATAAGATAAAAGCTACAATTCAATATCTGTGTTGATATACAACTTAAGAAACTGCTGAAAAGAACAAAATAAATCCAAATAAAACAGGTTTTTTCCCCCTTTCATTTTTGCTTTGAGACAGGGTCTCACTACATAATCCAAGCTGATCTCTAAGACTTATCAATCCTTTTGCCTTGGCTTCCCAATTGTGACACCATTCTTGGCTTAGAAAAAGAATCTGTGTGTGTGTGTGTACACAAGAGGTTGTTTGAATGTATGTGCCTGTAGAGGCCTAAGGTTGGCATTGGTAATCATTTTGGATTGCTCTACTTCTTCATTGCTTTGCTCTGGAGTTTCCCAGGTTCTGTCCTCCAGGGTCGGAATTACAGGCTGCTGCCATTTTTGTCTGGTATTTTTACATAGGATCTAGGGATCAGAACTCAGGTCCTTTCTCTTACAAGGAAAGTTCTTAACCCCTGATCCATCTCCTAGCTCTCTCCCTCAAAAAAAAAAAAAAAAAAAAAAAAGGCAATCTTATTTCTTTCCTCATTACAAATAATTCTTTTTCTGTAAATCTGGACCTCACACTTAGCAGATCTTCAAACTTCAAAGATGTGAAACTCAACGCTGGTGCCTGGTTCATCGTGACAGTGACAAATGGCCCTCCTAACTAGGCTGACCACTTTGTTCTCAGACGTGTGTATTGTGGCTATTAGTATAAGACAGAGGTTACTGCCCTGGGAGAGGGAAAAATCTCCAATATGTTACAGTGGGAGGCACCAAACTGCTTCCTTGAATCAGACAACACTGGTACATGTCTGAGACAGACAATTGCAGGTGGAGACCTCTCCCACTAGTGAGAGTTGAACCACCTCCTTTTTTATTTTCTCTCTGTGGGGGGGCACCAAGCACACACACACAACTACTGAGATCAGATTTGTCTTTCTTCTGCTTAGGATTGGTGGCATCAAAATGTTCTTTCTACAGTTCCTTCCCTGTGCATCTTGAGATCACCGAAGCCTGTTATCTATGGATCACAAGATTATGTACATAAGTCACAGTGAATAAGTAAGTCTGTCCCCATATAACAACTAGGTGTCACATCTGCTTTACAATGTGCATGTTTAGCATAATCCGGTAAAGAATTTAGCTTCACTGGTCCCAAGTTTTTCCCTGGTATAAATACTTGTGCTTGCTGCAAATAAAATTGGCTTGGATGGTTTGGATAAAGGACATCCTGACTCCCTCTGACCCAGCCTGATCTTCATTCCCACTCCTGCTTCCCCCATATCACATGGGTTCACACTGGTTCATCGTCCTGTGCAGTTACCCAAATGGCACAGCGGTGGAAGTTGATAAAATGGACCATTCCAAAGTTTTGGCTGGATTGCAACTTCTGGGCATGAGGTAAAAATAGCAGATAGAGCATTAGGTGCCCATTGCTTTGAGGTGATGCTACAGAGGGACCTATGAGGGAAAACATGCAGAAGACATGTTGGAAAAGCAGACACTCGTTATGCATGACACAGTGGGAGTGGAAGAGCCATCATATGGCACAGAACTGGTCCCAGTGGTTGATGGCCGAGTTTGCATCAGCCTTGGAGAGAGGAACAGGCTGTTGAGCCACGCACAACACAGCATCTCTGTGCCCTTCTTCAAGTGTCAACAAGACAAGAGGTGGAATTCTAAAAGACAGAACCCAGTTAATATCCACATGGCTGTTTAGTGCCTCTTCAGGTGAATGCCGCTGATTGATAGGCAATAACTTGAAACACAGAATCCTACATCACCTACATCTTGTGCCAAACACATATGTTTATCACAAGGCTTCTTCCTCAGATCTTGCTCCATGTCAGAGTTAAGCACAGGTTTCAACTTGACTGTTGAGGGTTTGAGCTTTGGGCACAGGTGTAGAGAGTTGATGGTTGAGTTAAGCCCAGAGAAAACCTGAAGGAGATTGTCTGGTTGATGGGGAAGACACAGCCCATGGTGGGTGGAATTAGGCCCTGGATAAATCACTGGTTGAGAGCTGATTGAGGGAGTTGGCATCCTTCTGTCCACTTGGCCAGACATGCTGATCTGGCAAGTAAGGATTGTGCACCTCTCAGCCGTTATGCAGTGATGGTGTGGCCAGTTCCCTTGACCCTGGTGTTGGTGCGTGCTCTCCTGTCAAGCTGGACTAAGAACTGCAACCAGGAATCATAAGAGAATAAACCCCTTGTTCCCTTAAGCCGTTTGATGGCCATTTATCAGCAATCATGTAGGCAGATGCAACACTCCATACACATGATTTAAGTATGAAATGCTTGGTCCCTGGGGTGGTGGGATCTTTAGGAGGTAGATCCCTGTGGTCCATAGTATTATGACCATAGTAAGAAGTTCCAAAGACCCCTATGGTCCTTGATAAAGGGGAGCCATACAAGAAGCAAACTTGACCTCTCTCCCACCCCAACTCTATTCTCTCTCTGTACCTAGTCCAAGATGTAATTGTTTGCTTCTAAATGCTTCCCACCACCTACCATTCAGCATGAGGTCCTCGTTAGGGCTGAGCCGATGAAGATGCCTATGCCCTCAATCCTCCAGAACTGTAAGCTACATAAATCTCTCCACTTTCCCAAGTAGCTTTGTGAGGTATTTCATTATATTGTAGGAAAATCTGACTCATACACCTTCTGGCCTCTTATTCCTCCGTGCAAAGTTTGTGGCCAAATATCCAGCCCTACGAGTTACTTTTCTTGTGGCTGTAACCAAATGCCTGATGTGAAGCAACCTGAGGAAGGATCCGTTCTGGCTCACAGTTTCACAGTTAAGCAAGATAGGGTAGCTGCTGCCCTGTGCATGGAGGAGGGAAGTCTCTAGCGTGATTCGTTACCTGCATCTAGAGGAATCAGGAAACAGAAGTTTCAGGCTGGAACCAAGTTAGCTATTACCTTCTCCTATGGCCTCATGTTTGCCAGTTAGACCCTAGATCCAAAATGCGTCACAACCTCCTCAATACCACCATCAGGAAACCAATACCTACTCAAATTCAGTGACTGGCAAGATTTCACATGCTGTTTTGGGGACCATTTGGAGCATGGCTGTTGTTTCATAGCCGTCCATTCAGCTCACCCCACCCCACGGCGTAAGATTTTTTTTTTCTTTTTTTCCATCAGATGATCATAAGGACTCATTTCAGGGGAAGAGAGATGGCTCAGGGGTTCATGCCTTCGTTTTTACAAGCAAAAGGACCTGAATTCAAAAACCTCAGATTCTATGTACAAATGCTAGGCAGAAATGGAGCCGGTCTGTAATTCTGTAATGTCCTGGAAGGTGGAGCCTAGGAAACTCCAGAACAAAGCAATAAGGAAGTAGAGTAACCCAGAATGGTTCTCAATGTTATACTTAGCCCTCCATAGGCACATACACTCATTGTCCTCTTGCACTCATATGTTTAAACACACATGTATGTCTATCCACATGTAACATACACACATACATACACACATATAGCATGCCAAAAAATAATGACTCTGGCTGGAGAGATGGCTCAGGGGTTAAGCCTCTGCCTCACAAACAGAAGGTCTTGAGTTCAGATCCCAGATCCCACATAAATATGTCATGCAAAAATGGCAGTGGCCTATACTTTCAGCCCTGGAAGGCATAGCTGGGGAAACTCCAGAGCAAAAGGAAAGAAGAGGTAGAAGCAATCCAGAGTGATCCTGAAGTCATCCTTGGGCCTCCACAGGCACACACAGTGCCCTCTGATACACACAGACATACACGGAGACAGATATATAAACATACACAAGGGCATGCATGTACATACATGCAAAAATACAATAAATAATGACTCATTTGGGGCCATAGGCATGACCTGAGAGATTGAATCTAATGCCATGGAGGGGAGATACTTGGGTCTGGGTCATGCATCCATTTAACTGCCCATATTCTCTGGACCCGCTCTGTGTTCTCTGGACTTACTGTGTGTTCTCTGGACCTACTCTGTGTTCTCTAGAACTGCTCTAGTTTCCAATCATTTGATGTCTCATAGTCAATTTCTTGTCTGTTTTTCTTTCTTGCTGTGTGTGTGTGTGTGTCTTGCATGTGTGTGAGTACATATATGGCCACCCATGTACACATGGATGGACACAGAGGAAGATGTTGGATGTTCCTCTATCACTCTATGTCTTATTCCTTTGAGACAGGATCCCCCTCTGAACCAGAGCTCACAGTTTGGCTAGGCTGACTGACCATGGAACTCTTGGCCCCCTAATGCTGGCGTTACAGGCACATGCAGGTAAGCCCAGCTTTTTATGTGGGTTCCAGGAATTCACACTTAGGCCCTCATGCTTGCCCAGGAAGTGATCTTACCCATAAGGCCATCTTCCCAGCCTCTCACAGTCAATTTCAAAGTGCCCTTTAAATTAATATTGCTTGCAAGTCGTGACAAGTAATCATGTGCTGCAGAAAACAGACCCTGGTGCCAGGTTTCCAGAATTCTGTCCTGCGTTGCCAGTAATGGACCTTGAAGGCACCCAATGGCATCTTTACCTACCATGCACACCCTGGCATCACTGGACCTGCTGGTATGGAGGCCAAGAATCAGGTTAGATAGACCTACACGAATCTCCCGCAGTCTCCCCTTGCTCTGGGAATTATTTGAACTACAAAACAGACAAGTCAATGCTACATTACTATTATGTATATGATACCCTGAATCCAATGAGTTCCGACACTACCATGTCTTGAATGAATACATGATGGTCCAGTCACCAGTGTCTTCCTCCTCCACTTCACTGGGCTCAATCGCTCGGCTCGCTCCTATAGTCTCAACTGGATCAGAACGATCAATAAACAGAAGGAAAATCTTGTCCCTTGGGATGATCTAGAAAGAACAGTTATACTCAAGATATATTCATCATCTTCACTCAAGTTGGTCCCCAAATAGGGGAACCTTGCAGATGACTGAATGTACGTGTAGGCTTTAGGCCTTGAGTATGGGGGTGTTGGGATGCAGCATCCTATCTCAAACCCATGGGCCCCTCCCCCAGTTTCACCAACATGAACGGAAGTCTAAATTGTAGCCATGGAGCTTTATCCTCATCAGCTGGTATCTGGGTGTGCAGAAGACTGGCTGTCTTTTGTTCTGTTCAATCAGCATCATGCTCTGTAGAATGTGGAGAAAATCAAGGTCCCTGTTGGTTGTCACACTGTGGTTGCCTTGCATTGTTGCTGACAAATCCACCACCAAATAGCTTATGAGAGAACAAAGAATTTATTTTCTCTTATGATAGTCTGGCTACAGCTCCTTGTCCAGCTTAGCAGGAGTAAGTTTCCCACACACAAACAAAAATTACCAAGTCTCTTCACTGATGGAGACTTAATTGGCACTTTGCACTATCTTGACTAAGCTGATGGGAGTGGTTTGTCATCCAGCACATTATGACAGTTCTTTGCACATATGAACCTAACGGGCATATGAGAGGGCATCTTTGCTCTTTATATCTTTGCTCTGGATGGAAGGCTACTATCTTTGATTTCTCATCAGGGATGGTTTTTTAATTTATTGTCTTGACAATGACATTTGACACTTGGGTTTTCCTAATATCATTGGCGAGACATTATATAGAAATGGTGTAGCCAGTTCCCTCAGCCCTGGTGTTAGTGCGTGCTCTCCTGTCAAACTGGACTGAAAACTGTAACTGGAAAATCATAAGAGAGAATAAACCCCTTGGCCCCTTAAGCAGTTTGATGGTCATTTATCAGCACCATGCAGGCAAACTGCAACATATATCACAAGCTCAGGCTTGGACGAATCAAAATCTTGTTTTCTGCAGCATGTTTTTTTTTTTTTCTGTAGTATGTTTTGATTGCTCTTTGTGGCCTGCTTTTGTTTCATTTTTCTAAAATAATATAGCAAACAATTGTGTAGCCATTGTCTGACCTATGAACTAGAAATAATGTTAGTACTTCTCTGTATCCTTAAAATTTAGGAATAAGGACGCCGTCGCCCCCATCCCCCCTTTTGCACCCCAACCCGCTCCGCCGATCGGGACGCGCGCGCGCACACGGTCCAGCCGGGTCTCAACCTCGCGCCCTAGCTGGTGAGTACCCCTCCACCCGCGCACCGCCCACCAGGACCCCAGGTCGGCCCACCGGGACCCGGCTCCGACTCCCACCATCCAGCCGGAGCCGCGCGCCGGGCCGAGGGACGAGGAGGACCGCCCCCTGCGCCCGGGCCCCGCCCCAGCTGCCCTCGGGTTAAATAGCTCCACGCCATCGCCCCCATCCCCTTTTGCACCCCACCCCGTTCCACCGGTCGGGTCGTGCGCGTGGTCCAGCCGGGCCTCACCCCACGACCTAGATAAGTCTCCGCCCGCCCCGCCCACCAGGACCCCAGGCCAAATAATTCAGTTTAGTGAAATTGAGAGATCTTAAGAGTTAAAATGACAATGCCAAAGTCAAAGTGCAAATCCATGAGAAGCAACACTCAAGTAAACAAATTTCCCACTGAAGGAATTAATCCCATAATGTTAGACTCCAACAAGAACAAACCCGCGGAAAAAGGCCAAGAAAGCCCCACCCAGGATAAAGACTTTCAAAATATGATCATTACCATGTTCAATACTATGAAAGAGGAAATCAGGGAGGAATTACATAACCGAATCAATCGCTTTGAAGAGGAACACAACAGACATCTGGAGGAGTTGAGAAAAACAGTGCAAGAAACAAAAAGTGGCATAGAACAGTTAAAACAAACTCAAGCAGAGTTTAAAACTGAGCTAAAAGACAAGTAAGTTATCTTCAACCCAGAACGCCACAGAGAGTCTTATCAACAGAACTAATGAAGCAGAAAACAGAATTTCAGACCTTGAAGATAAAGTGGGAGTACTAACCCGCTCAATGGAAGAGGTTGTTAAAGCCAAAAAGATACTTGAGAGAAATATCCAAGAGATATGGGACACCCTGAAAAAGCCTAACATGCATATTCATGGAATACCAGAGCAAGAATCTCAAAATACCACCCCTGAGGAAATTTTTCAAACGATCATCAAGGAAAACTTTCCTCATCTAAAAAAAGAGAGGCCCATCCATATACAAGAGGCATTCCGCACCCCAAACAGATACGACCAAAATAGAAGCACACCGCGGCAAATAATAGTTAAAACACTCCACATTCAAGATAAAGAACTGGTGCTGAGAGCTTCAAGGGAGAAAAAACAAGTCACTTTTAAAGGTAAACCTATTAAAATAACAAATGACTTCTCAGTTGAAACAGTAAAAGCAAGAAGAGCTTGGAGAGACATACTTCAAGTATTGAATGAGCAAAAATGTCAACCCAGGCTGATTTACCCTGCAAAACTATCAGTCATGATCGAGGGAGAAAGAAAAATTTTCCAGCACAAAGACAACTTTAAGGGATACATGGCCACCAAACCAGGCCTTCGAAAAATGCTAGAAATGATACTCAAGCGTGAAGAAAAAAACAGGCATATCCAGGAGAACAGAAGGCAAGTATAACATCATTAAAAACGAAGCAATATACTTATAAAAGCTACTAAACATAATAAATGTCTGGAATTAACAATAATTTCTCCATTATAACACTAAATGTTAATGGAATTAATTCACCGATCAAGAGACAAAGATTACAAACATGGATTAAAAATCACAATCCATCAATCTGCTGCCTGCAGGAAACCCATCTCACCACAAAAGATAGGCACGCTCTAAAAATAAAAGGCTGGTCAACAATTCTACAAGCAAATGGAAGCAGAAAACAGGCAGGGGTAGCCATTATGCTATCAGACAAAGTGGATTTCAAACCAAAGAAAATTATAAGAGACACGGATGGATACTACATTTTAGTCACAGGTACAATTCACCAGGAAGACTTCACAATACTGAACATATATGCACCCAATACGGGCCCCTCCACATTCATTAAGAAAACCCTACAGCGTCTAAAGCAAGAAATCAATCCCCAAACGATAATTCTTGGGGACTTCAACACCGCCCTCTCAACATGGGATAGATCAACAGGTCAAAAGCTTAACAGAGACACTTTGGAACTTAATCAAACCCTGAAAGAAATAGACCTTACAGATCTCTATCGAACTTTTCACCCACGCACCAAAGAATACACATTTTTCTCAGCAGCACACGGAACTTTCTCCAAAATAGATCACATATTGGGCCACAAAATGAATCTACACATATACAAGAAAGTTGAAATTCTAACCTGTGCCCTATCAGACCACCACGGCCTAAAGCTGGACATCCACAACACATCAAACAAGAGAAAATACACTAACTCCTGGAAACTTAACACTATGATGCTGAATGAGAACTGGATTCAGGAAGAAATTAAAAAGGAAATTCAAGATTTCCTGAAAGTGAATGATAACGAAAATACAACTTACCAAAATCTCTGGGACACAATGAAAGCTGTTCTAAGAGGTAAGTTCATAGCTCTTAATGCCTACATCAAAAAAATGGAAACATCGGAAATAAACAACTTAACAATGCAGCTTAAAGCTTTAGAGAAACTAGAGCAATCTGATCCCAAAAGTAGTAGAAGAGAGGAGATTAGCAAAATAAGGGGAGAAATATCTGAAATTGAGATTAAGAAAACGATAGAAAAAATCAACCAGTCAAAAAGCTGGTTCTTTGAAAAAATCAATAAGATTGATACACCCCTAGCTAAACTAACCAAAAGCAAGAGAGAGAAAACCCAAATTAACAAAATTAGAAATGAACATGGAGTTATCACTACTGATACCCAAGAAATCCAGAGAATTATAACATCATATTTCAAAAACTTATACTCTGTGAAGTTTGACAACACAAAAGAGATGGATGAATTTCTAAGTAAACACAACTTACCTAAATTGAATCAGGAAGTTGTGAATTATTTAAATAGTCCTATAACATATAAGGAAATTGAGGAAGTAATCTCGAATCTTCCCACCAAAAAATGTCCTGGACCAGATGGATTCAGCACAGAGTTCTACCAGACATTTAAGGAGTTAATAACACCAATACTCCTTAAACTGTTCCATCAAATAGCAAAGGAAGGAACACTACCAAATTCCTTCTATGAAGCTAATATCGTTTTAATCCCAAAACCTAATAAAGATTCACTTAAAAAAGAAAACTATAGGCCGATCTCCCTGATGAACACAGACGCAAAGATTCTCAACAAAGTCTTAGCAAATCGGATTCAAAAACATATCAAAAAGATCATTCACGGGGACCAAGTAGGCTTCATCCCTGGCACACAAGGTTGGTTCAACATACGCAAATCAATAAATGTAATTCATCATGTAAACCAGTCCAAAGTCCAAGACCACATGATACTCTCGATAGATGCAGAAAAAGCTTTTGACAAGATCCAACAGCCTTTTATGATCAAAACGCTAGAGACAGTAGGAATGGAAGGAACCTTTATCAATATAATAAAAGCTGTATACAACAAGCCCACAGCAAGGATTATGCTCAATGGGGAACAATTGGAAGCATTCCCACTTCGATCAGGAACTAGACAAGGCTGTCCACTCTCACCACTTCTATTCAATATTGTACTTGAAGTCTTAGCTGAAGCCATAAGACAAGAAAGGGACATAAGAGGGATTCAAATCGGCAAGGAAGAAATCAAGCTATCCCTATTTGCAGATGACATGATCTTATACCTGAGGGATCCCAAAAACTCCACCAGGAAGCTCCTGGAACTAATTGAGAAGTTCAGCAGGGTGGCAGGATACAAAATAAATGTGCAAAAATCAGAGGCCTTCCTATATGCCCAGAATGAAAGAAGTGAAAAAGCCTTGAGAGAAACCATGCCATTTACTATAACCCCTAAAAAAATGAAATACCTTGGTATAAACCTAACTAAGGAGGTAAAAGACCTTTACAATGAAAACTTTAAAACCCTAAAGAAAGAAATTGCAGAAGACACCAGAAGGTGGAAAGACCTCCCTTGTTCCTGGATTGGCAGAATCAACATTGTAAAAATGACCATCCTACCAAAGACAATATACAGATTCAATGCTATACCAATCAAAATCCTAAAGCAATTCTTCAAAGAAGTTGACCAAATAATCTCAAAGTTCATATGGAGACACAAAAACAATCCTGAGTAACAAAAACACAGCTGGAGGTATTACCATACCAAACCTAAGTCTATACTACAAATCCATAGTTGTAAAGACAGCCTGGTACTGGCTCCAAAATAGACACACAGATCAATGGATAAGGATTGAAGACCCAGATATAAACCCACAAAGTTACAGCCATTTGGTCTTTGACAAAGGGGCCCAAAGAATCCAATGGAAAAAGAACAGCATCTTCAACAAATGGTGCTGGCAAAACTGGATCTCCACATGCAGAAGATTAAAGCTGGACCCGTACTTGTCACCATGTACAAGACTTAATTCCAAATGGATCAAGGACCTTGATATCAGGCCAGAGACTTTAAAAACCATAGTTGAAAGGATAGGGAACTCCCTCGAGCTGATTGGGCTAGGCCAACACTTCCTAAACAGACATCCAATGGCACAGTCACTGCTACCAACTCTCAACAGTTGGGATCTTGTGAAATTAAAGAGCTTCTGTTCAGATAAAGAGATTGTCACACGAGCTCAAAGGCAACCCACAGAATGGGAGAAAATCTTCACTAATCACATATCTGACAGAGCTCTACTGTCCAGAGTGCACAAAGAACTTAGAAAATTAAACTCCAAGGAAAACACTGGCCCAATTAAAAAATGGGCCCTGGAACTTCAAAGAAACTTTACCAGGGATGAAATTAAAATGTCTAACAATTATCTTAAAAAATGCTCCACTTCCTTCGCCATCAGGGAAATGCAAATCAAAACTTCCCTGAGATATCATCTCACCCCGGTCAGGATGGCAAAAATCCACAATACAAACAACAACAAATGCTGGAGAGGATGTGGAGAGAGGGGAACTCTCCTACATTGTTGGTGGGAATGCAGGCTCATACAGCCACTCTGGCGAGCCGTCTGGAGATTCTTAAAGAAATTAAAGATTGAAATGCCATATGACCCTGCTATCCCACTTTTGGGAATAACCCCCCATGCAGCAGAGGTTCGCCTTGATAGCACAAGCACGACCATGTTCATAGCAGCACTGTTTACAATAGCAAAGTCATGGAATCAACCTAAATGTCCAACAGTTGACGAGTGGATAAGGAAACTGTGGTACATCTATACAATGGAGTACTACTCAGCCATCAAAAATGATGAATTACTGGAATTTGCTGGGAAATGGATGTCATTAGAAAGAATTATATTAAGTGAAGTATCCCAAACCCAGAAAATTAAGCGCTGTATGTACTCCCTAATAGGTGGCTCCTAGTACCAAACTCACCCAGCCCACATTGAGACACTCAAAAGTAAACCTATGTAACACAGTAATTGCAAGGATTATGAACAAGAGAGATGGGTTAGGAGGGCCACACCAGAAACAAGGAGAGAGGAGACCATGTTACAGCAGAGAAAATAGGCCTCCATCAAGGTCTGCAAGTAAGTAATGAGAAACCTGGTTAAGTTCACAGACGTTCTTTCCTGATCTCACCAGAAAGGGAGGGCATATAGTCTAGCAGATAAAAAGTAATCATTTTGCAAATGGGTGATGGACCCCTCCCTCAGTGAGGTTTCCTACTCTTATTACATCTACCCTTGAATGTGCTATTACAATAAGACTCCAGTTTAACAGCTTTTTGTCTCTGGCCAGGGGGTGACATACAGTGCCCAGCAGAATGGAGTGAAGGGAATTGCAGGAGCAGCAAAACTGCAAAAGAAAATCAACAAACCACAATCCAGAACTTCAGAGACTCTATATCAATCACATAGAACTAGGCCAGCCTAATCTCTCCCCATCCTGGAGCTCAGGGACATTTGCGGAAGAGGGAGCGGTAAGATTGTAAGAGCAAAAGGATGGGAGGAGCAACGATTTGCAAGATTCTCAACAATAGTTGGGGCCAAAGCAATCATAATGGGACTTTGCATGCCCTGCGCAATGTCCAGTGCACTGTTGCCCTCATAAAGTCTAGCATCTGTTAAGGGCACCGAGACCCCTGGAGGCAAGGGATTGACAGCCATAGTAGTGATCTTATGCTTAAGGGGAACAAGAGAAAGGGCTTATGGAAATGCCACTGGGTCCTTATATGTCATCGGAGAGGAGGACCCAGTGGAGAGTTAGGCATACACAATAAAGGACTCTCTGGGAATTGGGGGGAGGCACTGGGGGAAGGGGAGGGGGAGGAGGGGGGAGGGAGGGAACTGGTAAAAAATTTTAAAATGTATAATTAAATTTTTAATAAAAAAAAACAAAAAAAACAAAAAAAAACAAATTGTTGTTTTTTTAAAAACTTTATTTGTTCATTCATTGAATGTGTGTGTGTGTGTGTGTGTATCAGAGGACACTGTGTGTCCCTGTGGAAGACTAGGGTGACTTCAGGAATCATCCTTGGATTTCGTCTTCCTCTTTCTTGCTTTGCTGTAGGATTTCCCAGGCTCTGCCCACCGGAGCCAGAAGTGCAAGCCACCGCCATTTCCATGTGGCGTTTCCACATGGGACCTGGGATCTGAACTCAGGACCTTTTGCTCGTGAGGCAGAGTCTTAACCCCTGATCCATCTCTCGAGCCCTTTTTCTTTCCTTTTATTATTTATTTATTTGTTTGTTTGTTTGTTTATTTAATTGTGTGTGTGTGTGTGTATGTGTGTGTGTGTGTACCAAAGGGCACTTGAGTGTGTGTGCTTGTAGAGGCCCAGTGAGGACATCAGAAACCATACTAGATGGCTCTACCTCCTTATTGCTTTGCTCGTGAGTTTCCCAAGCTTGCTTTCCAGGGCTGAAAGTGCAAGTCACAGCCATATCCATCTGATGCTTTTACAAGGGATCCAGGATCCAGACTCAGGTCCTTCTGCTTTCAAGGTGGAGGCTTTAACCACTAAGCCACCTCTCCAGCCCCAGGAGGACTTTAAAGATTTGGAGACGGTGACTTTCATCACATCACTATTTAGCATGTTAGAGTGTATGCAGCTGGAGTGATACATTTTTTTTAAACTGTCACCCAATGGTGATGATAATATTTAATGGGTTCTATGACAAGTGCACGGAGTGTGTGCCGCAGAGGCGGGTGCAGAGTGGAAGCAATGAAGTCCACACACGAGTTCACAAAGTGGCCTTCCTTTCTCCAACACTGCTGTGGACACGAGCCTGACACATGTCCAGCCCACTATCAGCAGAAGCCAAGGCTGAGCAATAGACATTGTGGTAGGTGTGGTTAGTCTAGCCAAGTCCTGACACAAATGAGCATCACACACAGACTATCCTACTGTCATGGTTTGAAATGTGTCCCCCACAGTCTCATGTGTTTGGCAAGGTCATGGCACCTTGAGAGGTGGAGCCTTGCTGGAAGAAGGCTGTCAGGAGGGGTGGGCCTTGAGGTGGATTAGTCCTACCCTACCTCCAGGAGAAGTCTGCCTTTGCAGCAAGCAGTCTGCAGCTCTCGGCTTCCAAGATGTCTGCAGTGACTTAGCCTCCTTCAGCTTTGGCTAACCAGCCATGCCGCCTCTGCTTTGAGAGACTGTACCTTCCCTCTGGAACCGTAGGCTGAATAAACCTCCCTTTCTCCCTTAAGTTGATTGACTTTGAATGCTCTCTCACAGCAATAGTTAAGAGTAACTGATACATCTACTAAGATGAATGGACTAGGAGCAAATGAGAGGAGCCCACTCGCAAAGCTCTGAGGGCTGCCTGCATCTCACTGAGGACCAGCCTGGCCTCAAACTCACAGTGAACATCTGGCTGCTGCCTGCCCAGTGAGGTGAATATAAGATGGATGCAGTCAAACCAGGCTTGGAGAATGTCATGGTTACTCTGAACTATTGCTGTGAGAGAACACCCAAGGTCAAATAAATTAAGGGAGAAAAAGAAATTTATTCATCTTAGGGTTCCAGAGGGTAGAGACATGGCTGCTGGCTGAAGCTGGCCCGCTAAGTCATGGCAGACATCCACGCGGCTGGAGGATTCCTGGAGAGTCTCTCTTCTTCCCAGTCTTTGTTCTATGGCTCCTTTTATCTGGTCCTCTACTGGGAGGTTCCAATGAGATCTAGAAAAGTTCCAGTGGGATCCAGGGGTGGTCTTGTATTGTAATGTATTGATCTAGATCTTAGTTAATACCAGGTATGGTCAAGTTGATACCCAGGATTAACTCTCACAGTGAATATGTTGGTTCTCAGGGTGTTGCTAGGCAGTAAGCACAAAAAGCTTCGTTCCAAAAGCTAACAGTCAACCATCGGTTGATGGTTCAGAAAGCTAACCATATGACAGCTTAGTTTCAAGCCATAGTGGTATGCCCAGAGCTGACTGATCAGCGCAGAACAACCCCCAAATCTGAAGAAGTGATAACAGTGGCCAGGCTCCACTGAAGCCACGAGAGGGTAGACAGAGGTCCAGTGGAGTCCATGTGCCTGGGGCTGCTAGAGCTGATGCCCTGCATGGCAGACAGGGCCCAACTCTTGGCTGCAGTTCCAAGCCTGGCGCTCGGAAGGAACGGGGTTGTTTGTCTTGTGCTGGGGATGTGACGTCAGCTTGCTGGGGTGCTGGGATCCAGCCAGTCCTCATCTCCTCTTCCACCCTCACCAGGACAGAGATTTTTGTGTGTATGTGTGTCTGTTTATTTACAAATATATAGAATTCACACTTAAACTGGCATCTAGTACTTTGTGGATGCTTAGGCAAATGTGGATAGAATGGACAAATTGAGCTGGCTTTTCAAAGTTTTTTTTTAAATAACAAATAAAAATTAAGATAAATCACATATTATTAAATTCAACTTTACAAAGGGCACGAGTCACTGGCCTATAATATAGTCACAAGGCTGCATGCCTGTCACTACTAATTCCAGAACATTTTTACTATTCTCCAAGAAAATCCCATTATTAATATTCACTCTAATCCTTTCTCCCCTAATTCTTGGCAATCTACTTTTCTACCTCTTGATACGTCTGTTCTGAATGTTTCTTCTATTGCCTGCAGTCAATTTGGCCATGCCCAAGTTTATGTAAATGGAATCATATTACACATGCCTGTCATTATGGGATGCTTTCATTTAGCATGTTTTCAGGCTTAGCATGTCATAACATATACCGGTGTGTCTCTGTTTTTTATGGCTAAACAATACTCCATTGTATTTACATACAGTGTACTACTTACTAGTGAGTTCATGAATATGTATGTTGTTTTCATGTTTTGACTAATATGTTTCTAAGAAATTCATGCATACTTTTTAACTTTAAAAAATTTTTTTAAATTTTTTTATTGTTTATTCAATTGTGTGTGTGTGTGTGTGTGTAGAACCACGGGCAAATTCGGGAACCACCATGGACCACCTCCACCTCCTCCTTGTTTACTCTGCGCTGACCAGAAACTCAGGCCGCCACCCCCCCAGCTTCAGCCCGGCGTCTATACGTGGGGTCTAGGATCCGAACTCAGGACCTTCCGCCTGCAAGGCAGAGGCTTAACCTCTGAGCCACCTCTCCAGCCCCTTAAAAAAAATCCAATACCCATCAGGATGGAGTGAAGGGCATTGCAGGAGCAGCAAAACTGCAAAAGAAAATCAATAAACCATAATTCAGAACTTCAGAGACTCTATATCAACCACCTAGAACTAGGCCAGCCTAATCTCTCCCCATCCTGAAGCTCAGGGAAATTTGCGGAAGAGGGGGCGGTAAGAGTGTAAGAGCACAAGGATGGGAGGAGCAATGATATGCAAGATACTCCACACAAGTTAAGGCCGAAGCAATCATAATTGGACTTTGCATGCCCTGCGCAATGTCCAACACACTATTGTCCCCACAAAGTCTAGCATTTGCTAAAAGCACCAAGATCCTTGGAGGCAAGGGATTGACAGCCAAAATAGTGTTCCTATGCTTAAGGGGAACACAGGAAAGGGTTCAGGGAAAAATGCCACTGGGTCCTTGTATGTCATCGGAGAGTAGGACCCAAAGGACAGTCAGGCATGCACATTAAAGGATTCTCTGGGGATTGGGGGAGGGGAGGCACTGGGGGGTGGGGAGGGAGGGGTGAGGGGAGAGCGAGCAGAGGGGTGGGGCAAGGAGGAGGGAGGGAGGGAACCGGTGTACCTATTAAGTTTGTATGAGTGGAGATAATAAAAAATGTTAAAAAAAAAAAGAATTTTCTTTTTCTTTTTGCTCTCCCCTTAGTCCCCATTCCCATCCTCCTTCCTTTGCCCTTGACAACCCTTCATCTCCCCTGCCAGACTTCCTCCTGTTTTCGAGTCTCTCACTTGTGTGGCCCACTGTGTTTCATCTAGTTTGTCTTTGTTTCCTATGCCAGACATGATTCACGCTCCAGCAAGTCACGGATCAGTGGTAGATCATTGAGGACAGCATCTTCCTTTTCTTCCCTGTATCAGTTCTCTGGAGCCTCTCAGGGAGGTGCACTGCTTCTCGAGATCTTTCCCTTTTTCTGGTGAGATGTTGATAAGACAGTTCCCAGGAAATAGTGTCTGGCCCTCCACTGCCCCACTTCAAGCTCTTACAATCTTTCAGCCCCCTCTTCCGAAATGTTCCCTTGGGGCGAGGGTGGATGTCATGCACATATTTTTGTATGAACATGTGTTCACTTCTTTTTTTTTTTTATTAAAAATTTAATTATACATTTTAAAATTTTTTACCAGTTCCCTCCTTCCCCCCTCCTCCCCCTCCCCTTCCCCCAGTGCCTCCCCCCCAATTCCCAGAGAGTCCTTTATTGTATACGCCTAACTCTCCATTGGGTCCTCCTCTCCGATGACATATAAGGACCCAGTGGCATTTCCATAAGCCCTTTCTCTTGTTCCCCTTAAGCATAAGATCACTACTATGGCTGTCAATCCCTTGCCTCCAGGGGGTCTCGGTGCCCTTAACAGATGCTAGACTTTATGAGGGCAACAGTGCGCTGGACATTGCGCAGGGCATGCAAAGTCCCATTATGATTGCTTTGGCCCCAACTATTGTTGAGAATCTTGCAAATCGTTGCTCCTCCCATCCTTTTGCTCTTACAATCTTACCGCCCCCTCTTCCGCAAATGTCCCTGAGCTCCAGGATGGGGAGAGATTAGGCTGTCCTAGTTCTATGTGATTGATATAGTCTCTGAAGTTCTGGATTGTGGTTTGTTGATTTTCTTTTGCAGTTTTGCTGCTCCTGCAATTCCCTTCACTCCATTCTGCTGGGCACTGTATGTCACCCCCTGGCCAGAGACAAAAAGCTGTTAAACTGGAGTCTTGTTGTAATAGCACATTCAAGGGTAGATGTAATAAGAGTAGGAAACCTCCCTGAGGGAGGGGTCCATCACCCATTTGCAAAATGATTACTTTTTATCTGCTAGACTATATGCCCTCCCCTTCTGGTGTGATCAGGAAAGAACGTCTGTGAACTTAACCAGGTTTCTCTTTACTTACTTGCAGACCTTGATGGAGGCCTATATTCTCTGCTGTAACATGGTCTCCTCTCTCCTTGTTTCTGGTGTGGCCCTCCTAACCCATCTCTCTTGTTCATAATCCTTGCAATTACTGTGTTTCATAGGTTTACTTTTGAGTGTCTCAATGTGGGCTGGGTGAGTTTGGTACTAGGAGCCACCTATTAGGGAGTACATACGGCGCTTAATTTTCTGGGTTTGGGATACTTCACTTAATATAATTCTTTCTAATGACATCCATTTCCCAGCAAATTCCAGTAATTCATCATTTTTGATGGCTGAGTAGTACTCCATTGTATAGATGTACCACAGTTTCCTTATCCACTCGTCAACTGTTGGACATTTAGGTTGATTCCATGACTTTGCTATTGTAAACAGTGCTGCTATGAACATGGTCGAGCTTGTGCTATCAAGGCGAACCTCTGCTGCATGGGGGGTTATTCCCAAAAGTGGGATAGCAGGGTCATATGGCATTTCAATCTTTAACTTCTTTAAGAATCTCCAGACGGCTCGCCAGAGTGGCTGTATGAGCCTGCATTCCCACCAACAATGTAGGAGAGTTCCCCTCTCTCCACATCCTCTCCAGCATTTGTTGTTGTTTGTATTGTGGATTTTTGCCATCCTGACCGGGGTGAGATGATATCTCAGGGAAGTTTTGATTTGCATTTCCCTGATGGCGAAGGAAGTGGAGCATTTTTTAAGATAATTGTTAGACATTTTAATTTCATCCCTGGTAAAGTTTCTTTGAAGTTCCAGGGCCCATTTTTTAATTGGGCCAGTGTTTTCCTTGGAGTTTAATTTTCTAAGTTCTTTGTGCACTCTGGACAGTAGAGCTCTGTCAGATATGTGGTTAGTGAAGATTTTCTCCCATTCTGTGGGTTGCCTTTGAGCTCGTGTGACAATCTCTTTATCTGAACAGAAGCTCTTTAATTTCACAAGATCCCAACTGTTGAGAGTTGGTAGCAGTGACTGTGCCATTGGATGTCTGTTTAGGAAGTGTTGGCCTAGCCCAATCAGCTCGAGGGAGTTCCCTATCCTTTCAACTATGGTTTTTAAAGTCTCTGGCCTGATATCAAGGTCCTTGATCCATTTGGAATTAAGTCTTGTACATGGTGACAAGTACGGGTCCAGCTTTAATCTTCTGCATGTGGAGATCCAGTTTTGCCAGCACCATTTGTTGAAGATGCTGTTCTTTTTCCATTGGATTCTTTGGGCCCCTTTGTCAAAGACCAAATGGCTGTAACTTTGTGGGCTTATATCTGGGTCTTCAATCCTTATCCATTGATCTGTGTGTCTATTTTGGAGCCAGTACCAGGCTGTCTTTATAACTATGGATTTGTAGTATAGACTTAGGTTTGGTATGGTAATACCTCCAGCTGTGTTTTTGTTACTCAGGATTGTTTTTGCTATCCTGGGTCTTTTGTGTCTCCATATGAACTTTGAGATTATTTGGTCAACTTCTTTGAAGAATTGCTTTAGGATTTTGATTGGTATAGCATTGAATCTGTATATTGCCTTTGGTAGGATGGTCATTTTTACAATGTTGATTCTGCCAATCCAGGAACAAGGGAGGTCTTTCCACCTTCTGGTGTCTTCTGCAATTTCTTTCTTTAGGGTTTTAAAGTTTTCATTGTAAAGGTCTTTTACCTCCTTAGTTAGGTTTATACCAAGGTATTTCATTTTTTTAGGGGCTATAGTAAATGGTATTGTTTCTCTTAAGGCTTTTTCACTTCTTTCATTCTGGGCATATAGGAAGGCCTCTGATTTTTGCACATTTATTTTGTATCCTGCCACCCTGCTGAACTTCTCAATTAGTTCCAGGAGCTTCCTGGTGGATTTTTTGGGATCACTCAGGTATAAGATCATGTCATCTGCAAATAGGGATAGCTTGACTTCTTCCTTACCGATTTGAATCCCTCTTATGTCCCTTTCTTGTCTTATGGCTTCAGCTAAGACTTCAAGTACAATATTGAATAGAAGTGGTGAGAGTGGACAGCCTTGTCTAGTTCCTGATCGAAGTGGGAATGCTTCCAATTGTTCCCCATTGAGCATAATCCTTGCTGTGGGCTTGTTGTATACAGCTTTTATTATATTGATAAAGGTTCCTTCCATTCCTACTGTCTTGTTCACTTCTTATATGGAATGTACCTAGGAGTTAAACTGCAGGTTCGTGCAGTAATACTATGGTTAATTTTGTGTGTGTGATGTGTGTGTGTGTGTGCGCATGCACATGCACGTGCACAAATATATGCATTTACTCATTTCTCTTCTGTTTATCTTAACTAATACATAAAAATCATACATATTACTGGGGTTACAGTTACTCTTTTGTTGCTGCAATAAAATTCTCTGATGCCAGTAACTCAAGGAAGAAAGGGCTTATTATTTGGCTTACGGTTCCAGAGAGAGTAGAATCCGTCACGGTGATCGGGGGGCCAGTTCACATTACAGAAGCCAGTCAGGAGGGAAGAAGGAGAGAAGAAGGGGACGAACCTTACTCCAGTGAAATATTTCCTCCAACAAGGCTCCACCTCTAAAGGTTCTGCAAGCTTCCCAAACAGTGCTACCAACTGGGGACCCAAATATTCAGACACATGGGGGACAATTCCCATTCAAACTACTGACAGGTACCAGGTCATATTTTGCTACATATATACATTGCATTGTATTTAAATAAGGGGAGATTATCCACCTCCTTGATGACTTTCTGGTGATAACTTTTGAAATCTTTTCGTGTAGCTTTTGAAATGGATAGAACATGTCATCTTAGTCACCTTGTCACCTGCCATCATGTCTCTCACCCATCCGCGTGCATCCTGACACCCATCAGTCAGCTTCTCCCCACCAGGGTTAACTTTTGGAAGAACTGCCAGGTACTTTCCAGAGCGACTGTGCCGATCCACATTCCCACCTGAGAGATACTATGTTGTGAACGCCGTTGTGAACTCTTGAACAGTTCCCAGCTTTCCACACTGCCATCCACCTACTTCTCGCATCTTCACAAATTACAAAGTAATATTGCTGAACTGAAGACAGACGTCCTTTCATCAATAAGTATTAGGTAATTTGTGAATTCTATTGTGTTTATTTGATTACTCATCCGAACCTCACAGATATGAGTGGTAAAGGCTAAATATCGATTTTTAACATGTTGCCAAATTTTATGACATAAAGTTATCATTTTAGCATCTTTTTTATTTTGCCCACGTGAAGTTATATTTATCATGGCAGGAGGAGAGACAGCTTGCTACCTTATTACTTTTGAACATTGGCTGTGCTGGGAGTAGGGCCTTTGTCTGTATTAAGGGTTCAGCTGGAAATGATGGGGCCCAGCTGGGAGCTGCTGTCGCTCTGCTTCTAGATCTAAACAGTTGATCTGGTGTTTTTTTCCCTGCTAATGCTGGTAGACATTGAAAAGAAAGTGTGTGCAGAGGCAAGATAAGGCTTAAAAGCAAAGATGGAAGAGAATAGCTCTCCCACATGGAGCAACTAGGACAATGGAATTAACATTTTAAAAAGCCGCATGTGGGGTCTAAGGTGTTGCTCAGTGGAGAGAGTGTTTCTCTAGCATGGTATGAAGTCCTGGGTTACAGTCTAACACGGCATAAAACCAGGCGTGGCACCGCACACCCGCATACACATCCCAGTGCTTGAAAGATGGAAGCGGGAGGATCAGAAATGCATGTCCATCCTCAGCCACACAGTCAGTACAAAACCAGTCTGGAATTCATGAGACCTTGTCTCAGAAAGAAAACAGGACAGCTGGAGAGATGTCTCGGGAGTTAAGACTCTGCCTCACAAGCAGAAGGTCCTGAATTCAGATCACAGGTCCCATGTAAAAAACAGCCAGGCAGAAATGGTGGCCTTGGGAAACCCCAGAACGAAGCAAGAGTAGGGGAGGGGAGTGGAAGGAAGGAGGAGGAAAGGGGAGAGTAGGGGAGGGGGTAGAAGCAATTCAGGATGATTTCTGAAGTCACTCTTGGTCCTCCACAGGGACACATGTGCCCTCTGGTACACACACACACACACACAAATATTTAAAAAAAAAACAGGGAAGGAAAGAAGTGGAGTGGAGGGGAGAGGGTTGAGTCAGGGAGATGGCTCAGCAGAAAAAGGCACCTTTGTACCTGTGTGCAAATTTGGTTCCCTGAGTTTGATCCCAGATCCCAGATAGTAGAAAGAGAAAACTAACTTTTGACCTCCTCATGCATGCTATGGTATATGTGCCTGCTCTCTCTCTCTCTCTCAAAAATTAAAAAAAAAAGGGCTGGAGAGATGGTCCAGGGATTAAAACTCTCCCTTTCAAGTGGAAGATCCTGAGTTCAGATCCTGTCCCACATAAAAAACACCAGGTCTGCACTTCAAGCCCTGGTGGGCGGAGCCTAGGAAATCCCAGAGTGAAGCAAGAAGGAGGTAGAAGCAATCCAGTATGATTTCTGAAGTCACTCTTGGTCCTCCATAGGTATACACAGTGCCCTCTGATACACACACTAAACAAACAAACAAACAAACAAACAAACAAACAAACAAACGAAGAAATAAATAGATTTTAAAAAAGAAAAGAAGAAAAAGACAAGAAGGCAGACTCCTCTTGCAGACACCTATCGTGCTGTAGCACCAGCTTCAAGGTGACCCCACTGCTGTGTGGTTCACCCCTGTGAACGCACATTAGTATAAAGTGCTGCTGGCTGGATAGATGGCTCGAACAGATTCTGCCTAAAAGCACTGTAAATGCATAGTAAAACCACTGAAATGGCCGCAGCCTGAACTTAACCCCAAACAAAGCAAAAAGGAGGTAGAAGCAATCCAGGATGATTCCCAAAATCACCTTTGATCCTGCACAAGGACACACAGTGCCTCTGATACATGCAGACACACAGATACATAGACACAAAGACAGCCAGACAGACAGACAGACACATACACACACACACACACACACACACACACACACACACACACTCAAACATAAAATGAAATAGTGTCCCCACCATGAATGGAGACCCTCTCAAGAACATGTAGAATGAAAACATGTCTGGCTGAGGCGTCTACCTTTGACACGTCCCCCCAACAAAGGCAGCCATGACCCCTGAGAAAGTCCTATGCAGATGGGGGGGGGGAGCTTGAGCCAGAAAGCTGGATCTTTCCCAAAGGGGGATCCTCACATTTCCCTCCTGCACACCACATACATTCATGAACTGCTGAGGGATGGGAAATCATTTCCTCTAGGGCGAGCCTCCACCTGGAGCTTATCAGAAGCCAACGGAGCGCACTCATGCAGTTCCTAGCTTCTCAGAAAGTTTAAAAACCCAGCGGCATAAGATGCACAGGCGAAATAACGGATGTGTAATCAGAAAAAGCAGAAAATGTGAACTTGTCTTCAACGGGTACAAAGCCCTGGCGTTTGTTTTCTGGCCATGTCTGGCCATGTCTCCCCCTTTCCTCCCTGGCTGAAGAAAGAAGGTCAAAGTGTGGGTGGGGCTGCAAAACTTCACAGGGAGAGATCACTCCTTCAGTTTCGAGATCACCGGGCAGAAAAACCACAGACACGGCTGGTGAGCTGTGAGAAATGAGAAATCTGAAGGACGCAGTTGGCATGAAGGGCTTTTAGTCATGAGGGTATGGGATTTGAGCGCTGGCTCTCTGCCAGAGGAATCGTTGACTTAGAGAACACAGGACCACTGTGAGGGATGAGCAAGAGGGTCAAGAATCCCCCTCCTCAACCCCATCAGCTTCGGCGAAATGAACAGAGTCCACGTTGCTTCAGTTGTAAAATGAGCAAATGGTGACTATACACGAGCCCATGCTTCAAACATGACTTTTGGTACAGAAAAACAGTAACAAAATTTTTCTTTCCTTTTTCTCTTCCTTCTCTCCCTCTTCCTCCTTAAATATACATTTTTTGGTAATTTATTGGTGTAGAGAAAGACAGACAGACAGACAGAGAATACATGCATGTCATGGTGCACGGGTAGAAGTTAGAGGACAATTGTCCTTCCACCGTGTGGGCTTCCAGGAATCAGATTCAGGTCCAGGTTTGCAAGCATGTATCTTACCCACTGAGCTATCTTGCTGCCCCTTATAGATAAATTTTTTTTTTTAGACAATGTCTCTCCCTACCCAAGTATTTCAGTTACACTGCATTATTGCTCATAAATCCATGGAAAAACAGCTTATAGGATCAAGGGTTTAACTTTTGCTTACTATCATCTGGATACAGTTCCTTGTCCATTTGACAGGAGAGCTCACATCAACACCAAGGGCCAAGGGAATTGGCCATACCATCTCTACACTCCCTACTTGCCAGACCAGCATGTCTGGCCAAGTGTACACAAGGATGCCAAATTCCCTAACCAGTTCCCTCCACCTCATCCACCTGCCCAGGAACTAGCCCCACCCACCAGGGGCTGGGTCTCCCCAGTCAGGCAATGTCCTGCAATCTTGCCCTGGGCTTAACTCAACTAACATATTCTTTACAAATGTGCCCAGAGCTGGAATCCTCAACACCTATATCTAACAATAACACCAAGGATGATCTGATCCTCCTTGGGCTTGTTAGGGGTCGTGGTGTGACTGAGCCTCACCCCCACAGGCTCATGTGTTTGACTCCTTGGCTGGTGCTAATGCAGGGAAGGTTGTGGCACTTTAAGAGCTGAGCCCTTGCTAGAGGTTCCACAGCCCAGCCTGCTTCCTCTCACTGTCTTTTTCTCTCTGTGTCCTGAGATGACCTTGGTGATGTAAAGTGACTTTCCATTTGCCCACTGGCTGCTATGGGATTTCCTCTATACATTAACCTCATCCCCTTCCTGGTTGTAGCAAAACCGTCTCACTGATAAGTAACCACAACTGTAGCATGAATTCATCTGTTGCTCTCTGCTCTTGACTGCGGATGTGATGTGACTCCTTCTCCCAGATTCCTGATGCTGTGACTTCTTGTCTGCATGGACTGTCACCTAGAATTCTGAGGGACAACCCCCCTCCCCCAAAAAAACACCCAAAACCTTTCTCCCTTAAGTTGTTCATATTATGTATTTTATCACAGCAACCAAAAAGAAAGCTAAAATTCCCTCTGCAGAGAATGGGATGGGAAGGCTCTGTCTAAGGACCTCTTGGCTCATCTCAGGTTTGAACAGTAAAACTTAATACAACGCACTGCTCACTGGTGAGTTCCAGGCAAATATGTGGTAGTGAGAAACAACATGTCGGCCAAAAGGAAAGGTAAGTGGGGAAGATGTCTTCAGTTCTGGACACTTGGGGGTGTGTGTTCCCTTTGAGGAATCTGGGTAGAAACCCACACAGGCAGTTGAAAACCCAACACATTTTGGGGTTGTGCCAACCAATGATTTGTTCAACCATTCTCTGTGACCAAGACCACTATCCAGAGAGGAGACTATGAAGAAACCTGGTTAAACTAAGCTGTGGAGAAATCCTCCACGTGGGCTCTACTCCACGTCTGTGAGCTCCTGTCTGATTTTTCTCTCACTCCTCATGGATTCCAAGTCTGGAGTCCGTGAATTCTCCAGGGCTCTCTTACCCCTAACAGATTCACATCCATGAGTTCCTTTCTTTTTCTCCTCTAATAAACTCTGTCTTAGTCTAAAGAAAAGAAAAGAAAAGAAATCCTCCATGTAATATGTAAATGAGACAATGACAGAATAGCTAGATAAGCAGAAAAATGTGGCTGGTATGTATAAAAAGAGCTCAGGGAAGAAGTGCTTCAAGAGAGAAGAAGGAAGGTTGGAGAGGTGGCTCAGGGGGTAAGCCTCTGCCTTGCAGGTGGAAGGTCCTGAGTTCGGATCCTAGACCCCACGTTGGGCGGAAGTGGGGCTGGACTGCGTTTCTGATCCAGGTAGGACGGAGCCTGTGAATCCCGGGGCAGAGTAAACAAGCGGTCCATGGAAGCAGTCCATGGTGGTTCCCGAATTTGTCCGTGGTTCTACACACACACACATACATACACATGCGCGTGCACACACACGCATACATGCACAATTGAATAAATAATAAATAATTTAAAATTTTTTTTAAAAAAGAGAGGAGAAGGCATGTTCAAAACTCACTCCTATGCTTGTTGAAATCATGAAGGCATCTATTCAGGACTACAAGATGAAGAAAGTGGGGCTCAGTTACAAATATAAAGTCATAGCTGTCAGATGAAAAACCTCTAGGGGCAGATACAAAGGACAAGCAGGGGCTAGAGAATGGCTCAGGGATTAAGCATCTGCCTCTCAAGCAGAAGGTCCTGAGTTCAGATCCCAGATCTCATGTAAGAATATCAGACAGAAATGGTGGCAGCCAACACTTCTGGCCCCGGAAAAGGGTAGAAAACTCCAGAGCAAAGCAAATAGGAAGTAGCACAATCCAGCATGATTTCTGAAGTCACCTTTGGGTCTCTACAAGCACACACAGTGCCCTCTGATACACACACACACACACACACACACACACACACACACATGGAATATGCAAAAACAAATCTAAAAACCTGACCTGACAGAGCAGGTCAAGTTGGCATAGACATCAAAGGTGGGGGATGAGGAACCTGGCTGCCATATTGGGGACTAGGAGATTTTTCACTGTTAACCCAACAGGATTCTTTGGTAAACCTCATGGTGCAGGTCAAAGGTTGGAGACTGAGAGCAAAGTTTAGTGAAGAAGACTCAGAGAAGGCTGAGCAAAGTTTGGTGGACAGTCAAGTCTTGGTCAGGGGTAGAATGGTCAAGAGCTGCAGACATGAGACCTAAAAGGTAAAGCCACATGGAGACCAACCGGAGCCCTAGCAAGAGCTCAGAGCTGGGGACACTTTTCAGAGACTCATGAATGTATGCAATATAAACATCCTTTTATGCATCCATACAGCAAATGTTATTTAGCTCTAAAAAGAATGAGTTATTTATATATATAATATGGGATGATTGCCAAGTTAAACTTTTAGGTGAAAAAAGGAAAGGGTGGAACAATATGTATAATAATTTAGCATTTGTAGAAAAAGAAGGGGTTAAAAATGGACACTCACACATATATCTATGTGTGTGTATATATATATGGAGTATATCTGTATATAAATGCACTTGCTTGTGTATGCATGAAGTGTTTCTAGAAGAATATTAAGAAACTGGTAATCTCAGTTCCTTTCAATGAGAGGAACATAGATACAGGGCAGGAGTGAAAAGGGATCTTTACAACGTACAAACTTTTGTATTTTACATCAGGCATAGGCGTTATTTATTTTTTTAAAAGTTTAAAAATGCAAATTATTTTTGAGATCATGTATTTGTGACCTGCATTTTGTTGGACATCTGTACCCATGGCAATATGAGATCCAGCATCCTGTTTTCTAGAGGAAACATGATTGGTCTGATGTTTCTGATTTATTAATTAGTGCAAATGACAGTGCTGGATGTGTCCTTGTACATGCACTCGCACATGTGTCCATGTATATTTTTGCAGTACCAGTTCCTACAAATGGAACAAGGTACTTCTACATTGCCTCCCAGAAAGGCTGTTCTGGGACATGCAGTACTACCTTATCATGCCGGTGAGCATTTAGGCATTCTTCGATAGTGAGTATTCTCCAAAAAATGTGTGGGGTAACTGCAGGGGCAGGAATGAAGCCAAGTTCTCGCTTGCTTTTCCCCTGGTGCACACTGGTAGATTGCATTTCCCAGCATCCCTTGCAGCTAGGTAGGGCTACATTCTGATTGTAATTGTGAGAGGCTTCCAGAAGCATTTCTGTTGCTAGTCTTTTGTTGTTGTCCTCTTGATCCTTGAGTTCTGTCTCTGCCTTCACATGACTGATGTGTAGAGGGGTCAAGCAGAGACTATGAATCCTAGAGTGTTTTTTGATTGAACAGAGAAATGGGTGAACCAGATGATTTCTGATTGGCGAAGACTTGCTTTCTCCAAAGGGTGAATCCTTGAGGAACCTTCCAATACCACTTCCTGCAGGGACGAAAGGTGTAGCTGACCACTAGACCCCTGCTCCTCAGCCCATCACGTCACCACCATTCTGGGGTCCTCTTGCTCCACCCCAAAGTAGATCTTCACAACTGTCCCCACAAACTGCTCAGAGCTTTAATTGCTAAGTTGACACCTGTATCTAACTACAACGGCTGGTATAAGGATTTTGGCTTTGCTTTGAGTAAGATCTTTGCCTCTGATACTTTTAGATGCACGACAGTATATTCTTTTTTTTTTTATACATTTTTATTATTATTTCCGCTCATAAAAACTTAATAGGTACACCAGTTCCCTCCCTCCCTCCTCCTCCCCCCGAAACCCCTGCTCCCCCTCCCCTCACCCCTCTCTCCCCATCCCCCAGTGCCTCCCTCCCCAATTCCCAGAGAGTCCTTTATTGTGCATGCCTGACTCTCCTCTGGGCCCTCCTCACCGATGACATACAAGGACCCAGTGGCCTTTCCCTGAATCCTTTCCCATGTTCCCCTTAAGCATAGGAACACTACTGTGGCTGTCAATCCCTTGTCTCCAAGGATCTTGGTGCCTTTAGCAGATGCTAGACTTTGTGAGGTCAATAGTGTGTTGGACATTGCGCCGGGCATGCAAAGTCCAATTATGATTGCTTCGGCCCTAACTTGTGTGAAGTATCTTGCAAATCATTGCTCCTCCCATCCTTTTGCTCTTACAATCTCACTGTCCCCTCTTCCGCAAATTTCCCTGAGCTTCAGGATGGGGAGAGATTAGTCTGGCCTAGTTCTAGGTGCTTGATATAGAGTCTCTGAAGTTCTGGATTGTGGTTTGTTGATTTTTTTTTTTTTTCAGTTTTGCTGCTCCTGCAATGCCCTTCACTCTATCCTGATGGGCATTGTATGTCACCCCCTGGCCAGAGACAAAAGCTGTTAAACTGGAGTCTTGTTATAAGAGCACATTCAAGGGTAGATGTAATAAAAGTAGGAAACCTCAGTGAGGGAGGGGTCAATCACCCATTTGCAAAATGGTTACTTTTTATCCAAGACAGTATATTCTAACATATCAGAAGCCGTTGCTCTGAAGCCAGCTAGGGGGATCGGGACAAAGTTGAAACTGATGTCCAGGAAGGAGGTCGAAGCTCAGGACAGCGGTGGTGACTTGCCCAGGCCTGGAGACAGGGTAGCAGAGAGAACAGGCTGGGATTCTGAGTGTGTTCTGGAGGCGGAGCATGGGCTAAGGAATGTGAGACTTGTGAAGCCTTTGGCCTGAACTGCTGGAAGGATGACACCTGCCTACCTCAGGGAAGCCCACTGCCCTCCAGAACCGGGTGGAGAGCTCAGCTATGAACACAGAGCTGCCTCTCACATCGATGTCGGGTTGGCTGTTGATGCGCAAGTGGGGGTTTCAACGAGGAAGTCTGAATGGAGATTAAATTCCAGACGTTCAGTCTCTTGCCTAAGTCACTGTTACTGATTTTCTGTGGCCACGCTGTGTGATTCTCAGTATCCACTCATCTGTGGTCACCTCGCTCTGAATGATGTGACATGGTGCATGACTGCACCGCTGTGTTAACAGTCTGTCTCTGACTGTGGGGTAGCTACTGTGTGCTGGAGTGAGACAATAATTAATCTTTTATATTTTTTAGCATTGTAATCATGTTTTAAGATTTACTTATTTGCCATGTGTGTGTGTGTGTGTGTATGTGTGTGTGTGTATGTGTGTGTGTGTGTGTGTATGTGTGTGTGTGTGTGTACACATGTCACCACAGTCTGCATGTGGAGATCAGAAAACAATTTGTGGGAGTTAGCCCACCTTTAGGGATTGAATTCAAGTCGTCTCACTTGGTAGCAATATCTCTACCCACTGAGCAGGCCCCGATCAGCTCAAATAGTAAGAATGCCAACCAAATGGACCGGCACGATCCAGACGTAGCTGAAAACAAAGGTTGGACTGTTACGGGCACGTTGTTTCCGTGACAAGAAAGGATGGGCACACGAGATAGGAAAGCAACCGAACAAGTGCCCTTCGCCCGGAGTAGATGAGAACCCGGAGCTGTGCGCCTCGTGAAAGGCACAAGAACGCGTAGAGAGACTGGATCTCATGAGAAAGAAAAGGAAGAGGGAAGATAGAGGGAGGGGAGGAAGAGAGGGAGGGGAAGGAAAGGAGAAAGGAAAAGAAAAAGAAAGAAGGATGGGGAGGAGAGCTGGAGGGAAATGGGGTGTCCCCCATCCCCCAGGATGCCCGTGTTCCGTCATCAACAGCTGCTGCTGAATTCGCCCACTAGGGCGCGAAGCCCGAATGTGAGCGCGCGGACCATCTTGCCCCGGCTTGCAGGGCAGTTCTGTGCGGCTGGGGACCACCACATTCTCCGATGCGCGCACTGCAGCTAACGGTGGACGGCTAACGCCGTGCGCACCAGCTCCTTACGGCCCAAGGCACCATCTGCCTCATACCAGCGGCCGCGTTTCCTCCTTGAATCCTGGCGACCCCTTGGCCCCTGTTCTCGCGATGACCTTCACCAGGAGCAAGGAACATGTTTCCAGAGACTTGCCTTTTTTTTTTTTTTAATCGCTTCAAAATTTTATTTGTAAGGTATATTAATTTTTGATTATTTTATTAAGTGAACTCATAACCGATATATTTCAAAAGCTTTAGACTAGGCTCGCTTTTTTTCCCTTTTATAATTTTTTTAAATTTTTCTAGTTTTACAAACATATTGAGTACTTATCCCTGCTTCCCTCTATCCCTTCTATCTTTCATTTCCTTCCCTTCCCTTCATCAATCCATTCCACTCCCTCCCACCCTCCTGTCTGTCCACTTCTATGGACTCCAGGGTTCCCTCTGGCTTGTTTACTCTCGTGGGGGTTCAGGCCTTTTGTGGCATACTAAGTTGCCCCTCTTCAGACCACCCCACTGAGGGGCATTTCCCTCCACCTCAAGGTTTCCACTGTCTGTTCTTATCTCTCTTGAGTTCCTCACTAGTCTATGGGGCATGTTGGTCTGTCAGTCATTATGCAGGTCTGGGAACGACAAGTCTCACTGCAGTGAGTTCCTGGATGCAGCAATCCTCCCTTGCATGTAGTGTCTTGTCCAGCGGTGGACATTCCCATCTTTAGGGTCTTACAATCTCACGGAGCCCTCTTCCATGAGGTTCCTTAAGCCTTATATGGGGAGAGATTAGGTTGGCCTATGCTATTTCTTTTTGAAAGGTGGGGAGGGGGGAGACAGAATACATGGGTGAGCCCTGCTGGGTGACTGGTACTCTGCATTCTGGCGGCCATTGCTGTCCACTTCACTGCTCTCTACTGCCCTAGGCTGCATCCTCTCAGGGGGTTGAGATCCTCTGCCTCTGCTGTAGAAGATGTCTTCTAGGTTGAGTGCTGAGTGTTCTTCAAATCTGTGGCAATAACAGCAGCTGTTTACAGAGCAGTTAGGCGTACTGTCTTCCTACCTATAGGTTCATTCATTGTTTTTCCCTATTGATCTATGTCCTTCCTTTTTTTGGGGAGGGTCTTGTTTTAGTTAATGGTAACAGAAATACGTTCCATCATGATAAGCAGGTCTTCAGAGACTTGCCATTCTTAAGAATTTGTTTTTACCTACAGGTTACCTATTACAGACATACAGTTGCATTAATAGAATTCTGGAGGTGTTTGTATTGTAAACCTCAGTACATCGATGCTTTCTATTTCCTTATGCGGCACTCAGTAAATCCTGTGATTACTTCTCAGCCCGTTCACTGTAATCATTGTGCAGTGGGAGCTGTGGCGGAGGCTGGGGGGATTAAGATGTACCAGTGCCAGAAGCTGTATACTTAAGAGGTTCTATTTTCTTATCTGCCACCACTGAAAATTTGAGAGAAAGAAAGGAGATTTTACACAGTCCTTTTTTGGGGCCTGTTCAGACTCAAACTCTCATTGCCCTTGATCATAGAAAACACATATTCTAAAATGGTATTTGGGGCCGAGAAAAGCCTAGTGGGCAGGTGGATATGTATGTCTGTGAAATGTATTGTTTGGGTCTGCCTGAGCCTGTGATTTTGTCTTATTCTGCCTGTATGTTGGTGATGAAGCTGGATACCCCTTGGGGACAAAGAGAACAACATGAACTGGCATGGGGGCTCACGCCTGGAGCCGTGCCCTAGTGTGTGTGTGGGGGGGGTGGGGGGGTGGAAGGGTGGAGAGATGCCACATTGTGGGTGGAGAACTCTACAATTTCAACACACAACAAATAAATACTGTGATTGACAGGCAAATCTTCATGAATATGGGACCAGTCTTCTAAGAAGAAGAATAGCTATGCTCAGTTCTAGAATTCTGTGGAGATTGCATTGCAATTTAGAAAACATAAAACAAAAGTTTGGTGATATCCAGGCAGACACTAGTCTTTGCAGTGCAAATGTAGTAGACCTTGGCATGCCCATTTGGTCTCTAAGTTTCCTTTTTTTGTTTGTTGGTTTGCTGTCTGTTGTATTTTATTTCATTATTTTGAAAGTGGGTTTCACTCTGTAATCCAGGCTGGTCTGATCTTCAACTTATAACAACCCACCTACCTTAGTTTCCCAAGTTATTAGGGTCACCACAGGTGTGAGCCCCCATGCCAGTTCATGTTGGGCTGGGAATTGAACTCAGAGATTCACACATGCTAGGCAAGCACTCTTTACCAACTAAGCTATATTCCCTGTCCAGCTCAAAACGGCTTAAAAAAAAAGTATTCTATTTCTTTATGTGAGAGAGAGAGAAGGAAGGGGGGAGGAAGGGAGGGCGGAAGGGAGAGAAAGAGAGAGAGAGAGAGAGAGAAAGAAGGAAGGAAGGAAGAAAGGAAGGAAAGAAGGAAGGAAGGAAAGAAGGAAGGAAGGAAGGAAGGAAAGAAGGAAGGAAAGAAGGAAGGAAGGAAGAAAAAAGAAAGAGAGAAAGAGAAAGAGAGAGAAAGAGAGAAAGAAGAAAGGAATGAAGGAATGAAGGAAGAAAAGAGGGAAGGAAGAAAAAGAAAGAGAAAGAGAAAGAGAGAAAGAAGGAAGGAAGAAAGGAAAGAAGGAAGGAAGGAAGGAAGAAAAAGAAAGAAAGGAAGGAAGAAAGAGAAAGAGAGAGAGAAAAAGAGAAAGAGAGAAAAAGAGAGAAAGAAGAAAGGAATGAAGGAAGGAAAGAAGAAAAGAAGGAAGGAAGGAAGAAAAAGAAAGAGAGAGAAAGAGAAAGAGAGAAAAGGAAGGAAGAAGGAAAAAGAAAGAAGAAAGAAAGAAAGAAAGAAAGAAAGAAAGAAAGAAAGAAAGAAAGAAAGAGAAAGAAGAGTCATGACTCACAGGTGGAGATTAGAGAACAACTTTCAGAAGTCAGTTCTCTCCTTCCTCCCTGTGGATTTCTGAGACTTGAACTCAAATCACCACCGTTGTGGGCAGGCTCCTTTCCACGGAGCCATCTAGTCTATCCCCAGGTCTCAGATTCCTAACAAAGAAAATGGAAAAATACTTATTTGACTAGTGCGTCAGACACTCAGCCACACCCTGGCGAAACAGGTATACTTTCTCATAACATTGAGATTTTTCTAGTGGGCATCTTAGTAATGTTTCCATTTCTTTAAAGTGTACTAAAGCACTCAATGAGATTCTTTTTTTTTTTTTTTTAACTTCATAACTTTGTTTTCACGGCGCTCATGCTGCTTCCTATCCTCAGGCCACCATGAAGGTCTGAATATTCCGGCCAGGGAGCTTTTGGGATGTGCCCGCCTCTACCTCTAGCACTAGAGTTACAGTCATACAGTCCTGGTGCTGGAGATTGGAACTCAGGTTCTTGTGCCTGTGTGGGAAGTGCACTTATCCACTGACTTCTCTCTCTCCACATTGAATCGATTTTAAGGTCTTATAAAAGCAAACAATGCATGTCTCATTCCAAGAGATTCTGACTTAATTGGCATGAAAACATACTGGCTTTCTTAAAGCAACACGTTTTATGATAGAACCCAGCATACTTTCTTTCTTTAGAAAATCTGGCTTCATTTTACATGCATTCTGCCTAAAAGACTTGTTTTTACTTCTTTTTTTCTTAGCTTTATTTTGTGTGCATATGTGGCAATTTTATGTGGGACCTGGGATCTGAACTCAGGGCCTTCTTCTTGCAAGATAAGAGTCTTAACCCCTAAGCCATCTCTCCAGTCATCCCTACCACCATTTTTTTTTTTTTTTGAGATAGGACTTGCTGTGTCTTTGGCTGGTTATCTCCTATCTTGGCCTCCCTTCCAAGTGCTGGGATTATAGATGTGCACAACTATAACATTTGCCTTAAAGTTTTTTTCTTTTTTTATGGGGCATGTCTATGCTTGTGTGCACGCGTGTGTGTGTATGGTGTATGTATATGTATGTATATGTGTGTGCATGTTTATCAAAGGGCACTGTGGTATGTGGGATCTGAGGATCAGAACTCAGGTTGTTTTGCTTGCTCAGCAAAGACTTAGACCACTGAGCAGCTTCCCCTTAAAGGTTTAACAAGAGCTAGCTTAGCCGCCGGAGGTCGGTGCCAACAAGCAGTGTCCTTACCATAGTGCTTAGCAGAGTGTCTGCCGTACCAAGCACAGTTACAGTATGAAAGCCGTGCAAGGTGAAGTAGTTGCCCGCCAGTCAGACATTGGGGGACTTTGTCTTGCACCTTTGTCCTGGGGGAGGGGGTGACCGATAGCAGCTGTGCTGTGCAGAGGGGGGGGGTTCAGGGAATGGTGGAGGACCACCTCAGGGGCAAGGCCACAGGGGTGGTTCCCCCGATGTGAACTCAGTGGTGGTAACCCCGAACCGAGGCAGCAGCTTTGGGGGGTGTCTGCGAGCTGGCTCCCTGCCAAGACCCACACTGCGTGCATGTTAGGCGAGCTGGGGCGGGAGGGAACAAGAAGCAAGAAGCGAAGCTCTCAACCAAAAGAAGGATGGGTGCCCTCGCCCCGAGTGGGCATTATGTCCTCCCCTATCTCCTTGCGTCCCCCCGAAGAGCCAGGCTGCTGTCCGCAGCTGAGAGCCCCCATGTGCTGCTCCCTGCTGCCTGGCTCACTGCCCGCTGCCTCCCGAGGGCATCTCCGGGTCCTTGTCTCGGGCGCCTCCTGAGCTCAGACCGCGCATCCAGCGTATATGGCACCCCGACAGGACTGAGCATGCGCCAAGCCAGATGCCCAGCAAATTCCAAAAGATCGAAATGAAAATATGTTCCCAGGACCGTTTTAACTAGGCAAGATAACTGGAAAAAGCCCCTATGTTCAGACATTAAGAAATATACCTCTGAACGTCTAAATAACAAGAAAATCAAAATAGGTATACCTCATAGAGAAGGTAATGCATATGTTTGAAAAGACAAAAAGCTGCAAACCAGTGAGCTAAACATTAATTTCAAAAATGTATAAAATATATAGGCATGGTGGCTCACCTCCTAAAACTTGGAGCAGGAACACGAGCCCAAGGCCACTCTCAGCTACACAGAAGTTTAGGCTATCTTGGGCTATAGAGATGTGCCTCAAAAAAAAAAAAAAAAAAGATAAAGAAGGAAGGAAAAAGAGGAGAAAGAAGGAAAGAAGGAAGGGAGAGCAGAAAAATAGAGCATTTAAAAACAAAGAAAGAAGGAACTAAGGTGACAAACTGAATTTATAATAAATATATAAAATAAAGAGCACCAGCAAAGCTAAAAGCAAACTGTGTGTAAAGACTAATAAAATGTATATAATCTTGTCCAACTACTCAGAAAAAAAAAGCAGATACAAATACATGTCACAAGTAAAAAGGGGGATATTGCTATAGATCCTATAAAGAAAAACATAGATATTATGAATAACCACTGTCAATTTAAATATATAGACACGAGAAGGTCCTAAAAAAATACAACTTAGCGCGGTAAGATGTAAGATCCCATAAAGTTGCATTACTTTTAACACGGACACAGATTCTTTGCAATCAAATGTTGTTGCAACCTCTTCAGCCTTCCCATGTGCAGATGTGGTGGTAACAGAAGTGTCTTTGTGGCTTTGTGGTTTCTCTTCTTCGGACCCTCTAGTGTCTGACCCAGCACAAATTCTTTAAGATGAATGGAGCAAAACCCAGCTCAAGCAAAGATGGCTGACCTAACATCTCCCAAAATCTGAGGGCTCAAACCACAGCCCAAGAAAACAGCTGGGTGAGGAAAGCCACCGGGACCCTAGCAGCACCTGCAGGACGGTGGGAACTGACCACAGGCCTCTTCCCATGACATGAGCCCTCCTATCCATGCCAGTCACATGGCGTGCGGTATTTCCTGCAACCTTGTCTAAATATATACCGAGGCCTGGGAGCCAATGGATCTATCTTGGAGAGTAATCCCAGGAGAAACTTCAGTCACTTTAGTCACAGCACAAGTCTCTGGTTTCGACTGGCTGGTTCATCCAATTCCCAAAGGTATGGCTTCACCTCCAATGAGGAGAGACTTGTCTGAACAGTAAAGCTGTGTGTAAATCATGGGTATTGTTAAACCCAAACTCTTGGGACCAATGGGTCTCTTGAAATAAAAGGGCTTATTGAGCCTTTACTTAGCTAGCCAGTCCTGGCATGCACTCTCTCAACGAGCATCATGCACATCTGCTCGGCCGAGCTAAGGGTGTCTCCTCCATCACCCAGGCAGGCTTCAGACATGACAATTCTTCCCGAGTCACCCTCCCTCCTGTGGGATTGCAGGTGTGAGGCGAGATGCCAGCTAGACTCATTTTGTAGCTTTAGGAATATGCTATAACCACATGGACACCTCGTTAGCCGGCTGGGACGATGCAAAGGGCTGGGGAAGCCCGGGCAGCGGACAGTCCCTAAGGAGTAACTGACATAGAAGCTGCAGCCACAGGTCCAGTGCTTGCTCGGCACGCACGGACCCCTGCTCTGACCCTTGCACCACATCAAGGGGTGTTGCGGTGCACACCTGCACTCCTGGCAAGAGCGAGGTGTAGGCAGGGGGAACAGAAGTTCAAGGTCATGTTGGACTACCCGGCAAGTTTGTAGCCAGCTCAAAAAAAAAAAAGTAGGATTAAAACATTCTATACAGTTCATTATCAGTGACTGGTGATCTGTGCAAAGCAATTTTAATACACATTTATCAACATAATCACCACATCTTTCTTTTTCAGCTTACATCTTGTTACTGATTAACACCCCCCATACTGGTCTCTTTGGTCCCCTGGCTGTTCCTGTGACATCTTGCTGACCTGGCACCGGGCTCTTCCTCCCACACCTGCTTGTCTGTGCCTGGCTCCGCGTGCCCTGAGCCCACTCGACGCTAGCATCAGCCAGGTGTGTGTGGCCAGCTGTCTCCTGAACTCCATCCATTATGCTGCCCACAGACAGAAGTGCCACAGGGTCAATGCGACGATGACAGTCCTGGAGGCAGAATGGGAGTTGTCCTCGCTCCCGGGCCTAGTAAACGGGCAAGCTCCATGCATCTTCCTGAGGTCAACAGGGCAAGCCCCATCAATCTTCCTGAGGTCCCACCAGCCTGATAATGGACATTTTATTGGCTGCCTGTCTGTCTCCCTCCTCCACTCAGTATTTCTGGATTCAAATACAAAATCAGCCAGTGCCCAATTCTGAGCGCTGACTTTGGGGGACTGTAAGCCAGAACAAAACCCAGCGCAGTGGACTCCTGAGCTGCGCCCTCACGCCCAGCAGTCTCCCATACTTCTCTGGTGTTTGCTTTTCTGAGACGATCTTAAGTAGCTCAGGCTGGCCTGACCCACTGTGCAGGCCAGGATGACCTTGGACCCTTGAGCCTTCTGCCTCCATCTCCAAGCCACACCCCCATCGACTGTTTTTCAGTAAGGAGGTCAGTATTTTTATCTCCCCTGCTGAAAGCCAATTGGTTCTGGTTCAGCACAGGAAAGGACTACACTATTTATTGCCCACATCTGAGCAAAAACCCCAGTAAAGATTTGGTGAATGCAGCTCGGGAGACAGCGGGGCAGCATCTGCTGGAAGGCACGAGGCTCTAGGCCGCCTTCAGTACTGGGGGATGGGGGGCGCCGAGCACAGTGGCTCAAGCCTATAATCCTGGCACTCAGGAAGCTGCTATGTGTGAGGCCAGTGTAGACCAATAATGACTTTCAGGGCAGCCTGGACTACACAGTGAGGACAGGCTCAAAAGAGAGGCAGATCCCAGAACGAAAGGGAAGCGCTTTCCCGCGCACATGCAGCAGGGATCAGGAACGTGGCAGCGCGAATGAGGGAAGAGCCGTTGTGTCCACCCTGGACAGCAGGAGGCCCTTCCATGCAGACCAGCAGCCAGGGACCGATGGTCGGGGCCTCTGCTGGCTCTCCAGGGTCCCCTTGGTGCTAAAAGCAGGAACCAAAGCCCGGTGCACAGTCTTTATTTATTACACATCCTGATGTCCAGGCAGTCGGGCTCATTCTGGGACTCTCGAGACTGCAAATGGTCACTCTGCTAGGTGAGGACATCACGTAGCCTGTCACTTGTGTCACTTTCCTCAAGTCCAAAGGGTCCTCAGGAAGCTGGAAGTGGCTGTGTCTGTGGAGAAAAGACATCGACATGTCATGGCATCTCTTCTGTGTCTGGCCTTGACAGGGACAAGGTGCACACAGCAGAGGACCCTCAGAGTCCATCTGGAGGGAGAGGATTTCAAGTGGCCGTGGCCATCTGCCACGGGACAAATGACGACGGTACATTATGATGCAGAGCAGAGAAGGTACAATTTGGCAGTATTTATTGAGTACCCAGCGTGTTTTTCTTTTTAAAAATTGTGGATCCCAAGAGAGACAATTACATGCAGTGGAAACCTTAGGGGCTATGACTGGATGGGTAAAGGGGAGTGCCCCTATCAGAGGGACCAGAACGAGGAGGGGCCATGTGGTGTGCCACAGAGGCCTGAGCTCTCACAAGAGTAGATAATCCAGAGGGATGCTGAGGCCCATAGAAGCAGATGGGCAGGGGTGAATAACTTCTGGAGGAGGCAGTCCAAGGTTCACTCTCGGGGCACTAGGATTGATGGGAGCGCCTGTGCCACCTGGCACCTTGCTGGCTCAGCAAATGGCTTTTATTTTTGCTAATTTTTTTTAGATACTATCTCTTTTTTTATTATTATTTATTCAATTGTGCGTGTGTGCATATGTATGTGTGTGCGCGCATGTATGTGTGTGTGTCTGTGTGTGTGTGTAGAACCACGGACGAATTCGGGAACCACCATGGACGCCTCCACCTCTTTCTGCCCTGGGATTCACAGGCTCCGCCCTACCAGGACCAGAAGCGCAGGCCGCCCCACTTCCGCCTGGCATCTATATGTGGGATCTGGGATCCGAACTCAGGATCTCCCACCTGCAAGGCAGAGGCTTAACCCCTGAGCCACCTCTCCAGCCCTAATTTTTTGTTTTTTGAGACAGGGTCTCACTCTAGCTCTGCTAACCAAGAACTCAACCCAAGGGGCTTGAATTCATGGCAATCCTCCTGCCTCGGCCTCCCAAGTGCTGGGATTACTACAGGTGCTGGGTCCTGAAAAGCAATGAGGTAAAAAAGGAAGTAGGTGGGGCTGGAAAGATGGCTCAGGGGTTAAGACTCTGTCTCGAAAGCAGAAGGTCCTGAGTTCAGATCCTAGGTCCACGTAAAAACACCAGGCAGAAATGGCAGAGGCCTGCATGTCCCACCCTGGTGGGCAGAGTTGGGAAATCCCAGAGCAAAACAAGGAAGTGGAAGTAATCCAGGATGATTCCTGAAGTCACCCTTGGTCCTCCACAGGGACACACAAAGCCCTCTGATACACACACACACATAAACATTAAATAAATAAATAAATAATATTTTTTTTTTTTAATTTTTTATTATTTATTATTTATTCAGTTGTGCGTGTATGCATGTATGTGTGTGTGTGTGTAGAACCATGGACGAATTCGGGAACCACCATGGATGCCTCCACCTCCTTGTTTACTCTGCCCAGGGATTCACAGGCTCCGCCCTACCAGGACCAGAAACGCAGGCCGCCCCTGCTTCCGCCCGGCGTCTATACGTGGGCCTAGGATCAGAACTCGGGACCTTCCGCCTGCAAGGCAGAGGCTTAACCCCTGAGCCACCTCTCCAGCCCATAAATAATATTTTTTTTAAAAAGGAAGTAAATGAGGTCAATTTGGGGAAGGATACAGAATCCATGAGGACCAAGGATTTCGTTCCCAGAATGAGTGGGAAGCCATTGGAGTTTTAAGCAGGAGCCACCGCAGGGAAACAAGACATTCAGGGAAACCAGACAGAAGGCTGTGGCAGACATTCTGGCAGAGGATAGCGTCGAAGATGGAGCTGAAGGAGGGGCTGCGATTAGGGGAGAGGTGCCACTTCTGGAATCTGGATCCATAGCTCAGGGAGATGTGAGAATGAAGTGGGGCTAAGGACTTGATAGTCTTAGTGAGAGGACCTGCGGTGGGGGTGGGGGGCTGATGCCCTTTACCTTTGCACTTGTGGATGAACTTGGCGGCTGCACCCGCTCAGCGCACTGCAGGAAGCGACGCACATGCTCAGCACAGTTGCCCACGGCTGCCTCGTTCTGCCGAAGACATTCCTCAAAGGCCTCAAATGGCTCGGAGCAGGCCTGGCGGATCTGGCGGATGATGGGGCTGGGAAAGCCGGGCATTTCAGGACCCCCAGAACGCTTCCACTCCACTCCCCGCCTCCCCCCCACCTCACTGCCTATCTCACACTCACTGGGAGGAGGTGCACCGGGCGATGCTCATCTTTAGATGGTGACAGTCCCGCTGCCAGGACTGAGGCTTGGCGGCCACACACTGGCCGTACTGATCCATCTCCCGGCTGCAGTACCGGGCCGTGACCTCCAGGGCCGCCTGCCTGGGGAACAAGGGAAGCTGAAGATGTCAAACAGGCAAGATAGGATAGGTGGGAGGGGAGGCTGGAGAGGTGGCTCAGGGGTTAAGCTGCCTTGCAGGCAGAAGGTCCTGAGTTCGGATCCTAGACCCCACTTATAGTCGCCGGACAGAAGCAGGGGCGGCCTGCGTTTCTGGTCCTGGTAGGGAGGAGCCTGTGAATCCTGGGGCAGAGTAAACAAGGAGGAGGTGGAGTGGTGCATGGTGGTTCCTGAATTTGTCCGTGGTTCTACACACATACGCACACGCACAATTGAATAAAATAAAAAAAAAAAAAGAGGTGTAGAACTGGGTAGAGGTTTCCGGGCAGAAAGTGTGTGTGTGTGTGTGTGGGGGGGTGTCTTAAAACAAGGTCCAAATATTGTAAGGCAGCTATTGAGTATCTTGCAAGAAGGATCATGAACCCAGCGGGAGTAGGGTTCATACAGAGAGAGATCTGGGTTTTATAAGTAAGACCCAGAGTTCTAAGAGGGCTTGGGAGAGTTTAGTGTTCCCAAACCCTTAACATGAGGCTTCTGGAGGTCAAGAGGTAGTTTTGGGTTAGAGACAGGACTAGAAGACAGGAGGTATGGGCTAGAAGACCTGAGACCCCCTCGAGATCTTATTAAAGTGAGACCTGGGGGCGTTTGGTGAGGGTGGGACTCGGGTAGATCTACATTCCTATAAGCGAGATCTTCGCGTTTTGAAGGTCTGAGAATCTGGAGCAAGGTTTGAGGAATGTTAGGGGCAAGTCTGAGACCCTTGCACACCTATGCTTTGAGTCATGGGCAAACTTGGAAAACCCCAAGTATGGCGTGGTTATCCAAGCAGGGCACGCTTGGAGCGCCGGGGCGGGGCTCGGGGTTCTAGAAGTCGTTAGACACGTCCAGAGGTCCAGGTGTCAGGGGCCCGGGTCTGGAAGTCGTGGGTCACCACGAGGTCGAGGAGAGGAAGCTGCACACTCGGGGGAGGGGCTTGTGATGAAGTCACTGAACCCCGAGGGTTGGGGTTCCAAAGCAGTCCAGTCCTTCTTGCAGCCCCGGTCTGGGTCCCGGCCACCGGGGTAAAGAAGGACAACAGCGGCTGGCTCGGGACAGGCGTCCCAGCTACTCACATCTCCAGGCAGGTGCAGGCGTGGAAGCTCCGTCTGGGAGAAAAGAGCCGCCTCTTCCGGTATCACGGTGTCATGGCGGCGCCCAGCGCTCTCGCCTCGCTCTTCCGGTCTCAGAGAGGATCTGCAAATCATTCCATTTAGGCTCAATCCGTCATGGCGGCGCCCTGTCTCCCACTTCCGGCCCACGGCCCGGTCTGGCAAGCGCCCGGTGTAACCACTTCCGGCCCTCCGGGTAGTTTGCTTTAACTTAAGCTATTACAGTTCCGTTTTACCTTGGTAGCGCCCAGGGGTCACCGGAAGTAGGGAAACGGAAGTGCTGTAGTATCTCGTCCCCCCGAAAAAGATCACGGTTCCTCGTGAGGCTGACGCGAGTTAGTGGCGGGCAGCTGCTCCTGCCGCGCCCCTCCACCTGCTGCGGATCGCGGCCGAGTCGGGAGCAGTGCCCGCCAGCTGCGGGGCCCGGGGACAGAGAAAGAGGGGAGACGAAAGGAGGGAGAAAGACGGAACAAACCACATTTCTTATGTAAAAATTAACTCAGATCATTGATTTAACCAGGTGCGGTGGCAAATACCTGTAATTCCAGTAGTCTGGAGGCTGAGGTGGGTGTGTCTTGAGTTTGAATAAAGTCAGCCTGGACTTTAGTTAATTAGCTCTGGCCCCCCCTTGGGCTACACAGCAAGACCATATCTCGAGATTTAAAAAAGGGGGGCTTGGGTGGGACTGAGTGTAGTCAAAGTGTCTTTTAGGACATTAAAAATTCGATCAGCCAAAACCCAATATATTGATCTCGATTGAAATTAAGATCTTTCGCTTTGCAAAAGATCCCTGAAAACGATAGACATTAAGGACAGAGGCAGTGGTGGCCAATAATCTTGGTCACTAAAAACTGAGTTCTAGGCCAGTCTGGGCCCTGTGGGAGAAAACCTCTGCAAAACATTTGAGTGACAAAGGCCTTCTATCTAGAACACTCTTAAGAGGAAGCTTCAAGATTCAACAGGGTAATGCAACTGGAATGTGAGCAAAAGACATTTCATTGAGGATATCCAAGTTGACAAGGATATGAAGGGTCTTTGTTTTCCTATGTCTGGTTTGTTTCAGTTAGTTATCAATTCTATCCTTTCTAGAGGGACATGACTAGGAATTCCTGGATTCCTGAGGATATTTTCTTTTTCTGATGCTGTCTTTTAAACTTTATATCCTTCTAGAGTTTCACACACGAATACAGTGAATTTATATTTTCATGCTTTAATCCCTAATCCCATCCTATCTCCTTTTCCCCACTGCAACCCTTTTTCTTCCCTACCATCCTATTTTCATGTCTTTTCGCAACTGTGGTCCACTGAGTCTCATCTGGGCTGCTTTGGACCTGAGTACTTGCTAGAGCATGAATCATGCATGTATCAGGTGTACAAAGTGACTTTTTAGCATAGTGAAAGAACCATTAGATAAAAGCAAATCAAAATATGAGATATATGTATCAAAGTAAAAAAATGACAAAATACTAGTCAGAGTGTGGAGAAGAGATGATTCATACATTGCTGGGGGGAATGTAAAAGGGTACAGCTACTCTGCAAAGTCTGACGGTTTTTTGAGAAATTGGTATGTTCATGTGTGTACAGATGCATACGCATGTGCCTATTTGGATGTCTTCTTTTTTTTTTAATTTATGTGCACGTCTCACAGTGAATTACTTTTGGAAGTCAGTTCTCTCCTTTTACATGTGCGTTGGGGAATTGAACTTAGGTCACCAGGCTTGCACAGCAAATGCCTTCACCCTCTCAGTTGTCTTGCTGAGGTTTCTCACTGACCTGGAACTCACTACCTAGATTGATTAGCGAGCTGCCGGATACTTCTGTCTCTACCTCCCAGCACTGGTTTTCCAAGTGGGTACTTGGGACTTGAACTCAGGTCCTCATGCTTGTAACTTGCAAGCATTTTTTTTAACCTACCAAGCCACCACTCTAGCCACACGGCAGTTTCTGATTAAAGCTATGCAGCTACCAGCAATTACACCAGAACATTTGTCACAAAGAAATGAAAATTATCTCTGCAGGCAGAACCTACACACAGTTGTTCAGGGCAGTTTTATCTATTAATATTCAAAACTAGAAATGACCAAAATATCTTTCAAAATTGACTTCTGATGACCTTTGCACATGTACCACCATGGCACACATATGCTGATCTATTTTTTTTTAATGCTGATCTATTATTGCAGGTACACACGGTGTGCACACACACACGTGTATGCACACATGCACAATAAATAAAATGCTCAAGGTAAATGGTTAAACTATATCCATTTGTACCTTAGGAGTACTAAGTAACAATACAAAGCAGTACATTTGGATGAATTTGGAAGTAATTCTTTTAAGCAAAATAGGTCAATCTCAAAATGTGATTGAGATAATTATGATTCTACTTACATATATTCTTAAAACTACATATAAAGGCATAAAATCATGAAGTCAGTGATATGACTCTGTGGGTAAAGGCTATTGCTGCACAAGTCTGACCACCTGAGTTCAATCCTGGGAATCCACATCAAGGTGGAGGGAGGGAAAGGATTTCACAAAGTTGCCCTCTGACCCCTACATGTGTGCCATGAAACAGGTGCCTCCTGCCACATCTCACATAACACACAAAGGCAGCATAACATGGAAAAACTCTGTAGTGATACACAGAACAAAGTTCTGTTGCTTATATTAATCTACACAGATGTTAACAAAATAAAATGATACACATAAAATACACAAATGCAAATAAACCTGGTGAAAGCAGAATAAACCTATAGGTTGCCCCAACTAGTGTGAATCTACAATTTAAAATGAAAAGCTATTTAAAAATAAACAAACTATTCCTTCCTGGGTGGAGCGGAAGCATGTCTGACACTCTAGCACTGTCTGGAGGCCGAGACAGGAAGATCTACAGTTTAGACCCAGTCGGGCTTTACAATGAATCTCTAAAGACAAACAAAAACAATCACACACACACAGACATACAAAACACAACTGATTTTAACATTAGACACATTTGAACAATACACCCCAACTCTGGGATTGTGAGGTAGTGATTGCATGGTGTGAACAAGTTTTTAGTTGAGATTCTACAAATGGAAATATCAGTATCAACCAATAATAATTCCAAGGCGGTTTCTCTTTTTTTCATTTCTTGAAGGAAAACCAGAATATATCTTGAGTGGATAGAATTTCTCACACTCCTTAGTGATAAGCCTAAAGTCTTGCTCACTTAGTTACCGTTGATAATTAAGCTTTACCAAAGCTTTTTATACTACACAAATGTATACAAGGCTTGTAATAGCCACAGATTGGAAGAACTCAAACACCATCAACAGAGGACAATATAGCTGTGCCAGGAATGATTGATAAAAACAAACAAAACAAAAAAGAACTTTACAAACTAAGTATAAAATAATAGATCTTAGCAGTTTACTATGAAAAAATGAATAGCTCGGCAACTTTTTAATGTTCTTTATATGTTGAAATAACATTCTGGCCAGATTATAATACATTAAAATAAGCTATGTTTACCTTAAAGGGGAAAATTCTTCCATATTCTATATCATGGTTGGACCTTGAGACTATCTTGTGTGTAGGTGTGTGTGGGTATAGAAGAGGCTCTATGTGTGTTTGTGGAGGTCCAAGGTTTCCCAAGCTCTGTTTTCCAGGGTGAGAGGTACAGGCTGCCACCATTTCTGCCTGGCACTTTTTTTTTTTAATTCAGTTGTGCATGTATGCGTGTGTGGGTGTGCATGTGCGTATGCATGCGTGCGCATAGAACCACGGGCGAATTCCGGAACCACCATGGACTACCTCCACCTCACAGGCTCCGCCCTATGAGGGCCAGAAACGCAGGCCACCCCTGCTTCCTCCCGGCATCTATTCGTGGGGTCTAAGATCTGAACTTAGGACCTTCCGCCTGCAAGGCAGAGTCTTAACCCCTGAGCCACCTCTCCAGCCCCTCTGCCTGGCACTTTTATCTGGGATAAGGACTCTGGTCCTTTTTCTTGGGAGGCAAAGGTTTATTAACCCCTAACCCATCTCTCCAACCTCAACTTGAAACTATTATGCTAAGTGCAGTAAGCCAGTCACACAGGGACAAATACTATATGATCCCACCATGCATTATCTAAAATAGATAGACTCATAGAAACATAGCAAAATTACCAAAGACCAAAGAAACGGAGAGATGTTGCTTAATAAATTAAGTGCAAGGTTTAGTTCCATGAGTAAGTTTGTGGATCTGCCTCAACGTAGCTCCTGCACGTGACACTTGTGATGCACACTTGAAAATGTGAAGAGAATGGCTAATCTTGTTAACTGTGCACACAGGTGCGCAAGGAAGCTTTAGAGATTTACCTCCATGTGTTGAGAATGTCACAGACTATGCATATGTTCAAATCTATCCAGTTATTCATGAAGTGGTAAGAGCTTTTGCAGAAAAATTGTACAAGTTGTTGAAAAGATTTCTACTGGTTTATTTAGCTTACACAGCTATATGAATAAAAACTGCATATATGGCGAACATCCTACATTCATTGTACTGCTCTGCGTGAGACAGAGCAAAAGGTGCAAGTCACTGCCAGCTGCTGAAAGCAGGGTACAGGGTTTCTGGGGCTGGAAGGAGACTCCACTGTGTATCTGTATATAAATAAATCATGTTTAAGACACATATGGCCTTTTTGAACGAATATACCAAAACTCAACTTTGGTAATTTTCATACCTGAGACCCGGAAAAATCTTGAGTTCCTGGGTCCTGGATTAAGCAATTAACACCCTTGTAAAAACCAAGAGTGGCCAAACCACGTCCTTGCTAATTAGAGCCGCACTTGTCTGTCTGCGGCCTCGAGCTAGACCACGTCCAGCTTCACCTTGATGTTCATGGCCGCCAGCTCCGCTACGAAATAGCGGAAAACATAGGGCACTGAGACCGTGTCGATCGTGTCGCTGCGATGACATACGGCGCAGTTGTACTTTCTGTTGCGCATGGCGGACCAGGAGGGGGGCGGCTTCTCCAAGAGGGGGGACAGCAGGCTGCCGCAGCCCACACACACATGGGCCACCGAGCGGTCCGAGCAGTTGAAGAGCCGGTCGTGCAGGAGGAAGGAGGTGCCGTGCGCCAGGAGCGCGTCGCGCTCCATCTCCCCGAAGCGGATCCCGCCCTGCACGTTGCGCCCCCCGATGGGCTGGTTGGTGACCTTGTCTCTGGCCCCGGTGGTTCGCACCTGAAACTTGTCGGACACCATGTGGCGCAGGCGCTGGTAATACACCAGGCCGATGAAGATGTCGGCCTCCAGCTCCGCGCCGCTGATGCCGCTGTACAGCCGCTCGGTGCCGTAGAAGTTGTAGCCCGCGGCGCGCAGCATCTCCCCGAAGTAGCCCAGGGCCGAGCGCTGCTCCGAGAAGACAAAGGGCGTGGCGTCGTGGCACAGGCCGTGCAGCGCCGCCGACTTGCCGGCCATGCTCTCGATCAGCATGCCGATGGTCATGCGCGACGGGAAGCCGTGCGGGTTGAAGAGGATGTCGGGCACCATGCCGCTCTCCGTGAAGGGCATGTCCTCGGCCGGCCACAGCCTGCTCAAGATGCCCTTCTGCCCGTGGCGGCTGGCGAATTTGTCCCCGATGGTGGGGTTCCGCGGGATGCGCATGGTGATGCAAACGCACTTGAACTTGCCGCTCCCGGAGTCATTGCTGCAAACTTTGACGTTGTCCACGATGCAGTTTTCTTTGCTCCTGGGGGGAAACACACAAAGTCAAGCTCTTACTTATTGACTGTGCTTATGCTCTTAAGCCAGGGTCTTGCTGTGCAGCTGTGGCTGATCTGGACTCCAGCATGTACATCAAGCTGGCCTTGAACTTGCTCCTCTGCGTCCAGTATTATGAGATTACATATATATATATGCCTCAAGGCCCGGCCAAGCACTCTGCCTAAACTCAAAAATACCTAAGCTCTGTTGATACAGTCAGTGCTTCATACAGAGTATTTGTAAAATCCATTCTTTCCTCTACTGAGCAATACAAACAGAGCTGGTACCCTAAGTGGTGGTGACTGGGGTCACTATTATTTGAGAGAATATCAGCAAATGAAAAACTACTATGAGCTCTGGTGTCTTACAGAAGACACACACACACCCACAAAGAAAAACTACTATGACCCACTTTAATCACTTTTATTGTTGTAAAGAGAGTAAATGTAATTTTTTAATATGAGGCATCATAAACTCAGTATTTGGTCCAGGAAACATCTCTAACACTATCTGAACGAGATAAGCAAGCTCAAAAAAGACGATTTCTAAATAAATCACACACAACACATAAACTGGCACTGACTGACAACAAGTAGAAAATAAAAAACACAACAGAGAACACGGTCTCACAGCTTGAATGTGTTTCCTTCAAAGTCCTGCTGAAACTTAGCCATGACTGTGGCAATATTAAAGGCAGGGTGTCGGGGTAATTGGGTCCTGAGGAAACAGCTCAACCGTCTGCCCTGTTTGTCCTTCCACCTCCCTCCATGTCAGGACGCCTAGACGTGGCTCCCTGAGAAGTGAGCCCCCACCAGCGAATCCACTAGTGCCTCAATCTTGGACAACTCAGCTCCCAGAACTGTGAGACATAGGCTTCCTTTTTCTTTAATTGTCCTGTCTTAGCAATTTGTTAGAGCAACAGACTTAAGACAATTCCTACTTACATTGTTGAATACCATCTTTACTGCTCTTCAGCAATTCCACCAAGAAAGTCCATAAAAACCAGCACAGAGCCAGGCACGGCGGTGCACCCCAGCAATCGGGAGGCAGAGCATGAGACCTACCAACAACGGGCAGCCTTACTTGTAGTACATGATGAAGCTCTCCCCAGTGTTGAGGTTGACGTAGCTGTAGTAGGGGTCTCCGTACTGCAGTTTTGCGCCTATGAATGGTAATCCATCATCGTCCAGCTTCTGTGCCACCCGTGGGTCACCGGGTTTGATCCCAAACACCAGACTGTCGTCGCCTTGCTTGATCTTCTCAGCGAGGTCTATAAACTCCGTCTTGTAGACACTCCCGTGAGCAAAGCCTCGCTCCCAAGAGGCCTTATTCACAATCTATGGGGTCAAAGACATTCGTTTTAAAAAATGGGGGCAAATGAAGATTTTTTTCAAAATAAAACCAGTTAGCAAATCACCAATATTATCAAAACCCAGGCTCACAAATGGCTGAAGACCTAATCAAAGATAATAAAGGTAAACACATCCAAGACCACACTCGTTCAGCATTTATGCTTAGCACACACTCATATATGGGAGCCCAGTATTTAGACCTTCACCGTCTGCTTGCCTTCATCTCAGCTCGTAAAACTTACCATGGCATCTTCCATATCATAGCCAGTGTAAGAAATCACGGCAACGATGGCGTTTGTCCCAATTGGATAGTTGTCCATGTCGTAATAATCATACATGCACGGCCTTACCAAAGGGCTCTGTGGCGTCTGAAGGCGATAGAGTTTATTATCCGACCGGTCTTGATAAGTGAGAAGCGGGAAGCCCATCGTCTGCTTACCTACAGAGAAAAAAAATCTTCATGCTCTGCTTTAACTCTCAATTAGCAATGTGATTCATAAAACTGGAAAACCACTACTGATGCCATTTAGAGACATTTTTTTAATAGACTCCAACAATTTTGTCATTTAAGGACACCTGCATAATGTAATAGTAACATTAAAAGGGAAATACGTAAAAGGCCCACATGCGAGATCAGCAGGGGAAGATATATGCTTTACAAGCCTAATGACTTGAATTCTTCTCCCAGAATTCACATAAAGGCAAAAGGGGAAAACCAACCCTACAAAGATGTCTTCTGACCTCCCATGTGTTTCCTGCACTCTCATGCATGTAACATATGACACATCATACAGAAATAGTGAATAATTTCAAAAGGGATATAAGCAAGGAATTGCATACTTGCAAAAAGTACACATCAATATTCACAAATTCTGGTTATCAAGAACATAAAGGTATAGGCATTACTTTACTGTACCTGGAATCATTTCAGAACAAAAGGATTTTAAAAATCAAAATAAATACACACAATGGGCTACAATAGCTAATTCTACAAGACCACCCTTGCTGCTTAACTTTAACATTCAGGCAAAAGCAAACCAAAACAACCCATTTGGACACTACCTAAGGGTTGGAGATTTGCCAGAACAGTCGGATATTGAGAAAAATGTACATTTGGACAAAAAGAGCCATTCTCAATAAACTTTTTTTTCCTTCCGTTTTCCATGATTTTTATTTCTGCCTCATGGCCCAATCAATATTAAGCCACAGCTCGGAAGTGCACAGCCTACTGTGTCAAAGAATCGAGGAATGTGAATGGCAGCTACTAAAAAAGACACATGTCAAAAACAGCAAAGGAGAGAAAGCCTTAAATCTTTAGTCTTTGGCTGGTTCTGGAGCTTGCATGGATCTGTGGGAATCTTTGTCAGACTCTTTCTTATGATTTTTCTGAGTATGAAATAGAGTAAGTTGTGTCTATGCACCGCCTGGCACGCTCTCTGCCCACTTTACCCATCTGGCACTGGTACATGTTCCTCGGACTCTGGTTGTGATCGGAGAAGGGGATGAAGTTGGCGATCACGCTGAGCAGGCTGTGGGGGAAGAGCTCCTGGTGTGTGGAGACCCCAGCAAGCACCTCGTCCTCAAAGATGGCGACGTTCATGAACAGCTGGAGGAGAGCGGAGGGTCAGTGGGAAATGACCTACTTGCACGTTCACTGCCCTCGGAGGTGAGTGCCAAGCACGCCTTCCTCACCCAGAAGCAGCCCTCAGAAAACCCACTCCTCTACGCATTCCTTTTATGTATTTATTTAGTGTGTGCACAGTGTGAGTGTGTGTGTGTGTGTGTGTGTGTGTGTGTGTGTGTGTGTGTGTTTCCCTGTGGAGGACCAAGGGTGACTCGAAGAATCCTGAATTGTTTCTACCTCCTTTTTGTTTCGCTCTGGGATTTCCCAGGCTCCGCCCACGAGGGTCTGAAGTGCAGGCTGCAATCATGTCTGCCTGGTGTTTTTACATGGGACCTGGGATCCGAACTCAGGACCTTCTGCTTGCAAGGCTAAGTCTTAACCCCTGAGCTCTGAAAGCTACACTCTGCATGAGCAGCAAGACCCACACAGCGCACACTGTCCACACCTGTTCCATGGTTCCAATGAGTTCTTCTTTGCCTAGTTCCAAGTTCTGCACGGGCCGTACTAGTCTGCAGGGCGTGGTGAAAAGGAACAGCCCTGGGTACAGACTCGGCTTTCCCGTCATGGGGACCAGCGCCACCTCCATCCACGGAGGAATTCTCTTTTCTTTCAGCACCTGCTTCAACAAAAGACTATATGAAGAATAAAGTTCTGGAAAGCTTTACCCACTGCGCCTTCCCTGCTGCCCAGAGACAAGGCGGAACGGAGAAGGAAAACCAGTATCTGAGAAATTAAGTCATGCTAGTAATGAACCTAGTAATCCAAACCACGCTGCCCCTGCCCGTCTCACCCCCCCCCGCCCTCTCCCACATGCAGAAATGGCAAAAGCCCTTGTCATGGTTTGAAATGTATCCACCACAGTCTCATGTGTTTGGCAAGGTCATGGCACCTTGAGAGGCAGAGGCTTGCTGGAGGAAGGCAGTCACAAAGGGTGGGCCTTGAGGTGGATGAGTCCCACCCTACCCCCAGGAGAAGTCTGCCTTTGCAGCAAGCAATCTGCAGCTCTCAGCCTCCAAGATGTCTACAGTGATGTAGCCTCCTCCAGCTTCCGCAAGCCAGCCATGCTGCCTCCACCATGAGAGACTGCATCTCCCTTCTGAAACCATAAGCTAAATAAATCCTTCTTTCTCCCTTACATTGCTTGACTTTGGGGGCTCTCTCACAGCAACAGTTAAGAGTAACCATAACAGCCCTACACTTCCCAGAGGGTTCGGCAACTTCACGCTCTGATGTCTAAAATGTACATCAGTAGTTTTATATTTAAATATATTACATGAAATTCCAAGCAGAAGAGAGAAATACAAACCAAAGTCAAATATAAGTGTGAAAGATCAGCACACAAAATAAACCTATTATCAGAACAGAGATATAAGTGAAGGACGCAGCTTCTCAGCTATGTTGGGGGTGAATTCCTGGGTCTAATTTTACAGCATGCCACTTCAGCTAATGATGCTTCATGGTGTAGTTAAAATCTGTTAAGTGAGTCACTCTCAAGTGCTCCTCATTCTCTACACACGCCAAAGACACCAAAGGAGAGAAAATTAAAACACACTGATGACTCTTCCTTTTCTTCTCTCTTTCTCTTTTTCCCTCGTAGTGCTGAAGATTGCATCCAGAGCCTTGCACATAACAGCCAGGCCTCTGCCGCTGTACATCTCCAGGCCCCTTTGTTGCTGTTTTACTTTGTTTTGCTGAGAGGAGGCCTCACTCTGTAGCCCAGGCTACGCCGAAACTCACTGCATAGCCCAGGCTGGTCTTAACTCATGGCAAACCTGTTTCAGTCTTTAAAGGGCTGGGGTTACAGATATATGTCATCACACCTAGCCCAATCTGAACTCCTAACTCCAGTGTTCGAAAAGAACAGACAGATAAGCAAAAGCAAGAAGCAAACTTAGAGAAAACACCAGCCTCAAAACAGGTGTAGGAAAGATGAAGGAGCACCCCCCGCCATGAGTGCATGCGCACACGTGAAAACAGGAAGGAAGGATTTCAGCTGGGCTGTGGCAGAGCTGGACCTGAATCCCAGCTGTTCTGGAAGCTGATGCAGGAGGGATGATGGTGCAAGGTGAGTGTCCCCCACAGGCTCGCTGCATCCTTAGCTGACGTCAGTTTGAGAAGAGGCGGAGCCTTGCTGCAGGCAGGGACATCACAGGGGGCGGGCCGGGAGGTTTTGGTGGCCCTGCCCTGCTTGTCTTGCTTCCTGCTGCCTCCTCGACACAGCTATGACCTGAGCCACCTGCGGCTTCTGCGGCCTTTTTTGTAATAACGGACTATAATCTTCCCTCTGGAACCATAAGCCAAATGAATGCATTTATCTTTCTCCCTTTAAGTTGCTTGAGTCTGAGTGTGGTCTCCCTGCAGCAGAGAGGAAAGCAACTATGACAGATGGCGATTTGAAAAACCAGACAGCTACAGAGTGAGTTGAAGGCCAAGCGACCAAATGATGAGATCCTGTCTCAAAATTAGTTAAGTGACTAGAGAGCTGTCCAGAGGTCAAGCGCTTGCTTAACAACAGCCCTGCCCTGAAGACCCCATTTCAAAGCAACACATAATTGCAGAGAGATACAAACACCAGTGTTTAAAGCAACAGTAGTTCCAAATGACCAAAGGTGGAAACAGCTCGGGACCCACGATAAGCAAACTTGAAAACTTCTCAACCTTAAAAGGAAGAAAATTCTGCTGGGTGCGGTAGCACATGCCTGAAGTCAGCATTGGGGCAGCGGGGGGGAGGGGGGGGGACAGAAGCAGGAAGAGCACCCCAAGTTCCAGACCAGTCTGGTTTACACAGTCAGCTGACACTTGAAAACCCCTAAAGTATTATGTTACATGCAATAAAACAATCACAGGAAGACACACATGATTCCACAGGAAGACATACATGACACACAGCAGACAATTCATACACGCAGAAAGTAAAAAGGGGTTGGCATGAGCCAGGGAAAAGAGGATGAAGAGTTAGGCTCAGACACACCAATGCCACGGAGCCATGCACTTGAGACAGTTCCAGTGGCAAAGCTTTCCACAAATATTTATGAAAAAAAAAAGGGGGGCCAAGGAGATGATTCTGCAGGTGAAGTTCAGACCCCCAGAGCAACAGCCTCCACTCCGCCCCCAAGGAGTGGCAGCCTACCCGTACTCCCAGCACTGGGGGAGGAAGGAGATGGGAGACCCCCACAGCACGCTGGCTAGCTGGACAAGCCAATCTGCAGAGAGCTCCAGGTTTAACAAGAGACCCCGCCTCGGTGAATAAAGTAGCAGGCAGTCTAGCAAGACGGAACATCAACCTGTGACTTCCACACATGTGCACACATACACACACACACACACACACACACACACACACACACACACACACACACACAGAGCCTAAGACAACTTGAGAGAGCTTCACTGACCCAATCTGATACAATCTGAGCTTCGAAATCAATGCAAGTGCCAGAACACTCACGGACTAAAACCAGCATCTTCCAGTCTGTGCTAAGAGAGACAAATGTATAATCGGAGAAGCTCTCAGAGCGAAAATGAAGGAAATTTGCACACAGCACCTAGCAGCCACCACGCAGGGGTTCAGCAAAGAATCCAGTAATTAGCAAGTGGGAGTTAGATGGGGCAAGGGGTTTTCACACAAGTTCCAGCCGTCTCTCCACAGTGTCTAGTCAGTGAAGAGCACGAAGAACAAAGCTCTACAGAACACGGTTAACACCACCCAGGACAAACCAACATCATGTCATCCCAGAAATGGGTCCAGAATCTCCTGAGAAGTGATGCAAGAATGTCATCTGAGGACCAGTCATGGAAAGTCACTGGTCGTGGTTCTAAGATGTGTGTTAAATCTGGTTAGGAAACTAGACAGGAGGGTCAATGAAACTACCGATATGTATGAATGAGGTGTCAATCACTGGTCCCAACCCGTAAGGCAACAGAGCCACCAGAGGATTAGTTTGTGGGATTAGCTTCCACCCCTTGGCTACCTGACTGCTCCAGATTGCCCCGAGACCCCTCGTCAAGTAGAAAAGAATGAACACCAATGGTGAAGAGACGCGAGGAAGCCACACAGACGTATGATCACCTTAAAATGACGGAGAGCATCTGCGATGCGGGGAGCAAGGTCCTTATCCACCCAGCCCACCACGACGCCATCCAGCAGGACAGGGTAGCACTCACTGTACGGTCGACACGGCGCTCCATCCACAGGAGTGACCCCTGGGAAAAGCAGAAACAGAATGACCACCTAACATCTCCAACTTCCCCGGGGAAGCTCAATGTCTGCCTCTTCAATGCAGCTACCTAACTGGCTTGTCTGTGGGACACTCATGTTTCTTCTGGGCTGTATCTGTGCAAGTCACTTCATCAAGGACACACAAGGAAGCGGCAACTTTGAGAAGACAAGCTGGGCAGAGGACAAAATCTGCACCTACATTTTCACATTCTGAGTTATATTCTAAAATAAATTGAATTACCGTTGATCCTCATCTACACACTCCATATTTGGAAATCTGTTTTATCTGTGGCCACAAAATGAACACTGGAAGGACTTTGAAAGTTATGTGACAAAGAAATTGTGTTTCCTGATGCACATTCTGCCCCCTAGTCTCAGCTCTCCCTCTGCAAATGTGTGTGCTTTTAGATGTTTACTTAATGCTGCTTGTGTGTGTGTGTGTGTGTGTGTGTGTGTGCATTTTTTGTTTTTTTAGTCATGATGTTTAAAATGACCCAAGTGTAGTGCTGAAAGGCTAGTGTTCCCAAGTGCCGGTGGCTGAGGTTAGCTTATAGAGAAAAATAGCAAGAATTCAATGTTAAACTTTTTCCCCTGAGAAAAGATGTTTGTATGTATGTATGTATGGCTAATTCAGTGTTGGCAGTGAATTCGATGGGATACCAGGAATGTAAATAATGTGAACTAAAAAGAAGAGAAAAAAAAAGTGGAAAAGACCGCTCTTCCACGTCATCACCATCTTCTGGAAACAGGACAAGTCGCATCTGGGATTTCCCGCCCCTCAGACCTGCCTGTTGAGTTTGCCCCTTGCACCCTGCTCTTCTCCCTGGTGTCTGAGCAAACGCCTTCCCCATTTCTTCTACTGTGGGATGAGTTCTTACCTCTCCACCTTGTCTTTCTTTCCTTTCTTACTTCTGGACTTTCCAGCAGCCCAAGCTGACCTCAAATGCCCCGTGTAGCAGAGGACAACCTGGGCCCGTTTCTCCTGCACCTGAGCCAGGGTTATGGGTGTACATGTGGCCATGCGCGGCCTGCCTTTGCTATGCTGAGTCTCTGGCAGAAAATAAAATTATCCTATTCCTTGTTCATAGCAAATGGACGAATCACAGCTTATTCTGACTCCTCACTAGTTCTTGGTGACTTTTTGGCTACTTGAGCCTCCTATTATCTGGCTCCTATGAAGTAGAAGTTGTAGCTGTGTAAGTTACAGTAGTGTCTATGTTTTTTATGTTAATTTCTAGTCTATTTCAAATTGATTTTTTTCATGCTGCACAAAAAGAAAACAATGGTAGCATTCAATTTCTCGTTTTTCAGCTCTAAAGACTGCATGGTCTTCCACAGGGAAGTTGCGAGCAGCCCAGGGCAGCCCTCCTGCCCCCCAAAGAAGCACAACTCCATCCCCCGGCCCAGCGAGCCAGCACGGTGATGCTCCTACCCAAGCTGCAAAGCAGAGCTGGAATGGATGCTGTGTACACAAACTGCGTGACGACCTCGCATATGGCCGTGAGGTGGTTCAACAGCCCACACGGCGCCCCGTCCGGGGTGTGCACGGGACACAGGAAGCCCCAGGACTCGGGCAGCAGCCTGCGTACCGCGGTGGTCCTCATCTTGGCGAAATCGGCTCCTCTGTGCACACAGCGGAAATGAGAGAGATAGCGAACGAAGTTCAGCTTGTCAGCCACAACGCACAGCCCGGAATCTTGCAGGAAGCCCAGACCTTGGTGCAATGATAAGAGTCACTCAAAACCAGGCCAAACTCTTTGATGCTTCCACAAAATCACAAAACTTCAGGGCTGGGGCTACCTCTAAGGGTAAAAGCATTTCTCTGTTCCTGGGTTCAGTCCCAGTACTGTCCCCACACCCTAAAAAAGAGAGGGCTATTGTAACGTATTCTGTATTTTCTCAAGGTGGAAAGAATTTAATTAAATTCATGTGTGGACATTGGAAATAGCTGAGCCCGGGCATTGGCGCCTCGATTAACAGACACAACAGCTTTCTGGATCTGTGACCATTCTTAGGTTTCCCAATTCATTCTCACATGACTGGGTTAGGAAGGGTACATACAGCACCGCACCCTGCCAGACCTCAATCAGCGCATCTTTCCTTAGACACTAAGTGGTCTTTATTTTTTTAGAAAGTCACAGGAACATTATCTGATCACCAGCATTGGACTGAAACAGACACCTTGGGGAAAGCTCCCCAGCACAGCAGACACTTGTCAAAATTTACCACAGCATGAAATCTGACTTCAGAGAAGTGAGTTTACTCTTAAAAAGAACCCCGGCGCCCACCTCCATCCCCACAGCACAAGCTCACACTAGGCAGACGGCTAGACAGTGAAAGTAAAGTAAGGCCTACCTACTTGATCTCACCTGTTTTCGAACGCAGGTTCCCAGTGGCAAGAAGATACTCGAAAGGTCTGGTCAGCTCTGTCCCCATACTGAAAATCTTCATCAGGTTTTCATTGTTCATGGACACGTTGGTCTTCTGAGCTTTTTTATCCAAAGCTATTTTAATAGACGTTAGCCAATTTTCCATTTTTTCCTGAAAGAAGAAAATGTTAAATTTAAAATAGTCTTGATGGGGGCTGGAGAGATGGCTCAGGGGATAAGCCTCTGCTTTACAAGCAGGAGGTCCTGAGTCCAGATCTCAGATTCTGCGTAAAAACTCCAGGCCGAAATAGCAGCACCTGTACTTCCGGCCCTGGAAGGTGGAACCTGGGAAACTCCAAAGCAAAGCAATGGAGTCCCAAGACAAAGCACTAATTTACAGATTTGACATGAGACACACCGGACCCCGAGTCTTGATGCGTAGCTGCAGGCCAGGTGCTTAAGACAGACAAGGCTCGCCTGGGGCAGAGTTTCCTGGGCTGGACTCACTGATTTTTCAGGCTGGAGTTCTTTGGGGGCGGAAGGGACTTGAGTGCCGTATATGGGACTTGCGGCAGCCTGCCTGATCTCTAACCACTGCATGACAGCTGTGTGACAGCAGGACTGAGCCCACCAGAGGCTGGAAGGGCCAGAGCGACCACCTTAGACCACCCACAGTAATTGATGGCAAGGATCGATGTGTTTGATTTTGATTCTAACTTAGCACCCAAGTTCTTTTTTTTTTTTTTTTTTTTAACTGAAATGCTTTTATCAAGCAACCTGACAAAGCCGCAGTCCCCTTGCTCCCAAGTACACAAAACAGCCAACTCGTCCAATCACGTCCAACATACAGGAAAGCTGACGAACTTTCCAAGGACACTTTTATAAATCTGAGACATGATGGAAAATGAACAACAGAAAGAAAAGAAGAAAGAATGTCAGAGCGCAAAGCTCAAAACAGAGGCAGAAGCAAAAGCTCGGAAGCCTGATGGGGACTGGGGGGGGGGACAGACTGGACTAGAGACCACATTCTCCCCTGTCAAAGGGATATCTGTTGAGTCTCCTTTTTAAAATGTCATTTTGGTTAACACGTAGCAATAGGACAATTTGTATAAAATAGGTAATGTTTCTAGATAGATACACATTGTGTCCTTAGCAAGTCCACCGCCTTAACAATACTTTCTCTCTCTAGTTAACTTGCAACACTACAAACCAGCACTCTGCACATATGGAGAGACCACGAAAAAGTCTCAAGTGAAACATCAAGAGTTTCAGAGACCTCGGCAAGCAAACAGGTGCATAAGTGACCTACTTCCCAAACACTCACGGTGCCTGATGCCCAGGCCTTGTGGGCACAGAGCACGTGGAAAGTCAGCTAAGGAGAACATATCCAAGTTCTCTACAGAAGAAAGGGGGAGGATGTGCATCAGGCTTTGCTGCCAACTCCCATTCTCTTTGGTTCTAGCACTTTCCAGAGCTGGAAATCATAGATAAGTAATGCGGAGCTGTGTTAGGCGTGCAACTCACACGCATCAGCAGAAGCAAAGGAATACGGTGGCAGAGAATCCAGGATGATTTCTCATGCTGCCCGTGGGCCACCACGGGCACACACAGTCAGGTGCCCACTTAATACATGTGTCTGCACACACGTGTGCACAGGTAAACGCAAAAAAAAAAAGTCAAAGAACATGCCAAATGCCAAAATTAGACATGACAGCGGGAAACATCCTTCTGAGAGCCCAGCTGCTCCTCCGGTGGTCCACGGACCGACCGTGTTCTCACCTTCAGGAACATCAGGAAGAGCTGCCCGGGAGTAAGGACTTCCTGATTGACCAAGCTGTCCGGGTTGTCTGGCATGCACTCTCCTCTGGCCACCGCGAAGAGCTTCCGGGTCATGAGACAGAGCAAGTAGAACTTCTCAGTATTGGCCTTCAAGTGGATGCAGATGCACTGGCTGGAAAATGGAAAAAAATAAAACAGGAAAATCTCAAAAGCAATTCTGTGGCTCACCTGCCAAGGCCCCTCCTACATGTTTTCTCAAAATTCCTGACTCCAAAGACTGCTTTTGACATTTACTGACAATGTAAGCAGCGTTACCTCACAAAGGGCTCGCTGATATGGCAGCAAGTAGCCATGTGTGGCTAGCTCAACTTAACTGAAACAGAGTGAAATTAAGCATCCAGTTTTCTCAGGCTCATTGGGGACGTCTCAAGAGTTCCGCACATGGGTACATCTATACAATGGAGTACTACTCAGCCATCAAAAATGATGAATTACTGGAATTTGCTAGGAAATGGATGTCATTAGAAACAATTATATTAAGTGAAGTATCCCAAACCCAGAAAATTAAGCGCCATATGTACTCTCTAATAGGTGGCTCCTAGTACCAAACTCACCCAGCCCACATTGAGACACTCAAAGGTAAACCTATGTAATACAGTAATTACAAGGATTATGAACTGGAGGGATGGGGTTGGAGGGCCACACCAGACACAAGGAGAGAGGGGACCATGTTAGAGCAGAGAAAATAGGCCACCATCAAGGAATGCAAGTAAGTAATGTGACACCTGGTTAAGTTCACAGACGTTCGTTCCTGATCAACTGAGGGGGTATGATCTCACCAAGAGGGGAGGGCATATAGTCTGGCAGATAAAAAGTAATCATTTTGCAAATGGGTGATTGACCCCTCCCTCACTGAGGTTTCCTACTTTTATTACATCTATCCTTGAATGTGCTATTATAACAAGACTCCAGTTTAACAGCTTTTTGTCTCTGACCAGGGGGGGACATACAGTGCCCATCAGGATAGAGTGAAGGGCATTGCAGGAGCAGCAAAACTGCAAAAGAAAATCAACAAACTACAATCCAGAACTTCAGAGACTCTATATCAACCACATAGAACTAGGCCAGCCTAATCTCTCCCCATCCTGAAGCTCAGGGACATTTGCGGAAGAGGGGGCGGTAAGACTGTAAGAGCAAAAGGATAGGAGGAGCAATGATTTGCAAGATTCTCCACACTAGTTAGGGCCAAAGCAATCATAATAGGACTTTGCATGCCCTGCGCAATGTCCAACACACTATTGACCTCACAAAGTCTAGCATCAGCTAAAGGCACCAAGATCCTTGGAGGCAAGGGATTGACAGCCACAGTAGTGTTCCTATGCTTAAGGGGAACACGAGAAAGGGTTCAGGGAAATGCCACTGGGTCCTTGTACGTCATCGGAGAGGAGGACCCAGAGGAGAGTTAGGCATACACAATAAAGGACTCTCTGGGAATTGGGGGGAGGCACTGGGGGATGGGGACAGAGGGGAGGAGGAGCGGGGGGTTCGGGGGGAGGAGAGGGAGGGAGGGAACTGGTCTACCTATTAAGTTTGTATGAGCGGAAATAATAAAAAATGTATTAAAAAAAAAAAAAAGAGTTCCACAAATGGCCTGGTGGTTTGGAACAGGCTCTCGACAACTGCATGATGGCGGCTATATGACACAAAGACATTGCTATAGAGAAACCGTGGTCAGATGTGTTTCAAATGGCACAGCAAGAAAATGTGCATCTATGTGCAAAGCAGACAGGATAAAATGTGAACGTCATGGGCTGAAAGTATCCAGTCTCTTACATGGACATTGTTGGAAAGTTCAGAAGTTCAAGGAAATGAAACTTCCAGAAGACAAGGCCACCTGGAGTAGAATTCTACCCTGATTCACTTTACGGATGCAAACTGTAATGCAGGCCTTCCATCCCTCCATCCAAGCCCATGGACCCCTCCATCCCTCCCACCCGGGCACAAGCACAAGTCCAGCTCTGGTACCTAAACAGAAACTCGGCGGCTTGTTCGTTCGAGTACCAGTCGGGAAGGTTGAGTTTCACGCGGAAGCACTCGCCCAGGTAGTTAAGGACCTGTGTCTGGGTGGAGCAACCCTCTTCCATGACGACCCTCAGCATTTGAGAAATGCAGTTCCGGAAGAAAGAGTCGTCCTCCTTTCCTTTGATGAGCTCCTGGAAAATCTGGTAATCGGAGAAGCTGACCAGGGCCTGGAACAGAAGAAAAATGAAGCTCTCTTTGAAATCCTTGCTAGCAACTGAAGCATTTCATTCACAGTTACAATTCTTTCTCGTAATGACTTTTAAGCCATCCACTACTGCTGAATTGAGGGGAACGCTCCAAAATAAAAGTGTTCCTTACATGCTGGCCAAACACCAACCAGGCCCCAGTAATTCCATTTCCCAGTACTTAAGCCTGGATAGTTTCCACCCGCATTGATTTACCGCTGGCCCACACCACCAAGAAGATGGGGCAAAAAAGATTGCTAGTTCCTGGGGCTGGAGAGCTGGCTCAGGGGTTAAGCCTCTGCTTTGCAGGCGGAAGGTCCTGAGTTCGGATCCTAGACCCCACGTATAGATGCCCGGCTGAAGCCGGGCAGCCTGCGTTTCTGGTCCTGGTAGGGCGGAGCCTATGAATCCTGGGGCAGAAGTGGAGGTGGAGGCGGTCCATGGTGGTTCCCGAATTCGCCCGTGGTTCTACAAACACACACCCACGCGCGCACACACACGCGCTGCGCACACACACACAATTGAATAAAAAAAAAAAAAGATTGCTAGTTCCTGACACTAGATCGTAAAGGAGCCTGTGGCTTCCACCTCGCTCTCTGGGGCCGAGAGAACTGAGGACAGAGCAAGCCACCTTGGAAGTGCACCCTGGTCATATCTTCAGAGTGACTGTCACACTTCTGACACTTCACTGCAATACCCTGAGACAAGAAGCCACCACCAAATCACACACTCCAAATGCCTCATCACAGAAACAGAGAAATGTTTGTTGACCGGTTAAGCTACTCAATAAAGGATAATTGGCAGAATGTATTTACTTATTTATTTTGGGAAAAGCAGGGTCTCAATAAGTTGCCCAAGTTGGCCTTGAACTCGCAGTCCCCCAGCCTCAGACTCCCTAGAAGCTTGAATTACAGGCATGCACAGAAACTACCCAATGTGTGCAGGATACAGTCGCCAATGGGGCCTTTCACACAAGAAAGACATTTGCTGAATCTTACCTTCAGTGCAAACCCCAAGGGAAGGAAAAACAGCTCTTTCCGGTAAATAAAGTTCAACATGACGGAGCCATCCTCCAAGTAGTGAAGGTTCATGTTGACGGCAGAGTGCTCTTCCCTCACACAGTGCATGGAGACCCCTGTGGAAACCAACAGCGAGGAATCATCGACCGATTGCTCCTATCACTTTTTCTCCCCCCCCAAAGTATTTGCTCTACTAGACATATGCAAAGCCCACGGGTGTGTAAGTGACGACTCTGTTATGAGGGTAACCAAACTGTTTTCTGATTGGTTTTGACGCCTGCTTCACAGGAGGGAATTCAGATCTAGTAGTGTTAAACATACCAAACACCCATGGTTGGGGGCTGGCGAGATGAGATGGCTCAAAGGTTACAGCCTTTGCCTCCCAAGCCAAAGGACTTGAGTTCAGATCCCAGATCCCATGTAAAAACAACGGGGGGGGGGGATGGCAGGAGGAATGGCAGTGGCCCGAAGTTCTGGCCTTGGAAAGCGGAGCCTGGGAAAGTGTAAAGCCAAGCAATAAGGAGGGAGAGAGATTGGGGATGATTTCTAATATTACCCTTGGGCCTTCATGGGCACACACATTCAAGTGCCCTCCTCTTTGCAAAACACCCACACCTAACCCTCCTTCACCCCAAAATAAAACAAACAAACAAAAACCCCATGATGGTTGGGGGCCCACCCATGAGTGCCCAGCTTCTTTCTGCAATGATCCATGGCACCTTCATAACTGGTCCAAGTGCCAAGAATAAGTAACTGCTAGATAGGCAGTCGTAATTGGTATGCCTCTGTCACCCCTCCAAGGATCAAGGACTGTCCCAGAAGGAGCAGAAAGAACAGGAGGACTGGAGGTGGCTGGGGAAGCGGTATGCAGCACCAACCTCTGGAGTATCTGAACAAGATCTGGTCTGTCACCATCCTCCACGAAGGAGGGATTCATGGGGGCCCCACCTGCTCCTGAGCACTTATGAGCAGCTACCGGTTGGTGGGGAAGGAAGGTATATTCTCTTTGGTGGTGTAGCCACCGGTAAGTTTCCTGTGCCACTGTAAGCACACCTTCAGTCTTGCTGCTGTAATGTCACCAAATGAACTAACAAAAGACATGCACACAGAAGCATGCTATTGGGAAGAAGGGGTTGATGGGAGTGTGAGGGGTGTGTGTGTGTGTGTGTGTGTGTGTGACTATGATTGAAATCATTATGTACATGGATAAAAATGCCACAAAGAAACCCATTCTAGACATAACTAACATGTGCTGGTTAAAAAAAAATATTAAATGGTTTTCAAGCTGTCTACAGCAATCTTCCAATAGTCAGCAAGACTTACCAAACTCAGTATAGCCAGGCCCTCTGCTTTTCCATTTTGGTCTCACCATTGCAATGGGGAAATTTCTCCGAGGCATAATCAGCATCCGGATGACTTTTTCAATGCCATTGATTATAAAATAACCTCCCATTTCCTGCCAAAGATGTGGGTTAGAATTTGTTCAATGAAGTCAAGTGACTTAAACACAGCTGTTTCTACGCACCCTACTAAAGACACTGCTGGGCTCACGGGATCTCACCAGTAGTAAAGTAGGCATTTCTGACTGTATTTTGTGGGTTATTTATTACATCTTTAAAAAAAATTCTGGGCAGGAGCGATGGCTCAGAGGTTAAAGCCTTTGCCTCGAAAGCAGAAGGACCTGAGTTTGGATCCCGTAAAAAAACACTGGGAGGAGATGGCAATAGCCTGTATTTCCAGCCCTGTAAGGCAGACTGGGAAACCCCAGAGCAAAGCAATAAGGAGGTCAGAGCAATCCAGGATGATTCCTGAAGTCACCCTTGGGCCTCCACAGGCACACAGTGTCTTTTTTTATATATACCCCCACACATAAAAAAAAGAAAAAAAGTCGATTTCCGTAAGTGTATTTCTGAATTATGTGTTATTCAGAAAATTAGGTTTGGAAGTGCAGCATGGTAGCAGATTTTAAAACTTCATGTATGTAAGGAAGGGAAGAGAAGAGGGTAGTGAAGAAAAGATTTTTTTATTATTTATTATTATTATTGGAAAACCTGCAAGTTTACTCCTGAAACAGTAATTTTCTTTAACTGTAAGGCCATTTTTTCCCATAGTATCTCAATGACAGGCATCAAAAGCCTTGTCTTAAAAGAAAAAAAAAAGAGCCCTGTCTAATACGCAGACAAGATATTAATATAACGGTGCATTTTTACCTAGAAATTGGAGCAGAGACTGAAAACTGGCCCCGCATGACAAGCTTCCTGCACACGCCTTCCCCCTGCCTATACACAAGGGGTCACCACGGCCCCACAGCCTGAGCCCCTGCACTCACCTCTGCCTCCTCTCGGTGCTCGATGAGGGCCTGAGGAGGGAGGTTGTATAAATTGCAAAGCTTGGACTTTACCATAATAGGAACATAGCCGAGAAACTGTTTAATGATTCCTTTGGGGATTCCGTTCACGGCCCAGCTGATATCAGCCTAAATGGAAATGAGAGAAAAAAATGATTTCAACTATTTGGACCTGTGAGACCAAATGATTATCTTTAAAAAAGGATAATGCTGGAATGATTTTTATGTTTTAGACCCCGAAGCTGCAGGAAGCAGAATTCTCATATAACCTTGTGAGGTACCAGCACTATTCCCAAGACTATGCAGGGAAAGCCACGGGCGATGTCTTCAAACTCACTGTCAATCTCATACTCACTGTCAATCTGCCCCGGTAGGTGCTCCTGCGGCCCCGGCATTCCGCTGGATACACATTGAGCTCTTTGCAGATGGTCCCTTTGGGCACTGAGGGTGGGCTGATGACAGCGTCCACGATGGTCAGAGAGACCCGCTGCTCTTGGAAGGCAAACTCAAAGGGAGGTACAGCCTGAAATGCAATTCACATTTCCCTCTAAGACTCTTCCCGAATCTCGTGTGCTCCACAAGCACTGGTGTGTGTAATGCCAACAGGACATATCTCCAAAGGCCAGCTAAAGCTATGCCAAACTTGTAACTTCACCAACCACTTAAAAACTATGAGGTGGGGCTAGAGAGATGGCTCAGGGGTTAAGACTCTCCCCAAAAGCAGAAAGACCTGAGTTCAGATCCCGGATCCCATGAAAATATTCCAGTGGGAAATGGTGACTGACTACACTTCCAGCTCTGAAAAGCGGAGCCTGGGATATCCCAGAGCGAAGCAATAAGGAGACAGAAGCAATTCAGATGATTCTCAAAGTCACTCTTGGACCTCCACAGACACACACATGGTGCCTCCTGATACACACATACACACATGACATGCATGCAAAAAAATAAACATTAAAATGTCCCAGTCTGCAACAACCCAGGAAAGACTTATTAAAACAACAAACTATGATGTATTCACTAAGGACTTTTTCGATGGTGCACTGTGTGTCAGATTCTATGGCAGGCCGTATGGATACAGAAAAACTATTCTTTAAGCCATGTCTAACTTCTCTATGTACAGCAATAGAACTAATAGAGCAAGGAGAGGGACGCCCCTCTGATGTTCATGTCCTCACACTCGTATTTGTACATTTCATTCCCTGGCAACACGCCAAACTAGAATCCAAAAATTCTAAATGGTGCGCATATTTGTAAGTTTCAGACTGGCAATCCAAAGTTCCCCACATTTTTTTCTATCTGCATTTCCCACAGCACAAGCCTCACCCAACAAAAGCACAGGGTAGTGTCCCTTACAAATGGGGCTCACTCTGTAACTTCCCTCCCCTTGGAAGCAATGCACTGTCTTTCTCTTACAGCTTACCTAAAGCTGAGCTTTCTACACACCTGGATCAGCTGCACTTCCAATGTGCTGTGACCTATCTTGGCAAAGCAGTTCTCAAGAGTTCCTGGCACCAGCTGTTCCCAAGTATCTGTAACTTCTGCACACCCAAAAACACATGAGCACTCAAGTGAATGAGAGCTTAAGTGGCCAAGGATACTGAGGATGTTAAGAGACCTTCCCTCATCATCCTTAGCTAAATTCTACTACCACTGTCCTATAGACGGATCACCAGACTCATGTACACCTTTCTCAACACCATCAAACTCAAATCAATGCCCAGCTGCTTTTCTCTTTAAACCACTAAGAAAACTGAAGGGTGAGCTTACACAGTACTCTATGTGTCTATGAATCAGTTCTATGAATCAGTTCAGAACTTTCTGAGATAGCTTCAGATAGCATGATTTCAAGTGTTTAAAAAAAAAATAGGTATGGTTGGGAAGCACACCTCAGAATGGGAGTCACCTCACCTCTCAGAGCACCCCTGAAACTGTTCATGTTAACCTACTGCTCATAGTTACATATGAATCCAGATAACATAAATGCATCTTTCCAGTCGCACGAGGCCTGCTTGACACTCTTAAGAACCCACTGTGCCAGCCTAATACAAGAGCACAAGTATTTGAGATCACACCTTGGCCTCCCAGTCACCTCCTACAGTTCCGGTTCCCCGACTCCTTTTCACTCCTCCCCACCAGATCAGGGTCCTCCGTCGATTGCGATCACAACCCGCCGTAGCCTGGGGCTGCAGCCGCACGCGAAGTCGGGGGGGGGGGGCGCCGGGCACTTCGAGCCGCTCACCTGCACCGCATGGCACAGCCCCTCGCTCACAGCGTAGTTGAAAGAGTCCACATGCGCCCGCGTCAGGTCCTGCAACGCCGCCTTCTGCTGCTCGGGAGGAATCCCGTAGGAGGGATCGGTCAAGTGCTTGAGACTAGGCCCGCTGGGCAGGCTCGCCCACCGGCTGTCGGGATCCATGCGGTTGCCCAGTCGGGGACAGGAGCTGCGACCCTGCACGCGTTGGGAGAAATGGCCGGGAGTCCCTGCGCCCACGGCCTGCTGGGAAATGTAGTTTCTTTTGTTCGGCCCGCCCCGGTCTTCTGGTTTATAGGGTCGACTGGGAAACAAAGCCATCGCGCGAACGGGCCGGATAAAACTGTACAGGCAGAGGCGGGTGGACACGCCCCTTCCTCTCCACCCCATTGAGCTCTGCAAGCTTAACTAAAATTCTCTCCATGTGACCTCTGCGGCTCTTACTCGCTCAGTCAACTAGGACTGGAGAAGAGTTTTCTTCGAAGCCTCTCTTCTAGTCCCCTCCCCTGATAAAATAGATTAACTTGGCCGAAGTCTTGGCTTTAGTGAAAAGTCAGATATGGCCTGGCACCAAGTCTCCTTTTTTGCTCTTAAAGCGTTTAAGCTCATCACTGGGACTCGAGTCATGATCGGACTATACGAAAATCCTTCCAACATTTTCTGGACAGAAATACGGGAGTGGGATGTTTGAAGGACTTTGGATGATCTCGGTTGGAAGAGAATTCCAAATGGGTTCATGGCCTTAAGGTTCACAGAACCTTTCCGTCCCCCCAGATTCATCAGGGAATGCCTGCGGCTGTCTTTCGACTTCCTTGTATATTTAGTGTGCTCGCTAATCTTAGTGGTCAATTTAATTGGGCCTAGAATTTACTAACAGATGAGCCAGCGGACTGCCTAGAAAGATTATCTAGATTAAGATGTTGGAAATACAGTGACCAACTCTAATGTGGGTGGTGCCTTCCAAATAAAAAAGAAGTGCCAGAAAGAAGACCTCTCTCGGAGCGATGGCTCAGGGGATAAGATTCTGGGACCCTAGTTCAGATTCTGGATTCTATCTATAAAAAACGTCAGGAGGAAATGATGGTGGATTGCACTTCCGTTCCGGCCTTGGTGGGCGGAGCCTGAGAAATCCCAGAGCAAAGCAAGGAGGAGGCCGAAGCAATCCAGGGTGATTCCTGAAGTCACCCGTGGTCCTCCACAGGGACACACAGTACCCACTCTGATAACACACACACACACACACACACACACACACACACACACACACACACACACACACATTCTATGGGCTGTTTCTCTAGAAAGCCCTGTTTCCTGAAACAGTGCAGTGTAGCCCATGTTCTTTGTCATGTGTGGCCCCCTGAAGTCTCTGCTTAATAGCTAACTGCTCAGCTAATGAACAGAAGGAGATTTCCTTAAGTGCCTGGACACAGGTCCCACCCAGCCATTGCCCAAAAGCTTTGTTGGTGGTAACATCAATACCCCGGCAGTGATTTTACAATTGGGCCTTTCTTCGTTTCCCTTCAACATAAAATCTTCACATCCTATTTCCCAACATGGAGTTCACTAAATGATTTCATCATTAGTCCTTTCCTCATCATAAGTTCCCACAACTCATCAGATTCCACTTCCTGCTGTGTAGAAACTTCAAGCCAGAGACAATAGCTGAGGGAATCAATGGGGTTTTCCTGGGCATGCCCACAGCCCCACCCACATAGCTAACCTTTTGTGGTCTTGGGAATACGTTGAAGCTTTTCAAAACCTCCAATAGATATGTCATTCCCTAGATTCCCCTCTTAAGTTTTTCAGTCAGTTGTTTGTCTAAATGGTTACAGTCACCTAGGGAAGTTGAGTCCTGAAATAATCGCTGCTATCATTTGTGTGCGTGGCACATGTGTCTGTCTTGTGTCTGTGTGTGTGTATCAGAGGACACTATGTGTGTGCCTGTGGAGGCCCAAGAGTAACTTTGGGAATCTTCCTAAATTGCTCTGCCTCCTTTTTGCTTGGGGGGGGTGTTCCCCGGCTCCAAGGCCAGAAATACAGGCCCATGCTATTTCCACCTCGCATTTTTAAGCTTGCAAGGCAGAGGCTTAACCCCTAAGCCATATCTCCAGCCCCTTCACATGGATTTTTAAAAGAATTTTGCTGGCAATGATGAAGTTGTGCCATGAAGCACCAGGGACAGAGACACATTCTCTCTTGTCCCTAGGGAGACTTCAGATTTTTGAAATATCACCATATCTCAGGAGATATGGAAGAACCTCAGGATCTTTTTTGTTTAGTTTTTGGTCGAGTTCTGAGATAGCCTATCACTACGTATTCCTGGTTGACCTCGAGTTTATTTGTAGACCAGGCTGGCCGCAAAATGGCAGTACTTCATCTTCATCTGCTCAAGTGCTGGGATTATAGGCGTGGACCACCACACACCAGCATGAACCCCGGGGTCCTTAGGAAGGGAGAGCTGCTAAAAGCAAATGGGACCTGATTGTAGGAGAGTCTTCAGTGCCTCTGAACCCCCCAATTCTCCGGCTGCTAAAAGGATGTTGGGACTCAAACCAGGCAGTCTCCAAGGAATGTCACAACTGAAGCTTGCCCGGGGTAGGTGCCTAAGCCAGTTTCTGGCAAGGCAGGGTCCAGAAGTATGTTTATGGGGTGGAAGCAGCCCCTAGAGGCAAGACTTCAAAGCACTCCTCCTCAGCACAAGAAGCTACAAGTAAATGACAAATTCCATTAAGCGAAGTCATTTGTATCCACAGACTAAGCACCTGAGGTGTCTACATGGCTACCTGAGATTGATGGGTGTCATGGTTTGAAATGTGAATTGCCCCCCCCAGGCTCATCATGTGATTGAATCTTTAGCTGCTGTCAGTGTTTGAGAAGGTCATGGCACCCTGAGGAGTGAAGCCTTGCTGGAAGGAGGTCACAGGGGTGGGCCTTAAGGTTGGTTGGCCCCGCCCTGCTGAAGTGAATGAATCTGCTCTTGAGCTTGCTGCAGCAGCTCTCCACCTCTGCGATGGATGTAGCTTAGACTCTTCCAGCTTCTGCCGCCAGCCATGCCGTTTCCACCACGAAAGGCAGCATCTCCCCTCTGGAACTGTAAGCTGAATAAATCTCTCTCTTAAGTATTTGCACCTCAGTGGTGTCTCACAGCAACACAAAGAGTAATGGGTACAATGGGTATCAAAAATCTTGGTTTAGTGAAACACTCAGTAAGGTGTTCTCAACTGTCTTGCTGATTATGCAAATAATTTTCTTGCTTTATTGCAGAAGCCCCTCCAAAGCAGAACTCTCCTCCACAACCACAGGGTCTCCCTTGGCCATGAGCACGATGATTCAGATAATGCCCAGGACAGGTGAGACTCGACCGACCAGCTTTTAGAGGCTGAACGTGTCTCAGTGCTTTACCTTACAGCAGCTCATCAGCTTTGAAGAGCTGTCTGAGGGTTTCTGTAATGAATATCATAGGCTCAGCAAACCACAATCATGCCTGCCTTGGTTTTCTATGGTGTCTGAGCTTCAAATAACTGTTATACTTGGTTAACAGCTGGTGGAAAAACAATGACTATGAGCTGAATGAAGATCGTCCATGGCCCATGAAAGATGGGGGTATTTACAGGATGTCTGTCGATAGGAAAAGTCTGCCTACCACTAGGTGGCGTCAGGCTGAACCAGTGATCGTCAATGGCTGTCAATAAAGAGGAACAGAACCCACAATAAGACAGAACCAAAAACACTTGAAATATCATCCTTTAATGCTCCAGGCATTGTAGACATTCACATAATTGCCTTATTCAGAACTCATTTCCCTTAGCTTCAGAGTGTGTCAGAGTCACAGGTTGACCCCTGAGCTTTGTCTACAGCACCCACGTGCTACTACATGCACCCCCATCTGCACCTTATCTTTATGACCAGAGTCTCTCTCTGCCACGGGGACAGGGCTGGATCCACTCAGCAACAGAACCTCAAGTGTCCACAAAACGCTTTGGGGCCGCAATGGTATTTTCTGGTTTGGGGGAATCCCAGCCCACTGCCAATATTCCCAGACACCCCACGCCCGTGTGCATCCTCCGAAGGGATTGTACAACATCCTGTCAGCCAACGTGCCCACCAGCCCCTGCTCCATTTTCCGAACACAGAGGCACTTGAATCTTCTTGGCAAAACGGATTTGAAAATTGCCTTGGGAGTCAAGTGTGAGTGCAGATCTTTGCTCCTACCATTAATTCACAACCTTAATACGCGCTTGCTAAGTTTATAAAGGACATTTGCAATCAAAGCTTGATAAAATGCTTATGAAAACACAGCATGTTTGATTTTTCCCAGGTGCTGTGATGAGCTCGGGCTTGAACAATTCTCGCTGACCTCCTGAGTGTGCGCGTCAACATCTGGCTGTTCTGAAAGCATTGCTTGTTTCTGAAGAGTATATGTGGAAAGGTCTTAGGCTTTATATGCATCTTCCAAAGTAATGATACACTGTTTTCTTTCCCAAGCAATGGGTCCAGGCATCTCAAGATATTCTGCTGTGTGAGGTTCTTGTTTACTTGGTCACAGTGGGGGGTGGGGTAGGGGAGGGCAATCCACTTTTCTTTTTTTTAATGACACAGCATTGAGAATCTTGGTACCCAAGGTTTTGAGTCTTCCTTCTCTCTCTTGTTCTCAAGATAAGCCCTTGAGGTAGTCCCTAATCAGCCAAGTGACTTCCTTTCCGTGAAAGAAAAAACCAAGGCACAGAGAGATTATTTGACTCATCTGACACTGACAGAGCCTGGATTGGAATTGACATCTCCAAAGAGAGAGGGTCCCACCCCACCCCCAGCAACGGGATACGCACTTACACAGACTAAACTTTGCGCATGTGATCATCTTGGGCCAAGTTTGCCGTGGAAGAGTTTGAAAGAGTTGTGAGGAGACCTTTCTACGGGGGGGGGGGGGATACATGCATTGGGTAGCTGAAGCTGTATAAGGAACGAACCCGGGCTCTTTGTTTGTCCTACCGCCTCACTGCCCCAACATGGTATGCTACAGAGTGAGGCTTCTCAAAGCAGGTCAGGACTTCCAGACTTGCTAACATTGGAATACCGAACTCTTGTCATCAAACAGTTGGAAAACTCTTGAATGTCTGTGATTTGTATCCCCAAAACCACCATGCTTTCCCCAGCACCAGTTTGCCCCCACTTGCCAAGACACCAGCATCCACCCACTTTTCAAACGGGCATGACTTTGCCTCGAGGGCCATCAGAAGACCTCACAGCACCTACTTTGAAGCCTTCAAGCACATCGCCAGCTTCAAACTTCGATGGGTCTCCAGACTTGGCTCCCCACGGACTGCTTGTTTCATTCCAGGTACAAACTCCAGCATCCGCATTCCAGGAAACCACACGACTTTGATCCTGCGATCCTAAAATCCCACCAGAGTCAGCCTGGCTGGACCTTCCCGCACTCCCTTCATCGCAAAACCAGCACATCCTGTATTATCCATCGTGGGAGCCATCGGATGATCTTTATCATTATTCCTTTCCTCGCTGTAAGTTCTCACAACTCATCACAACGGAGGAAGAAGAGATGCTTTTCTTTCTTTTCTATAAAAGATCCCACCACTCTGGAACAAGTCTCCGCACCTGAGAGACACCAGGCAAGAACACGCCATGCTCTGTCCACGCTTGGCACAGCTTTCGGTGTGTCACGTGTGATGTCCAGTTTACTCGGCAGTCTGAGTGAAACATCTTCCCTCGGATAGTGGCCAATGAGGGCCTAATGATTTTCTGAAAACCATATCTAATGTTATGTTTTCGGGGGGATAAGATGAGTAGAGTCTCCCATTTCTTTTCCACTCGGTCAGGCACATATTCTTTTGGAGAACATCTCTCTTGTTGCCAAGGGGCACAGGCAGATACGGCTCTTGCTGGAATGCGGGCTGGTTCTCCAGCTCCTGCATAAAGAAGGCAGATGCCAGGACAGATCTGCTCTCCACCAGTGGAGAGTGGAATTCAATGCTCCCTGATCTCCACAGAAGATTCTTTTTTAAAAAACAAAGGTTCAAAGAGTGTGTGTGGGGGGAGGGGGAGTTTGCAAACCTGCGTTTAGAAATCTGATCAAACTAAAGACAATGAGAATGATGACATTTCAGAGATCCCCCTCTTCCCACAATCCATTAAGGAAAAGCAAGGTGTCATGTTTTATTTCATTGCGATTTTTCTCATGCTTACTGGATACCTACGGGTTCCTCAGACCAGCTGCTTATGTTTCTGAAACATGCAAAGCAGCGGATGCTGTGTGGTACTTACGCCACAGGCCAACCCTTGACGGGCTCAACCCCGCGGTCCCCATGTGGGTGACAAGCAAGTCCGCCTGGGAGGCCGGCGCACAGCTTGGAACGAAAGGCTGCGGTGCATGCGGGGGCGGTGTGGCAGGGGGCGCGCAGAGAACGCACAGCAACCTCCAGAAAGCGTCAAGGTCCAGCCTGGGTCCCAGGCAGGGGGGGCTGTGCTGGGCACAGGGCTAAGGCACTGAGACTGCAGCGGGTGGAAGTCACCACGCGCAGGTCCCTGGGCGGCCGTCCCTGGGGAGGGGGACTCTGCTCCGGATGCCACCTAAGGTCAGAAACCGTTCACAGGGCAAGCCGCCTCAACCCAGTCCCTCGCAGGGCTCCCTCGCAAGAAGGTGCAGCTTTCTGCTCCGGGTCACCTCGGTTTCCTGCCGTCTTCCCGGCCCCAACAGCTCCGCAGGCGTTGCCCCCTCTGCCCCAGCTCCTCCCGTCACGTCTGTTCCCCGGCTTGGCTTGAGAAGGGGCAGTACATCACCTCACCTTCCCCTGGAGCGAAGCCCCCCCTCCCTCCGAGTGTTTCCCAAGGCAGCGCTGCGCGTCTCCGTGGGTCACAGTTTGATGAAGGAGGCCAGCTGCGGGGGCTGCTCCCCGTCGGGGGGTGGGAAGACGCTGGAGATGGCGAGGTCCACGATGCCTTGGCACAGCTCTGCGTACAGCTTCCTGAAGGGGTTAAAAAGGTCACCGAGGAGGCTCATCTGAGTGCCAGTGAGAAATCAGAGTCGCTTTTCCTCTCTGAGTATATGTGTGTGTGTGTGTGCGTGTGTGTACAAGAGAACAATTGAGTGTATGTGCCTGTGGAGTCCCAAGGGTGACATCAGAAATCACCCTGGATTGCTCCACCTCCTTATTGCTTTGCTCTGCGGTTTCCCAGGTTTTGCTTTCTATTGGAAATTGGAATTGTAGGCCTCCACCATTTCTACCCAGCATTTGTATGTGGGATCTGGGAATCCCAGATTGGGTCCCTTTGCTTCTGAAACAAAGGCTTTAACCCCAAGCCAGCTCCCCAGCACCCCACCCTCCTGGGATGTTTATAGGCAGCACACGAAGCTCCAGCCTTCCTTCCTCAGCCTCCCTGGCGCTGGGCTGCAGGTGTGAGCCGTGGGCCTGGCGCTGTATCACTAGTTTTGTTTGAAACCCGCACAGCATCTGCCGCCCATCTGGGCACAAATCAGCACATGGAGAAGTGGCTCAGCCGATCCTTCCTGCCAGCCAGGGTGCTCCGAAGGTTCCTTATCAACGTCCTGATAGCAAGGGCCTACACTTGAAACTGTCCATCACACTAGATCCAACTCCCTCTCCACCGACCCAAGGTAGTTAGTTCAGACTTACTGAGCACATGCAGGGGCGCCATTGACCTCAATGAGCCAGACCTTTAGCTCCTGGTCCACCATGAAGTCGAAGCCGAAGAGCTGGAAGCTCTGGTAAGGGAGGTGCCTGGTGCTGATGGCCGGCTCCACACTCATGAGGCAGCTCCTGTGGGTGTAAGCGGGAGACATCACCGAGCCCCAGGGTGGGCTATGCCTGCACAGTTTCCTATTGCAGGTGCATAAAAACTGGTTCAACCTAATTCTTTTTTGTTTGTTTGTTTGGGGTGTGTGTGTGTGTGTCTGTGTGTGTATGTGCGCGTGCCTGTGGAGGCCCAAGGGTGATATCAGGAATCACCGGAATTGCTCTACTACATTACTGCTCAGAGGTTTCCCAGGCTCCACCCACCAGGGCCAGAATTATAGGCCGCAGCTATATCCAGTAGGTATATTTACCTGGGATTTGGGGATGCAAACTTTGACTTTGCCTTCAACATAAAGGCTCCTGAGTCATCTCATGTTTCAGAATACATACTTCAGAATATTATAATTAAGGAAGTGCAATGTTTAACAAATGAGAGAACGAATGACCAGTGTGCTCTGACACATTAAACTGAATGTTAATGTTCATCGGCTGGAAGCTGGACATGAATACTTTAAGAGACTTTTTTTCTCATCATCAGAGACTGCACACAGTATGCTTTTCCTCCTCCTCCTTCTCCTCCCTCCCTCCCCCTCCCTTCCCCCTCCCTCCCTACCTCTCTCCCTCCCTCCCTCCTTCCTTCCTCGAGTAGGAAATTGGGGAGGGGAAAATGACTAGGGAAAAAAACAGGCCCACTGCACTGCACCAAACTACCAGCAGGGGGCGGGGGAGAAGCTTCGGACCAACCCTTGCTTAAGGTCAGAATTAATTCTATTTTATTTGCCTTGTGTTGGAATTCTAACCACCTAGAATCCCTGAAGAAAAGGGATTTCAAGCCCTCAAATATCGCTCTAGATTCTGAGTAAGAACATGTCAAGCGTTATGTAAAGTACTGTGTTTAAATATCTTAAACGATGTATTCAAGTTTCTTGGGAATATGTTTAGGTGGAAGTTGTTTCTATTTCTAAGAGATAAAGCTGTTAACATTTTAGGTGGGAAAAGAAGAATCTGTTAAGGAAAAAGTCTCAGTTACAGCATCAGGGTGGCAGAGACAGGCAGATAAACAGACTCGTGGAAGATAATGCAGGTCCCGGGAATAGATTTTCCCACAAAAGGCCACTTGGTGTCACCAATGCGTTTAAGGCAACAACATATCCTTGTAGAAAACCATAGAACCTGACATGTAACAAGAACAAAACAAAAATAAAATATAAGGAACAAAAAACCTAGACATTTGTAACTACAGAAGAGATAGACTGGGGCAGTCACAACATGGAATAATATGTCACAACCAGAAGTAGAAACACCATGAACAACACTGTAAACACAGAGATACAAATGTAAAAAAAAAAAAAAAATCACAAACAGACCACAGTGCAATTGCGCTCACATAGGTTTAATGACAAACAAAATGGAATCCGTGGTGGCAAAGACCAGGGAACGGATGCTATGGAAAAGATAGAATACTTAGGTAAGAGAATTTGAAAGACTCTTCAGGGGTGTTGGACTTATTTACTTATTTCTGAATGATTGACTTGGTTTCATTATGCAGCCCAGGCTGGCCTTAAACCATGATGTTCCCATTTCAAATGTTAGGGTGAAAGGTAAGTGTGTTGCTATGTTCAGCTAGAAATACCTTATATCTTGATTTGTATTACGATTAGATAAGTATACATGTAGTTCAAAACTCACTGAAGAGCATACTTTTTGAATGTTTCACTTCATTTTTTAAAAAAATACCAGATTTAGGAAACTAATAAATGAATATTAATGTTAAAAAACTATTTTCAGACATATTAAGAAAGAAGATCAAGATTTTAAAAAACAGACAATAGAAATAGATTATGTCAAGGACAGATAATCTGTCTTTCTTTTTTTTCTCCTTTTCCTTTATTTTCTTTTTCTTGTGCTCTAGCAAACACCGTGTTCATGAAAACAGAGTGCTACTAAGTTACATCCTCAGCTCAAATGACCCTCCACCCTTATCCAAATGTCTGACTGTAAAGGGCCAGTAGGAAATGCTGTGGGGTTTGCAAGCGACATCAACTTCTGCTGCACATTGTCCTTTTCCTTTTTGTTTTTAGTCTTTAATTTTTGTTTTTTAAAAAATCATTCTTAGCTCAAAGACAGATTTGTCCACATCTTATTTGTAAAAACTGGCAAAAAGGAACCTCAAAAAAGAGAGAGAGAGAAAGAGTACAATAAAAGCAATATTATCTTAGCTGACTTCTCAGGAAGTTTACAGGACCTTTGAAATGGTAAAAATAAATTAACTGTGGGCTGATTTAAAGTTGGATTGATAGCAAATGCCCTGAAGGAACAAATGGGGGGGGGCACAGTCTGCCCTCTCAGGGCTCAGCGTGGATGTAGGCGGATGAGGCTGAGGTTTGCCTGGACAAGGTAACAAGAACCTGTCTCCAGAAACCAAACAATACAAAGAAGACAAAATATACTACTAATACACAGGAGTTGAGCTAATTCATCACCAGCAGAAGGCCCCCACACACACCTAAAAAGTATGAAAAGGGATGGGTACATTACTGTGGTTTCAATGCGAAATGTCCTTCACGGGCTCATGGCTTTGAACACTTGATCCTCATCTCGGCTAGTGATGCTTTTGGAAATGTTGCGGAAACTTTAGGAGGTAGAGTCTTGATGGGGAAGTAGGGATGTGTGTTTCTTGGGGTTGACACAACAGCACCACATCACATCCATATTCTCTCCTCTCCTCTCCTCTCCTCTTCTCTCCTCTTTTCCTCCTCCTCCTTCCTCTGTCTCTCTATCTCCCTACCTCCTGATCCTGAACACTGTGAGCCTGCATCCTTCTGGACTATTAAGAAATAAACCCTTTCTTCCTCAAGTTGCTTTGGTCAGAGCAGCTGCAATGCTTGCCTAATGTCTGGGACATTTACCAAAACTGGGAGCTTTGGTAAAAACAAGAAGGAAAAGGATCGCAGACACACACAGAGAATACCGGAAAGAATAGCAACTAGATGTAACAGCCAAAATAACATCATGTGAATTTAAACTCATATGATATTAATGAACACTTGTGTATGTGATGCTAATGAACAGCGACATCAAATATCTTGTGTGTGTGTGTGTGTGTGTGTGTGTGTGTGTGTGTGTGTGTGTGTGTGTGTGTGTAAGGGGGTACTTGAGTGTGTGAGCCTCTGGAGGCCCAAGGGTGACACTGGGAATCATCCTGGATTGCTCTGTGTCTTTACTGTTTTGCTCTGGAGTTTCCCAGAGGCTAGCTTCCAGGACTGGAAGTGCAAGTCGCTACAGTTTCTGCCTGGTGTTTTCACATGTGCTATGAGAATCCAAATCCAGGTCGCTTTGCGTAGAAGCAAAGCAAAGGCTTTTAACTCCTGAGCTGTCTTTCCAACCCAGCATCAAGTATCTTAAGTATTTTCCTTGAGTCCTTCCTGATCCCCCGCCACTATTTTGAATTTTGCTCATCATTCCTTAACATTATGTTTGTGTAAATCTAGTAAAAAACATCCTTTAGGAATAGGTGAAATGAACACCATCTCAAACAGCAGGAAAAACAAGCGGGACTTATCAATGGCAACTCTCTCTAAAAGTCTGAGGGAAATAATATGCCAAACAAGTCCAGAATTTCAGACTTGGAGGACAAGAGAAAGAAATGATGCAAAAAAAGACCCTCTCCTTGCCTTGAAAGAGGGCGTTTCTGCTTTGTTTGCTTTGAAACAGGGTCTCCTGTGTCCCAGGCTGTCTGCAAGCTTGCCACCGGCCAGGGATGACCTTGAACGCCTATACTATATGGTTTGGTCTTTTTGTTTTCTTTAACCCGACTTGATAATGTATCCTACACATGGACATTTACACATGGACATGGTTGAGAAGCTGCTTGAAAACATGGCAAATTATCAGCTCTAGGAAGGTCTTTTTTTTCATAGGTAGTTAGACCCTAAGGCAACCCCAAGACAAAAACAAAAACCAACCTCCAAAGAGATATGCCAAATATTCAACAGAAAAAAAGAAAAGAAAAACAAAACTCTAAAATACCAGGGAGATAACTCAAAATAAGGCAGGTAAAGAATAGAACAAAGAGAGAGAGAGAGAGAGAGAGAGAGAGAGAGAGAGAAAGAGAGAACAACAGATTTCAAAACTGTAGCTGTGAATCCAGCTGGATCAAGAAAAAACTTTAAGTCACAGTCATAAAAAATGTAGGAGACTGCTGTGTGGACAGCGCAGGTTGCCTCATTCCTAGGGACTCCGGAGACATTTTCTGGAGATTAGGCATGTCTCTGTCCTGTGCTGGCTTCTCTCTAGGTGTCAGGCAGGTATGCAGGGTGCCTTTGGGAAGCCCTGGGAACAGTGGCCAGGGTTCTCACTGACCAGGCCAGCATGCGTCCCTCTGTACCAAGCTACAGCACAAGGTCATGCATGAGGTCAAGGGCCTGCACATGACCAAGTTCAAGCACCCGGGCGGCAGAAGAGTTGCACTGGAAGATGTCGGCCTTCAACAAGCTTCGTGCAGGCGCATCTTAAAACTTGGAGTCAAGCAAATCTCTAATGTGTGCTGGCCACGTGCTCCTGAGAGCCTCCACGGTGCCCGCCCCCAACCCCAGAAATCATGCCCACTAATAAATCCCACATCTAATTAGAAAAAAATGATAGAAATACATTAATGAAAACACAGATTATCATCCTGGATTAAGATTTTTTTTAAACTGTAAATGCATATTACCACCAGCAACCTACTTTAAATATACAAAATACGATATAGGAAAAAAATGATAGAATAAAAATAAAAGAATGGGAATATACATGGAAAATATATCCAAAGAAAGCTGGAATGGCTACATTAAAATCAACTAAAAATTAAAAAATACTACCAGAAAGACAAGTTGCATACCGAGAGATGATCGATTCCCAGAGTGATCACAATCCTCAATATATGTGCACCTAACAGATCCCCATAGTATATAAAGCAAAAACTGATCAAGCCTGACATGAATCCATGATGATTCTTAGAGATGTCAATATTTTTGCTCACAATAATGAACAGAAGCAAAGGAACAGAAAGTCATCAAGAATAGAGAATATTTGAACACACTATCAACTACCTTGACATAACCAACATTTACAGAACATGCTATCTAACCATAGCACAATATATCTTTTTTTAGTGCCCACGGAATATTCTCTAAGATAGACTACTTTCTGTGTCTTCAAACAAATTTGACAATTTTTTTTAAAAACAAAATGAAACTCTACAAAGTATGTCCTGATGGACCACAATAAAATTACTAAAAAACTCCCTAAATATGTTATTAAGAAAAATACTTAAATTACACATGAGTCATGGATGAAGACATTAGAAAAAAATAAAATATATTGACACTATGGAATAAAAACACAAAATTTATGGAATTCAGCTTAATTCAGTAGAGGAAAATTGTAGGAAAGGATTTTTTTTGTTATTGTTTATCTTTTTTAAAGGACTATCTTGGCCTAAGAGATGGCTCAGGGGTTAAGGCTCTGTCTTGATTCCAGGTCCCACATAAAAAAATCTGTTCAAATAAACAGAAAGAAAAATGGATTATCAATAGCTGCAACAAATAAAGTGACATCGTCAGAGATCCTGCAGACACTAAAATGAAAGGATATTTTAAATGATTTTTGACCACAAACTAGATAACTTAAGTGGTGCAATTCCTTAAAATGCGTAAATGCTCAAGAAGAAACATTAACCAGGAGAGGGAGGCATCGCCGTTACCTTATTATGTGTTTGATCTGTTGTAAGATTGTGCTCTCCAAGGTAATGTTCAGCGCGCTTGTTAGGTACTGATTGAACTCCTCAAAAAACATTTCATTCCCCTCTTCATATTTCCCATAGTTCTTGGAGTATTCTTTTTGGATGCAGTGATTGGTCAAGTGGCAGGTCTTGTCTTGGAAGTTATCGACATGATATGGTTCCGAGGCCGTCCGAAGCACACCCTCTCTGTAGAGGTAGATGTTGAACTGGTGGTCCACCAAGACCCAGCTCCTGCAATCCACAGACACGCGGTGTTACTCAGACCATTCCGTGTCTCATGCATAACTCGAAACTACTCTGGATTTTGTGAGTTTGGGGATGGTGGAGATGGGGGAGGGGGGCTCTCAAGTGACATAAGAGAACAAAATGGATTCCCAGTAACTACAACAAATAAAGCGACATCACTACAGATCCTACAGATATGAAAATGAAATAACATTTCAAATCATTTTCACCCACAAACTAGGTATCCAAAGTAGTGTCATTCCTTACATGCACCAAAGTTCCTTCAGGAAGAAACACAAAAACCAAAAGAGGCATCATTAAGTTGCCTTATTATATGCTTTATATATTTATATTGCACCATAAATAACCAGGGACTTGCATTCATTTAAAAGTGGATACTTGTGGACTAGAAAGATGGCTCAGGGGTTAAGACTTTGCCTCTCAACAGAACAGAAGGTTCTGAGTTCGGATCTGAGGTCCCACATAAAAATGCCAGGTGGGAATGGTGGCAGTCTGCACTTCCGCCCCTGGGGGGAAATCCATACCACCTGCAATCTCCATGATGGGCCCTTTGCTCAGAGATTTGAAATCCAGAAAGCCGAGGTATTCATGAAATTCATAAAAGGTGAGATACAAGGAAGTGAGGACAATGACTTATCAGAGCCACACAGCATTGCTGTGTCTGTTATCCATTCCATACCTCTCTCTCTCCCTCTCTCTCTCTCCTTCTCTCTCTCCCTTTCTCTTCCTCTCTCTCTCTCTCTCCCTCTCTCCCTCTCTCTCTGTCTGTCTGTATGTACATGCTCGTGTGTGTATATGCAGGCACAGTATGTGTGGATGCCCATAGGTTGACTTCACCTTTCTTCTTCAATGACTCTTATTTTTGGAGCTACTTAACCTGGAGCTTGCCATGTGGCTAGATGGATGGTTCACAAGCCCCAAGGATCCTCCTGTCTCTGCCTCCCTGGCAGCAGGATTAACCAGGGTTCTGCAGCACACACATCTTTTTTTTAATGGGTGCTTGGGATTGAACTTGAGCAGCAAGCACTTTTTCGATTAAGTCACCTCCCATCCCTGAGGTTCTCAGCCTCTTCTGCACATAAGCCCTGTCCACACACAGATGACTCTACTCTTTAAGCCCAGAAGTCATTGTCATAAATTAAAATAAAAAATAATAAAAATATACATAAAATCATACATAAAATATACATATATATAATTCATAGTCTTAGTAACATTCCCTGGAAAGAAAAATTGAAATGAAAATAGAGAAAAAAATTGGCCGCTCTGCTGCAGTCAGGTCAACCCGGTAAACTCAATCCACGGCTTCCGGCCGACACACCCCCCCCTCCCCAAGCCCCTCCCTAAGCCCCTCCCTAGCCCCCTCCCCAGCCCCCACTCACTCCACGCCTTGCAGAGGAGGCATTACCGAATGTCAAACTTGCGGTGCCCCGGCTCGAGCAGCAGAGGGCGCTCAAGGTACTTCTGGATGACGTGCACTTGGCCCTGGTTGTCAATGAAATCCAGAAGCTCCGAGGCGTCGGAGGAGATGAGGATGCCTTCGCCTGAGGAAGGAAAGCAACACACAAACTAGTCCGGCTCATAACCAAGTGGAAACAGCAGGAAGCAAGGGTTTCACTAGCCTGCTACGCGCGCGCGCGTGTGTGTGTGTGTGTGTGTGTGTGCGCGCGCGCATCCACATGTGATGCGTGATGCACATGTGTGTACACACATGCAAAGGCCAGAGTTGACATCAGGTATCTTCCCCAATCACTACTTTATTGGCTGAGACAAGGTCTCTCACTTGAACCCAGAGCTCGCTGATCTGGCTAGTCTAGCCCAAGCTTGCTGCGGGGATCTCTCGTGTCCCCTTCCTGAGTGCTGGCCTCACGGGCAGGCTGCAACACCCACCTGGCAGCGCCATTGAGGATTTGAACTGCAGTCCTCATGCTAGTGCTGCAAACTCCTCCTCCACTGAGCCGTTGTCTCCCCAGCCCCAGGACTGTTCTTTCTTATCTCTCTCCCTTTCTCTTCGACTTTTGCTGTCTCCCACCTGGGATCCTGATCCATTGGGAGTAGCTAGGGCGAGTCCCACTAACTTGTCCCACATAGGATTGTCGACACTATCTTGCAGGACATGAAACTTCAGTTTTATAGATTAAAGTGTCTGAGAAATAAAAAAAAAAGCCATTCTACTTTTGGATACTGGCTATAATAAAGATACACTGTCTATGATCAATGAAGCCACTTCTAAGACAACATAAAAATATTAGAAAGATTTGGGCATCAAGGCACAAAAATTAGTACATAAAGTGTGTTCCCTGAAGCACTGTAATGGGAAAATGAATCATGTAAACTTCCCAGTAATATTCATAAGCAACACAACTTTTTTGACAATTTAAGCAATTCTTTCTCTCATAAATAAATGAAATATTGAAAAGCTACTGTCACACACGAACCGTGACACTAAGGGAAAAATGGAAAAGTTCTATTTCATCACATAATTATTTTTTAATACATTTTTTATTATTATTTCAGCTCATACAAACTTATTAGGTACAACAGTTCCCTCCCTCCCTCCTTCTCCCCCCCCAGTCCCCTGCTCCTCCTCCCTCACCCCTCCCTCCCCATCCCCCAGTGCCTCCCTCCCCAGTTCCCAGAGAGTCCTTTCTTGTGCATGCCTGACTCTCCTCTGGGCCCGCCTCTCCGATGATGTACAAGGAACCCAGTGGCATTTCCCTGAACCCTTTCTCGTGTTCCCCTTAAGCATAGGAACACTGCTGTGGCTGCCAGTCCTTTGCCTCCAAGGATCTTGGTGCCTTTAGCAGATGCTAGACTTTGTGAGGTCAATAGTGTGCTGGACATTGCGTAGGGCATGCAAAGTCCAATTATGATTGCTTCGGCCCTAACTTGTGTGGAGTATCTTGCAAATCATTGCTCCTCCCATCCTTTTGCTCTTACACTCTTACCGTCATCATATAATTATTGTTATGTTTCCTCATTGCCTTCCTTTATACTTGGGCAAAGCCTGGCTTATTCACAGTGAATTCGAGGCAGAGTCTTTTTTTTTTTTAACTTTATATTGTCAACATTTTCATCATTTTGGTGTTTTCACAATCGTGGTAATGGATTAAAAAATAATTGAGCTGCGTGGAAGTTAAATACATTTATTAATATTTCCTGATTACCGAACACCAGGGCTTCCCAACCGACGTTACTACTTCAGCGAGTGCAGAAGCCAGTGTGCTCATGGTGGGTCACTCCTGCTTCTTTTAAGAATTTCCTTGGAATGAATTTTCCAGAATGAGATCATGGGGCTGAATGACAGAAGTCTTTCATGAGTCTTGGTCTCTGTCAGCTTATGGCTCTTTTTTTTCTTTACTTTATTTAGTGTGTGTGTGTGTGTGTGTGTGTGTGTGTGTATGTTACATGTGGGCCACATCACACGTGTGGAAGTCAGAGGACACTTAGTGCGAGTCTCTTCTCTTCTTCCTCCATGTTCTCTCCAAGGTTTGAACTCAGATCACAGGCTGGGCGGTAAGCTCCTTTCCCTGCTGAGCCTCGCCCTTACTGCTGTGAACCAGAAGTTTACAACAAACTCTCTGCAACAGTATCATTACCTCCTTCCTTGTCTTACTTTGTAGCTGTAAAATGATACCTGTGGTTCACACTGACTTAGTTAACTTTTGGATACTAGTGTAGCTTGTTTCCATGGGGTTGTTACATTACTTGTTCATGTTGTTCTCACTAACAAAACAGGGAGAAATTAGAAACGTTGGGGGGGTTTTTAAAAAGCTTCAAGGTCATAGTCTTGCCACCCCCCCAATACACACCCACACGCACACGCGCACACACACACACACAACCACACACACATACTCTTTGGTCCCATTTTAATCTAAGTTTTCTGGAAACAGATGTGTCCTTAGTCACTCTTTCCTTCCCTCCATTACTTTCTTTCCTTCTTCCTCCCTTCCTCCCTTCTTTCCTTCCTTTCTTCCTTTCTTTCCTACATTTCCTTCCCTACTTTTATCTTCCCTTTCTTCCCTCTCTTCTCTCTTTCATATTTTTTTTTGAGACTAGATATCTTCATGTAGCCCAGGTTTCTATCAAACTCACTAGCTTTGGACTCTTGATTTGGACTCTTGATTCCCCTGCCTCAGTTTCCCAAGTATGGGATGCAGGCCTGCACCACCATGCCAGGCATCATTAGGACTGTAGGATCCTGGGAAGACGTTATCATCCCTCTTTTTCATTCCCAACTCTCTCAGCATTCATCACTCACTCGTCAACACAGTACACATGTGGGGACTCTAAGGGGTGCCAGTGTGGGAAGACGCGGGGCTCAGATCTGACACAGTCCGACTTGGCTGTCACAGAATCTGCCGGCTGTGGAGTGTGGGCCAGTACCGGGGAATAGGAATTGTGCTTCAAGTGAGAGACCAAGTGTTCTCAGATCAGAGTTAGATGTTAAGGTGATAATCAGTGGTTTCATGCTGATATAGTTTGAATTTAGAGGCAACTATACCAAGTATGGAGTAGGTATAAACAGTATCCTGGGCTAGAGAGATGGCTCAGAGATTAAGACCCTGCCTTGAAAGCAGAAGGTCCTGAGTTTGGATCCCAAGTCCATGTGAAAATGGCCACATCGGCAGGCAGCTGGCCAGCCCTGGACAGGAAGTAACGGGATCGGATGTGCACTATGAAAACATGACTTTGCCGGGGAAAGGGAAGAACCGGCAGGCGGTTGGGGCTATAGCTAACACAGGCTGGAGGAATGGTGACTGCAGTTCAGAAAGGAGCAGAAGTCAGGAGTCTGCTCCTGAATGCCCTGGAGGCAGCGTGGGTGGAGCGAACACCTTAGGTGTAGACTAGAGAGAAAGGGCGTAAAGGAGGAAGATGCGGCTTGGAGCTTCAGACCCTGTGTGACGAGGGGGACCACGTACGGAGTAGGAAGGGTGGGGGAGGGGCAGGCTGGGGTGGGCAAGTTGGAAAGGAACTATGTCCTGTCCATTTCAATTTGAAATGCCTTTCGAGATGAGAGGGAACCACTGATTCTAGAATTTAAAGTGCAGACAGGGAGATCAACACTTGGGATGGTTTTGAAGAGCTGGGATTGTAGCTCAGTGGGCAGAGGGTTTGACTAGCATGCACCAAAAGCCCTGGGTTCGAGCCCAGAGCCAGATAAAACCAAGCATGGTGGCATATGCCTGTACCCAGCCCTCAGGAGGTAGAGACAAGAGAATCCGAAAGAAATTCAAGGTCTTTGTCTGCTACACAGCGGTTCAAGGACAGCCTGGGCTACAGGAGACCCTACCTCAAACCAATGAACACATGACCAAACAACAAATAGAAAAAAAAAATGCTCTCGGTCCTCTAACTGTGAGGACTCAGAGCACAACTATCCATCTAAATACATCATCAACCTCTCGCGCTTGCACAAAGCGCTACAGGGACCAGAGCAGCGACGCCACTCACCTTTGGCACCGGCTGACGACTTTGCAATCCAAACGTTGCCCTCTCCATCCTCTTTCTTCCTGGTGTAAGAAGCCAGGAAGAATTCTCTCTCATCCGTCCTTGAGTTGCTGATCAGAGGCTGGATTCCATTCTGCGCTGGTGCAATAGGCGTCTTGAGGTTGGTTGGGTAAATCACATAGGACTCGGGAAACCATGTGCAGGACTCAGAGAGTTCTGGGCTGTTCTTGACTAGCCTGGCGAATGACAGAGGATCAATCTCAGTGCACTGCCACACTGCTCAAAAAGACCACTGTCCTCTCTCTCTCTCTCTCTCTCTCTCTCACACACACACACACACACACACACACAAGCTTTTCAAGGAGGCAGGACCAGGTCTGATTTCCTAAACGGTTTTTTTTTTTTTTTTTAATTTATTGTGTGTGTGTGTGTGTGTATCAGAGGACACACAGAGGACCAAAAGTGACTTCAGGAATCATCCTGCATTGCTTCTACCTTCTTGCTTTGCTCTGGGATTTCCCAGGCTCCTCTCACCAGAGCTGGAAGTGTGGGCCACTTTGGTCTTTGCCTGGTGTTTTTATGTGGGACCTGGAATCCGAACTCAGGACCTTATGTTTGCCGGACTGTCTTAGCCCCTGAACTATCTCTCCAGCTCTCCTTCTAAACTCTTGATTTGTTCTTGGCCTCCAGGAAGAGACCTCTGATGTACTGCGCTGCCGGGTACAAAGCTAAAGGCATGTCCCATTAATTCAAAATGCTCATGGCAGGCTGGGATGCGGTTCAGTTGGTAGGCTGCTTGCTGAGCATTCATGAAGCCGTAGGTTCAAGGCCCCGCATCACATGAAATGGTGTAATCCCAGCACTCAGAAGGTGCAGGCTGGAGGAACAAAAGTCAAAGTCACCCTTGAGGCCAGTCTCAAAAATCAAAACAAAGGAGGAAAAAAGCTTATAATACAGAATCTTAGTGCGGAAACCCAACGCAGTCCTGAGCAGATACTTTCTGAATCGATTGCTGTGGCTGAGCCAGACTCACAAAGACAAAGCAAGGGGGGAAGGGGGGAGAGTGGCAAGCAAGAGAGCTATGCCTGCACCTAAGCCTGGTGATCCCAGTTTAAACCCTGGAACCACATGGTAAAAGGGAACCTGTGCTATCCCCGGACCGCCACACAAGCATGTAACACACACATGCCTGTGTGCTCTCCCTCTCGTCTCCTAACCTCTTCTCGTCTGTCTGTCTGTCTGTCTGTCTGTCTGTCTGTCTATCTATCTATCTATTTATCTATCTATCATCTGTCTATCATCTATCTAAAATAAATGAAGTGGGAAGAGAGGTAAACATCTGATTAAGTAGCAAAAATGCTATATTAGTCTAACTATCTGGAAGAGGGGAAAAACCTTAAGTACTAATACTTAACTACTTAATCCATACTATCTGAAGACTTTTTAAAATATTTATTTGTGTGTGTGTGTGTGTGTGTGTGTGTGTGTATGCACACGATTATCCTGGATTGCTGTATCTCCTTTTGTCTTTGCTTTGGGGTTTCCCAGGCTCCATCTTTCCAGGACCAGAAATGAAGCCACGACCGGTTCCACCCAGCTTTTTAATGTGGGACTTGGGATCCAAACTCAGGTCCTTCTGCTTGCCAAACACAGGCTTAACCCCTGAGCCATCTCTCCAATCCCTGAGGACTATTTTTAAGCGTTTTACCCCTTCCTTTTAGTCCAGACTGGCTTTAGTGACGGAATGAGGAAGGAATCTGTCTGATGTGACACAGGACACCCACAGACCTGACCAAGCAGCTTTGTGCTCTCGAAATAACTAATGTTGTGGAAGACAAACTGGGGCCCTGGACAAGCCACGTGACGAAAGGCTTCGGCTGCACCTGTTCCCCAGTCATGAGCAGAGCTACAAGGAGAAGAATCCCACACTGCAGATGAAGCACCATGTCACAGAGCCGTAAACGTCCATGGCCACAAACCAGCAGGCGGGACCAGGATGTGGCGGCAATCTCCCAGGTCTTAACTTTCAGCTTTGGCTTACCCCAGAGACAGAACCAGGGGAAGTAGCAGGGCGGATGCTGCCTGCCCTAAGCTGATCCCCTCCTCTGTCTAGAAGAGACATTAGCCCCAAGTTATGATGCACCGGCGGGGCTGGAGGGAGCTCACGGGCCAGGCACTTGCTTGCAAACCTGGAGACCCGAGTTTGATCCCTGGAAGCCCACATGGTAGACCTGACTTCCTAACGTTGTGTTCTGACCTCTGCCCACATGCAATGTCATATATTCTCTCTCTCTCTCTCCTTCCCTCCCTCCCTCCCTTTCTTATAATTAAAAAAAAAAGATTTAGTGTCAAAACTTATTTTGTGAACAAATAGCAAAAGTACTGTCAAGACATTTAGAATTAAGATTTAAAGCAAAGCAGCTGGGGGTGGGGGTACTCAGTGTATAAAGTGCTTTCCGTGCAAACGTGAGGACCTCAGTCGGATCTCCACAATACACATAAGAAGCTTGCAAAGTGCTGAGGCATTGGGAACAGGCATGTCCTTGGGGCTTGCCAGCCCCCCTAGCTTGATAACTTCCAGGCTGGTGAGAGACCCTATCTCAAAAAAAAAAAAAAAAGGTGGAATGGCACCTGAAGAATGAATGAAAGTTACATGTCACATGTAGCCCCTGAACACTTGAATGGCGGCCACTGCAATTTAGAAAGTGAACTGTAAACTGTGTCTTATCTTAATTGGAAAACCAATGGACGGTGAGAGCTTTGGTCCACGTATCACAACTCTGATGACTTTTGTAGGGCACCATCTTTGTTTCATTGCTGTTATTATTATTTATTGCCTCACTTTATTATTGTGCTGCTGTGTGCATGTCAGACCAGTGTGTCATTCTGAGTATCACAGAAGCAACACTGTTGTGCTCAGGGACAATAGATAATTCAGCTCAAGTCACACTTCTCTTCTGTGTATCGATGCAACGTTATGAGTATTTATAACACACAGAGCATGAACTGCAGAGCCTGTTATTAATATCATGAATGGTATCTCAGGTATCATATGATCTTTTTTTAGTTAAAGAAAGTATAGACAAATTTTAAAGGTTGAAATAAAAGCATACTACTCTCGAAAAACTACACAGCAATGCAGAAGCTAGAAAAATGACCAGGAGACTAAAGACAGAAAACAAACAATGAGGAACTAGAAAAAAATCTGACAGGAATTCACAAATGGCACCTGCTCTAGGTCATGGCAGAGTTAAATGGAGAATCAGTTTGCGTCTAAAGGAGACATTCTCAGCAAATGACAGATGTGATGACAAATAAAGAAAAGATAAACGATAAATGTGGTTGAAATTACAAATACATGCAAAAATATCTTTAAACAATCTTTTCCCTGTAGTGCTGAAAATGGAATCCAAGATCTCCCACAAGCTAGGCAACTGAGCTGACATCCCTCAGTCCCTCAACAAAATTTTAATAGACTTCAGACTTACAAGTCAGTCAGCTATAAAATAAATGGCTTGGATTCTTACACAGAGAGAAAGCAATTTTGGATGGATGGATGGATGGTGAAAGAAACTGTTTCAAAGAAAAGACATGAAAACATACTGTACAGATTTACAGTGAAACCATTTTAGCCACTGACTAAAAATCTTTTCTAATTGACAGCATCACAGAAGGAATGAAAATTTTTAAATATCAATTTTTCCCCTTAACTTTAGGTAATCACAAAGTAGCAAATGCTGTTGAATCAATACTTGGGCACAAACACTCAACTATGTCGGGTTAAAATATGTATTCTCTGGGACTTTAAAAAATACATTTATTTTATTCGAGGGAGAGAGAAAGAGAGAACTTGTGCATGCATGGTACACAGCTAGAGATCAGAGGACAACTTTCAGAAGTCAGTTCTCTCCTTCCATCATGTGGGCTTCTGGGGAATTGAACTCACGTCATCTGGTTTATGCACAGTCACTTTAACTATCTTGCAGGCCCCTTTACTGGACCTTTTCCAGAAGTTCCCTGTTTGCCTTTTTCTACTGTATGATACATATTGGAAACATGTGCTTCTTTGCACTGTAGGACACATGCTGAAAACATTTATGTTCTCAGTTTTTGAAACAGACTCTATAAAAAGTATTCTGACCACAGTTGCCGAAATGGCTCAATATATTCTTGCAAATGTTACAGTGATTCACCAGCTCATGAAACTGTTAAAAGACAAAAAAAAAAAAAAAAAAAAAAAGAATCCAATGACCTTGTGTCTTTGCCAACACTCACTAGCAGAGAGATGAGTGTTTTACAATGATTAACTGTGCTGTTCATTCAATTCGTGTTTTTCTTGAAATAAAAGGAAAGTTTGCCGAATCATTATTTTCACTGAACCATTACAAGTTTTTAAAAATGGCAGTGTTATTTATATCATCTCACATATACCCACATTGAATACAACAAGCTGTAAATTTATAGTTCCAAGGAAAGCAGACCTTTTTTAAGATCCACCCCCTGCAGGAGGAAAATTTGTATTCTAGCTTCAGAAGTGAATAATAATGAATTTTTAATGTACTTTCATCATATAACAAGACAAAGAAGATTATGTACCTTTATTATCATTATATAGTTGAAAAAAACTTTTTAAGGATAGAGAGATGGCTTAGGGGTTAAGACTCTGCCTCCAAAGCAGAAGAGTCTGATTTCAAATCCCAGATCCCATGTAAATAACACCAGGCAGGAATGGTGGCGCTCTGGACGGCAGAGCCTGGGAAACTCCAGAGCAAAGCCAAATGGAGATAAGAGAAATCCAGGATGATTCCTAAAGTCACCTTTGGTCCTCCACAGGTCCTCTGATACACACATATACATGCACGAAAAAAGAAAATGACTTTTTAAAAATTGAAAATATTTAAAAAGTAACCTAATTGCTTCTTACTATGATTAACACCCATTTCAATCCAATACTACTACTACTACTGACTCAAACCAAGAGCTGGAATTTGACATTCAAGGTGGACGAACATAGTTTTACAAATGGTGAATTTTGCTTCAAAGTCAAGCTGTCTTTCTAAATGAATGAGATTTGGGCTGAGGACATGGCCCAGTGGATAAGTGTTGCTCTGCAAAAAGGCAGGATTGGAGTTCAAGGGAACCCATCCAATAGCCCAGGCAATCACCTGTAACCCCAGCACTCAGGAGGCAAAGACAGGGCATCCTTGGGGCAAGCTGGCCAGCTGCTAAACTAGCTCATTGGAGAGCTCTGGGTTCAATTGAGAAGCTTTGTTTAATAATGAAAGTTGCAAGTGACCAAAAAAGATACCTGATAATTACTTTGGAACTCTGCATGCACTTGCACACATGCGAAAGCTCACACACATTTGAACACGCACATGCACACACACAAATCAGTTTTATCAACGTCCATAAGGGTAATAATGGAAGATGATTTTAAAAAATAATGTATTTATATTTTGTTTCTTTGAGAGAGAAGGAGAAAGAGAAAGTGAAAGAGGTCATACCCTGCATGTGGGGGGGGGTGTCAGGGGACAACTTTCGGAAGTCATTTCTCTCCTTCCTTCATATGGGCTTCCAAAAAGCAAATTTAAGTTCCCATGCTTTCGAGAACCTTACCCACTGAGTTAAGTTATCTCACTGACCCCAAGAAAATATTTTATATGTTTTATGTATGTTTTTATGTGTGTATGTGTATGTGTGTATCAGAGGGCACTGTGTGTCCTTGTGGAGAACCAAGGATGACTTCAGGGATCATCCTGGATTGGTTCTTCCTGCTTCTCTCTGGGACTTCCCAGGCTCTGCCCACCAGAGCGGGAAGTGCAGGCTGCCACCATTTCTGCCTGGCGTTCTTATGTGGGACCTGGAATCCAAACTCAGAACCTTCTGCTTGTGAGGCAGAGTCTTAATCTCTGAGCCATCTTTCCAGCCTGATTTTTGACGCTCCATTTAATTACTGAAAAACCTTTACAAAAGTTAGAATGACTTAAGAATATAAATTGACTTCTCTCTCTCTCCTAGGATCTCATAAATCCAAAGCTGAGCTTAAACTCATCACATAGCCAAGAATATCCTTGAATTCCTGATCCTCTTGCCTCTACCTCCAGATGAGCATCTCTATCACTCCCCCCCCTTTTAGTCATATATATATGGCATTTGCCATACATGGCATATATATATGGCATTTGCATGTGTGGGTGTGTACACAAGAAGTCCCAAGGGTGACACTGGGAATCTTTCTAGATTGTTCTACCTTCCTTATTGTTTTGCTCTGGAGCTTCTAGTTCCACCTTCCGGGACTGGTATTGCAAGCTGCCACCATATCTGCTTGGCATTTTTGTGTAGGCTCTGGGGATCCGAACTCAGGCCTTTCTGCTTGGAAGGCAAAAGCTTTAACTCCTGAACCATCTCCCCAGCCCAGAGATTTTTTTTTCTTTTATGATGCTGGATATCAGGCCCGAAGCACGTATTCTGCCCGTGAGCTGCAGCCTTACCCGGCGAGTCGGCTTTGTCCGTTAAGTAAACTATGGTAGCTGCACCGCACCTGTTTCTCTCTTTAGCAAGCTTACAATTACGAATGGCTGCCATTTTATTTCTGGGGTGCAGCCCGGGCGTGTAAGATGACCCCCACTTGGAGTCTCCTTCCAGTTCAGAACCAGGCCCAGGCTGCGCGGGAAGTCCTCTGAGTCTGTTCCACTCTTTTGGCGGCGGCGGTGGGGGGGGGAAGACAGAGAGAAAAGAAGAAAGTCCTTCAGCAGCGCTGAGAGTAGAGTCTGCATTCATAATGACCATCGAAACTCCCTGAAGTGACAGGAGGAAGTAGCAGGCTACCCAGGTCCCCTTGGAGAAGCCCCCTCGGGCATACCCAGTTTTGCTGCCCATCAGCCTCGTCTGGGCAGATTAGAATTGTCTTGACTCCACGTGAGCGGCTGTCTGTCACCATGGCCGGCACAGCTGACCTCTCTGAGCCTCGCTTCTGTCCCATGAGATGAAGGAGGTGACACTGCAGTCTCTCTGGGGTCTCCTCAAGCCGTTGAGAATCACAGCAGAAAGATGCACCGATAAAAGGAAGCCGGCACCCCTGAATCAGCACAGCCCCTTGCCAGTCAGTGGGGGGGAGGAGGGGGCTGAGGAGGACCTCTCTCAGCCTGCACAGGGCATGTCACTCTTTACCGGGGGTCACAGGTCACAAGTCACTATGGGTCAAACGGCAGCTACTGTCACCACCTTCCAGTCTGTCCAGAGTCATAGACATCAATTCAGATCAGCCATGACAGCCCTACTCTCCGGGCTCCGTACAGCTGTTTAATATAAAAATATGCAGAATATTACTTTTTTTCTTTCATGTATGTGTGGATAGGATTCGTGTGTGTGTGTGTGTGTGTGTGTGTGTGTGTGTGTGTGTGCGCATGTGGGTAGGTGCACATGAGTGAGTTATGTGCCTGTGGAGGTCTGGTGTCCTTGATCACTCTTCCACTTTATTGTTGTGAGTCTGGGTTGTAATCGAATCCAGAACATGCTATTAGGATTAGTCTGGCTAGCCAGCCTCTCTGGGGGTTCCAGGCTTTACCTCCAGGGCTAGAATTACAGGGGGCGGGGCACAACATACACCAGGCATTTTTGTATGCAATCTGGGGATCCGAATTCAGGTCCTTTTGCTTGTGAGGCAAAGGCTTAACTCTTGAGCCATGTCCCGAGCCCAGAATATAGTATCTATATTATTTATATCCTCTGCTTACTTCTTCTAAAAGGACAAGCAATGAGGACCTCAGTTCGGATTCCCAGCACCCACATAAAAGATGGGTACAGGCATGGTCCCCGCACTTGTGTAGGGGAGACAGGAAGATATCTGGGGCTTGCCGGAAGGCCAGTGTAGCAGAAACAAGAGCTCTAGGTTCAGTGAGAGACCCCGTGTCAGAAAATAACATGGGAAGCAATAGGGGAAGATACCTAAGTTGTTTGTTCTCTTGCCGCCACACTTGCATACACAGGTGATTGTACCAGCACACACATGTGCACATTACATGCCATACACCACACACATACAAACACACACACACACACATACACCTGAGTATTTTATAGAATTTTAGCCAGGAAAAGGTACACTCATGCACATCATGATGCATAGGTAGAGGTCAATTATCTTCTTTCACCGTGGGAATCAAACTGGGACCACCAGGTTTGCCTGCAGTCACCTTACCAACTAAGCTGTTTCACTGCCCCGCCCTTTCTCTTGATTCTAGTGAAATGGCCTTTTACATTCTAAAACTAAAATATGTGACAAGAAACTTCAGGAAGCCTTGCTCTGCTTCAGGGTTGCTGATGTATAACTGAAACCCATCAAAGAAGACAGTGGGAGGACAGTCACAAGCAAATCTGTGCGCGCAGAGCCTTTCAATATCAAGAGAACAGAAAGCAACGCCAGCCAACAAAAAGGAGAGTTTGCATCAAGCCACATCTTCCAGTCTCCTTGCCTAGAGCATCCATTTGTCTCCACATACATGTTTACTAGTTGCACAGAACGGTACTGGAGATCTACTCTGACCCTGAAGATATGGACCATATGTAGGTTTCTGTACTGACATGACAACTGTCACTTATATTACCAGCAATGAGACAGACACTCTTCAGAATTGTCATACAAATAAATCTCTATAGCAACCCTGAGGTACCTACCATTGCTGTATTCACAGAGGAACAAGACAATCCAGGCATGACTACCCATGGTGTCCCCAGCCACATGTGACTCCGGTTGAATCCTCATAACTGCTTTATGAGGGAGATATTGAGGCTTAGGGGGATGAAGGGACTTCCCACTAACAAGATTCCTCCCTGGATCCAGGTCGCCTGGGACCTTATAACGTCCTATAATGCCACCCTTGTCTATCTATCCAAACCCAGCTGCTCTGGGATGAAAGATGGGATGAACCCTATTACATCCTCTCTGAGGACCCCTAACTGTGGAGAGCTGTCAGAAGTGGGGACCCGTGCCCTTTTCCAGGGACCAGTCCTTGCCCAGAAATGCCAAGCATCCCCCCAGCCAATCACAGGCTGACAATGGAACACAGAAGCTCGGTCGCCTAGTTGCAAGAGGTGACAGAGTTTGTAGACCTCCGACGTTAAGCTCAAATGACTTCTTTGCAGGTTCTTGCCTCACTCTGCCCTACCTTGCTCTTCTGGCTTGCAGACGGGCTGGTCTCGAGAACTCTTCTCCAAGATCTCAGTTAGACAAGATCCCCTGAACAGATAGGCTTTAGCAAACACTCCCCAGGAACGCCCCGACCCGCAGCCGAAGCAACCTACAGGAAGGAGGCTGCAGAACTGAGCTGCGGACCCCTAAAGCAGGAAAGCAGTTTTAAATGACCCCACGGTTCCACCTAAGTGCTTCAGGAGTGAAGCTAAGAACCTGGATGTGACGCATGGAAACTGGAGGTCTCGAAGGACACTTACTTCACTAGAGATGCTTTTCGGCACAGCTTGTCGGCCCCCCGGTAGTAGTTCACCAGCTGGACCAGCCCAGGCTCGTGACCTGCAGGGCAAGAAGAGGCTCAGAAAGGACACAAGACGGGGGGCAGAGTTGGCACCAGCACTCGGGAGAGCAGATGTGCCTGCTGATGGCGCGGACACATCTGTTTTGTCACGTTAAGGAGGACAATACATATTGGGGGATGGTTCTTTTCTCCTTTTTAAATTTTTTAAAATTTATTTATTTAAATTTTTATTTATTTATCGTGTGTGTGTGTGTGTGTGTGTGTGTGTGTGTATCAAAGGGCACTGTGTGTCCTTGTGGAGGACCAAGGGTGACTTCAGGAATCATCCTGGATTGCTTCTATCTCCTTGCTTTGCTCTGGGATTTCCCAGGCTCCGCCCACCAGGGCTGGAAGTGCAGGCCAACGCCCTTTCCACTCAATCTTTTTAGGTGGGATCCGAACTCAATACCTTCTGCTTGCAAGACAGAGTCTTAACCCCTGAGAGATCTCTCCAGCCCAATTTTTATTTATTTATTTATTTATTTATTTATTTATTTATTTATTTATTTAGTGTGTGTGTGTGTGTGTGTGTGTGTGTGTGTGTGTGTGTGTGCCCAAGGGGGGACTTCAGGAATCATCCTGGATTGTTTTTCTTTTTTGCTTCCATCTGGGATTTTCCAGGCTCTGCCCACCAGGGCAGGAAGTACAGGCCACCACCACTTCAGCCTGGCATCTATATCTGTTTGTCTGTCTGTCTATCTATTTTTCTTAGTTGGGACCCAGGATCCAAACTCAGGCCCTTCTGCTTACAAGGCAGAGTTTTTAATCCCTGAGTCATCTCTCTTCAGCCCAATTATTGGGGATCTTCTATCTCATCTTGCCTTGATCCTTACTATCTTGGCTGGGCACACACAGACTTACTTGTAAGTCTGGCTGGGGAAAGCTACTTTAATACAAACATGCTTCCTACAAATACAAGGGAGGCCGTAGAATGATGGTGCTACTGGTCACCATGACTCTGCAAGCTTCTACAAGCCTCCTGGAAAGTGACATGTCTGTAACGTCAGAAGCCCCGCACGCCATCCCGAAAGGAAACACTCCAACATCTTTTGACAAAATCCTCTCCGTATAAATTTGATGGGGAGGTTGGCCGTGCAGTTCAATAGTAGGATGAGGACTCGGCATATGCAAAGCGCTGGGTTCAATTTCCTGCACCACACACACAAAAATTATACATATATATAGTGTGTGTAGAAGTGAACCAATAAGCACAATTATTATATTTTAAGACATTGTCTGATATGCTGGCAAAATGCAACAGAAAGATTAAATGAAGAGATGTTTGAGTGCAGTAACAATAATTCATCCAAACATATGGCATAGATTGAGTGCCAGGCACCGCTGCATGGGAAGTGGCATTCCAAGAAGTCAGGAAGGAAAGGGGCAGGAATTCACTGCTTCAGGACAAGCAGTTCCTCTACTTTTAGGGGATTATGCTTTGTTTGTTTGTTTGACTGATTGATTGATTTTTGTTTTCCTTTGTTGCGAATTTCCAGAAGAAACAGTTTTACAAAAGGAAATCCCTCTCTGGGCACATGCTCTGAATTCTGAGATTTCTGGGCTTCCACTCAACCTTCCCACAGTCACCATTCTACATTATAAACTTGTACAAGAGAGAAAAGTTGTCCCTGGACTTGAATGAGTAAGCTATGTCTGCACAGGCGGCTACACTTGGATACCTCGACAATCAATCGCTCCACGCCAGCTCGGCCCCCGCCCCCTCCCCAGACAATTCCCAAGGGCTTACTTCCAGGCTACACTCATTCAGCCTCTGGACCACACTAATTTCTGAACTCCCCTCCCCCCCACCTCTTCCTCAAGGAATTTGGAATGCTCTTCTAGGCACAAATGCGGCGCTTTCGTTGTTGGAATACAAATGACCCCACCCCAGGCGACTTTTGGCAAAAGAACCAGCTACTCAGAGCGGGGGGGGGGGGTCCTTTTCCCAGGTGATCCGAGTGGTGAACCGACCAAAAGACCAGACTCAAGCTCACAGGGTGAGAGTTGAACCCAACTACACAACTTCTCGATGACGTCATTTAAAAGGAGGCGCTGTCCGTTCCTACATGCGAGTGTGGGCAGAGGGTGTTGCCTAGCCAGCTTCCTCTGACAGTGAGCCAATCTCCTGGGGAGGGCAGCGATGGGGGGAACCCCTGGTCTGATAAAACCACCTCTGGGTACGCAATTGTGAAAGCGCGTTTTTAGTGAAACTAAAGAACGGTCTGTTGATAAAATCGGACACCCCTCCAGCCTTCGCTGGAAGCTCGTGCTTTTCCAAAGCCCCTGCCTGCCCTTGTCCGGGGGGGCTGCGGTGGTGGACCTCTCCCAGGCTTTCTGCACACCTCCAACTCCTCCTTCCGCGCCCACGCCACGCAGGGCAGAATCCCTAAGTGTCCCAAAGCTGCAAGGTGACTGCAGCCGGCTCTGCGGAGCCTCGCAGGGCTGTGTGAGATCAGGGAGACCCCGGGACCGCGGCCGCCGCTCCCCAGGCTTGCAAGGAAGGTCTGGGTCCGCAGGCATCGCCACCCCGTTCCGCATCCATCAGGGGCGCCGAGGCCAGAAAAGCGGTGGGTTTAGATCCTGCAGGATCGGATCTGGATCGAGCAACCTGGCGGAGGGGAAAGGGACGCGTGACCTTAAAAAACAAAAAACAAAAGGTTTGCTGGCTGTGCGGGGCCCCGGCGCGCGCCACGCCGGGAAGGGCTCACCGAGTCTCCCGAAAGGCAGCCGGTTCCTCTCGCCCAGCATCAGGTTGAACCGGGGGTTGTCGCGCCGCAGCCTCTTCCAGTGGCCGCTGGCGAGGAGCAGCCGGGAGACCTCGGCGTAGACGCTGCTGTTCTCGTCCCGCACCACGAAGGTGTACATGGCGGAGGCCCGCGCGCCCGCGCCGCCCGGGCACCAGGGACGTCGCTGGCTCCGCGTGGACGCCGCCGGGCCCCGGCCGCGGCCCCGCCGCCGCCTGCCTCGCGCTCGGGCCTGCCCCTTCGTCCGTCCCCGCACCGCGCCGCCCCCGGGGGCCGCCCGAGCGGCCGGCGCCACCCGGACGCCACGCCCACCCACCCCGCGGCCACGCCCCCGCCCCGTGATTCCGCGCGGCCCGGACGCGATCCCGGAGCCGGTGGCCTGCGGCGGCGCCGGCGTAGTGAGCGATACGTGCCGTGGGGTGCGGCTGCTGCCGCAGCGCCCCTCCCCGCCTCTCCCCACCCCTCCCACCCCCGATCTGCGCTGGAGACACCGCGGGAGACCCGGGTGACTCTAGTCCCAAGTCACAAGATCCCGATTTGCAGCTTCTGTGTGTCTTCCAGCCTAGCCCCAAAGCCTGTGCTTATGGGTGAAAATAAAAGGCGTAGGCTGGGGACAGTAGGCAGAGTGCCAGTCTGGTGCGCACAAGGGCCGGGGTTGATTTCCAGCAATGCATCAACTGGGCGCACCGGTGCAGGTCTGGAATCCCAACGCTCCGGAGGTGGAGGCAGGAAAGATAGAAGCCATCCTCTTGCTAATTCGACTTCCGTTGCAGGCTGGACTACGTGACGCTGTGTCTCCAAGTCCTAAGCACCCCCCCCCCACACACACACACTGTTCAGAGAATGAAGACCATCACCGCCACAGGGAACTCCGAGCTTTGTGGGTGCTGTTTCTTGGGATCGATCTCTCTCGTTCATCAGCTGAACTTCACGTGGTGGTGTATGGCAGGTCTTTAGACTTAAGACTGGTGGGATCGGTCCTTATGGGCCTTGGGAAATCTCTGAACTTCCTGTTTTGGTTCTGATAGATGATAATCTCTTTTAAGAAACGGATTTTGGTGCCTTAGAGGGACGGAAAGGGCCAAAGGTTATGAACGAGATTGCCCACGAATGAACTAAATTACACATATCAGTCGCAAGCTCGCATCTGCCATTTGCCTTTGAAGGAAGAATACCCTGGGATTTCTGGTTTCCGGCTCTCCCTGGCTTCCTGGGCACAGTGCAAAAACCCTCTTCCTCCATCTCTGCCCGTCTCCCACCTGCCAGCCTTCTCTCATATTGCACATCCATTGCGATCTGTAGACTTTCATTGGCCATTGGGGGTGTGCCCGGAAGATAAGCACGGCCAGCCAAGGAGAGCCGGGGGCTTATATTCCCTCCCTGCATCCCTCCTCCATCTGTGGAAGATAAGAACTGGTTAATAATGCATTTCCTTGCCCTTATTGACAAATCCAGGAAAAGGATACATCCCAGGCTGTGTTTCTACACAAGACACAGCTCAGGAGTTTTTGCCAACGGCTGCAAACTCACTGGTTAATATACCTTCCCTTGCCTTTCCCTCCTTTCTTACTCCATTCCTTACTCCATAGATGTTTTGGGGATCACTTTTCAAAAAACCACCTGCAACTCAATCTCTTCTTCTAGGGCTACCCCTTGGGGTAACTCAAGCCAATATATGCTGCATTTCTCACTTAATCTTTTACAGTAAACGTCATTCCATCTCTCTTTGTCTCTTCTTTCCTTTGGACATAGTTTGGGACAGCTGTCAAGTCAATGGTTGAAGGTTCAAGTTCTGAGCACATTCGTAGAGAATTAGTAGTTGAGTTAAGCCCAGAGCGAACCTGCAGGAGATTGTCTGGTGTATGGGGAAGGCCCAGCCCAAGAGAACCAGGCCCTGGACAAGTGAATAAAATACAGAAAGCTGGTTGAGGAAGTCGGCATCCTTGTCTACACTTGACCAGACATGCTGGTCTGGCAAGTGAGAATTGTTACATGGATGTGGTACAGCCAGTTCCCTCGGTCTTTTGGTGATGGCGCATGCTCTCCTGCCATCTGGACTAAGAGCTGTAATCAGACTCTGGTAAGAGAATAAACCCCGCGTTCCCTTAAGTAGCTGTGTCATGACTTTGTCAGGATTGCAGAGTAACTGCAACACCTTCCTGTCTTTCTTTTCTGAGACAGGGTCCTAGGAAGCCCAGGAAAACTTACTATTTAGTTGGGGATGGTCTGATTCTTGGGCTTCTGATTCTCCTGCCTACCAAATGCTGAGGTTATAGGTATACGCCACCGCCATATAGGTCTAGGGTGTAGGTTTGTTTTCTCTGCAACATAATGACTTATTAAGCAGAAAAAGAGTTGAGGATATTTATATTTATTTTAGAACATCATAAAACACTTGAACTCAAAGACTCTGTGGATATAAATGGGGAAGCTCAGTTACATCCAGGAAGAACTGTGCTTAGAGACTGGCAAGCAGTCACATGGTGAAGACAGAAGGCAGAATCTTCAGAGAAGCAGCAAAAAGTTTTGAATATCAGGGAGAGCTTCTTTAAATATTAGTTTATTTTTTTAATGTGTGTGTGTGTGTGTGTGTGTGTGTGTGTGTGTGTGTATCAAGAAGGCATTGTGTATGACTGTGGAAGCCCAAGGGTAATTTTGGGAATCATCTTGGATTGTGCTACTTCCTTTTTGTTTTCTCTGGAGTTTCCCAGAGCTCTGCCTTCCAGGGCCGGAAGTACAGACCACCACCATTTTCACTTGGAGTTTTTATCTGGGATCCGAATCCAAATGCTAGACCTTCTGCTTGTGAGGCAGAGGCTTTACCCCTGAGCCATCTCTCTAGCCCAGTTTTAGAAGTTTAGACAAGAGGAGGGAGGACAGAAAGTTTCATTCTTTGAGCTCAGAACTCAAAAAACGTGTGACGCCCACATCGGAAACTTCCTTTTACCTCTGTTTTGCTATGAGAGGGAGAAAGAGGAGGGCACAAAGGGTTGAGAGATGGCTTTGGGAGGGCACACTGACTCCCCCCATCTTTGGTCCATCACCTGGGTAGATCAAATTCCCTGGGGGCTAGGGAGGATGGGAAGTCTGATCAGGTAACCACCCAACTGATGAGATTCCAGTGTTGCCAGGAAATGGGAGGTGGTCCTAGTGGATCCCTGACAACCACGTTTATATGGTACTTGGATCAAACCCAGGGCATTGCTCATGGTAGGCAAACCCTCCACCAACTTAGCTACACCTCTGACCCCAATAGTATGCCACTTGAGGGTCTGGTTTTGTCCAGCAATCCTTTTTTTAACAATACAGCTCATCTGTTTCCTTGGGACCCATTTTATAAGACCCTGGTGTGATTAACACCTAACGTCATGAGCACTGGAAATCAAAGTCCCTGCTTGGTCTCCTAGGCCTGCTCAGTCCCTGTTGCCACAGTGAGTGGCAACACATAGGAAAAGGACCCAAATCTGGCCAATCTTTTCACAGAGAAAAGTCCCGGTCCGAGCTTGTCCTTCTTCCCATCTCCCTTTGAATTAGGCCTGGTTATGTGATGTTACGTGATGTGTTCTTGCCATACATACACAGCATGCCTCCCTTCCTGCACTGGGTCTTGAAATTTGGGCACGCCTCCTTTCCCTTCTAGAAGCAGGATATAGTCATTAACAATAGCAGAACAAAAAGAGGTACTTTACCCATATTGGTTCTGTGCTTGATCATAAAGCCCACCTTAATACACTTCTGAGGATGTAGCTTTTTCTCCTACAACTTGAATTAAGCTGCTTAGAAAATTCAACAGGGTCCTTGGAGGCAAGGGATTGACAGCCATAGTAGTGTTCCTATGCTTAAGGGGAACATGAGAAAGGGTTCAGGGAAATGCCACTGGGTCCTTGTACGTCATCGGAGAGGAGGACCAAGAGGAGAGTTAGGCATACACAATAAAGGACTCTCTGGGAATTGGGGGAGGAGGCACTGGGGGATGAGGAGGGAAGGAGGGGGAGCAGGGGGTTCGGGGGGAGGAGGAGGAGGGAGGGAGGGAACTGATCTACCTATTAAGTTTGTATGAGCAGAAATAATAAAAAATGTATTTTAAAAAAAAAGAAAATTCAACAGGGGTGGTCGATAGTCAGTGGTTAAAGCCTTTGTTGTGAAAGAGAAAGAACTTGAACTCGGATCCACAGATACCAGTAAAAATGCCAGGCAGGTGTGGCAGCCTGTTTATAATTCTAACCCTGGAAGGCAGAGGCTAGGAATATCCCAAGCAAGCTGGCTAGTCCCGCTACCCCTAATGCCACGCCTCTGGGGTCAATGAGAGATCCAGGCTTACAATAATAAGTTGGAAGAGTGATCCAGGATGGTCTTGATATCACCATGAGCCATCACAGGCACACACACACTAACATACAACACACATACACACCCATACACACATACACATGTGCCCACCTATATGCAAACAAACACACATGCACCTGCACATATGTTGTTACCAGTTACTTTTTTAAATTGCTGTGAGACAGTGCTCAGACACAACTTATGAGGAGAAAGGGAGATTTTTGTGACTTTATGACATGATCTGCGCACAGAAGGAATGGCTGACGGCAGAAACTGGAGGTCATCATCAGCAAAGCAGAGAGCACAAGAGCAAACCACAGGGGAAGCAGAGCTGGACTACCTAACCCCAGGGCCCACACCACGTGACACGCCTTCCTCCAGAAAGCTCTACCCTATAAGGTACACCATCTTCCTGAATGTCTATATCAGCTAAGGATACAAATTCATGAGCCTCGGGGGGGGGGGGAAGGCAACTCACATTCAAACCATGGCACACACACACACTCTATATACATGTACGTGATAAAAGGAAAAAAGAAAAGTTACACTACAAGCTGTAGTTCTCTGTCGCTGTGAGACAATACTCACATACGATTCAAAGGGAAAAGGGACATTTATTCAGCTCATGGTTCCAGAGGGGATTTGCCATAGTTAGACACAGTTGTCAGCTTGACAGTTGAAGGTTCTGGGCACATTTGTAATGAGTTGTTAGTTGAGTTAAGCCCCAAGCAAGCCTGCAGAAGATTGTCCAGTTGAAGGGGAAGGCCCGGCTCATGTTGGTGTAGACTAGGCCCTAGGCAGGTGAATAAGGTGGAGGAGGGAGCCGCATCCTTTGTGTGCTTGGTCAGACATGCAGGTCCAGCAAGGAAGGTGTCCCTCTCTCAGCACTTGTGTGGATAGGTGGATATGGTATGGCCAGTTCCGTAGACTCTTGGTATTGGTGTAGACTCTCCTGCCAACTGGACGAGAAACTGTGACCAAGAAAAGAAGCCGAAATAAAATTCCTGGCTCCCTTAAACTGTCTGGTCATTAATTTATTGGCAGCATGCAAGCCAAACTGAGACAGAATTTGGGGATTCTGGGTCATCCCAAGCTAGGAGAATGATTCAGTGGGTGTCTCAAGAATACCACGATATGGGGCTGGAGAGGTAGCTCAGGGGTTAAGCCTCTGCCTTGCAGGCGGAAGGTCCTGAGTTCGGACCCTAGACCCCACGCCGGGGGGAAGTGGGGGGGGCCTGCACACACACACATACACACATACATGCACACATGCACAATTGAATAAATAATAATATTATAAAAACACATGATAATGTAACAATTGTGAGCTCTGAATGACATGTGAAATGCCTACACATGCCAGGCACATTATAAACTCTCCAAAAATGGGAAGTTACCAAGTTTAGATGGTGTGCTTACATAATAGACTAAAATAATACTTTTGTGGGAAGGAAACCAGAGCTGTAGACAGGGCTGGCCTGCTGATGAGTTTCCCTTTATATTCAAAAGAAGCCACCTCTAGACGCGTAGCTCAGGTTACAAGCTTTCTAACACACACACACACACACACACACACACACACACAAACACACACACATGCATACATACATATATGCTAAGAGCACAGGAAAATGTTTGTGTTATTTCTTTTCTAACCCTAGGCTGTTGTGTTTGTTTAATAATGTGCTAATTTTCAAATGTTTAAGGATCTTTGTGCTTTTTTTCTATTACTGGTCTATAATGTGATTGATTGTGGCCCTGAAAAAAGTTTGTGCATGGTTTCCATCTACTCACATTTATTTTTCACTTATTACATGATGTGTGGCATGGCAAATATTTCTGTGAATGGAGAGAATTGATTTTCTGAAAGTTATAATCTGACCTCCACACATGCACTGTGCCAAGCATACCTGTTCTCTCTCTCTCTCTCTCTCTCTCCTAAGTAAATAAAATATTTTTAAAAAACAGAAATAGCCAAACTGATTGCCTATCTTTAGTCAAATAAGATCATATGCACAGGTTCCTACTGGGTGTCAATTAGAGGAGACATTATTCAATCCAATAAATACTCCACATGTTCTCTGATTGCTTCTTACAAGGAGTATATTTTCCACCATTTTGTCTTCCATAAATTATAGTGCATACATGTGTGTTGTATGTACATGTTTGTATGGGTGTGCACATCTGTATGCACTTGCACTACATGGTGTGTGTGTGGGGGGGCATCGTGTGTCCCTATGGAGGATCAAGGGTGACTTTGGAAATCATCCTGGATTGCTTCTGCCTCTTTCTTGCTTCACTCTGGGATTTCCCAGGCTCTGCCCACCAGGGCAGGAAATGCAGGCTGCCACCATATCTGCCCACTGTTTTTACATGGGACCTGGGATTCGAACTCAGGACCTTCTGCTTGTGAGGCAGAGTCTTAAGACCCTTGGGCCATCTCTCCAGGGGCCCCCTCCCCTTATTTTTTGAGACAGGGTCTCTCACTGAATCTGAAGCAGACAGACTCAACTGATACAAATTTAGATCCTTGTGCTTGTATGGCAGTTGCTGTATCAACCAATCCATCTCTCCAGTCTCCCTCCCCATTTATTGTATTTGTTTTAGAACAAAGTTATATCTCTTAAAGACAAAATTGGAGGTCATGCATAATGGTACATGCCTATAATCCCACCATTTGAGACACTGATGCAGGAGAACCCCAAATTCCAAGTCAGCCTGGAATATATCAAGAGACACTGTCAAGAGAAAGAAAGAAAGAAAGAAAGAAAGAAAGAGAGAGAGAAAGAAAGAAAAAGAAAGAGAGAGAGAGAAAGAGAGAGAGAAAGAGAAAAAAGGAAAGAAAGAAAAGAAAGAAAAAAAAGAAAGAAAAAGGAGAGAGGGAGGGACGAAGGAAGGAAAAGGAAGGAAGGAAGGGAAAGGAAGGAAGGAAGGAAGGAAGAAGGCAAAGAAGAAAGGTAGAGAGGGAAGGAGGGAGGGAGGGAAAGAGTGAAGGAGGAAAGAGAGAGATTTAAAACTACTTATCTAATAACTGCTTTGGAGAGTAAATGAAATGATGAGTTGCAGAATGGCACCGAGGTGGACCTCTAGCTCCACATGCGCGTTCCATACTATCCACCTATAGTGATTTCTAGAAACACTCAGGACTCACCACACACCTAAGACCTATCTAAATCTGTTTTCCCACCAGTTCAAGCCTCCGTCCCTTGATTTAGCTCCCAAGAAGCAGCAGCCCGATGTCCGCTTACCAACCAAATGCTTAAGAAACCAAATGCTGGGCTGGAGAGGTGGCTCAGGGGTTAAGCCTCCGCCTTGCAGGCGGAAGGTCCTGAGTTTGGATCCCAGATCCCACGTATAGACGCCAGGTGGAAGCGGGGGTGGCCTGCGCTTCTGGTCCTGGTAGGGCGGAGCCTGTGAATCCCGGGGCAGAAGGAGGTGGAGGCGTCCATGGTGGTTCGCGAATTCGTCCGTGGTTCTACACACAGACACACACACACACACACACACACACACACACAGACACACACGCGCGCGTACATGCGCACAGTTGAATAAATAATAATAATAATAATAATAATAATAATAATAATAATAATAAAAAAGAAACCAAATGCTAAGAAGCCAAATTAATTACACTGCTCCACCGAGCGCCATCTGGCCCCAAGAATCCAGAGCCTGGTTTCTTTGCGCTGCACTCCATGGAAGCTTTTGTGGGCTAGAACTGAGTCTCGTGTCCAGGAGCCTTTGCAACAACTGGCTGATGAACACAGCTGTCTTCACAGCTCTTGTCCCCAGATGAAGCAGGTAGCAGCGTCGGCTCTGCCCGGGCCCCATGCATAAGTGATGATGTCGCCACATTGCCCTTGACGTCAGGCGCAGAGTCAGTTAACAGAGGCCGGCAAGTACCACGGTTTGGAACTGCGTGTAAACCTAGAGGGGCTCCTGTGGCCTTTAAACCCCCAACGCTTTTCCTAGGTAGAGCGAAATCAATACTTTCTTTTGCAGGGAGCATGAAGAGCGCCCTCCGATCCAGGTAAGAAAAAGAGCTCATGTTTTCTAGTCTCTTGCTGGCTCTCTGTGGGTAGTGACGCCCATGACTGCTAATCAAAGAAGAATTACACGGGAAATTTTCTCCTTAGGCTTCTGGCTAAGATGATGTTGCTAGATCTCTTCAAAAGCAACAACAATCACAAAATTCTTTGCGACTGAGATAGTTTGTCTTATAGTACATTTTGATATGCTAAAAATTCTTGGATTCTCCATTTGAAAACGAGAATAAAAGAGCTTTTAAAATGAAAAAGAAAAGAAAAAGTATAGCAATGTTTGCAACGACAGTTAAGAAAGTGCGTCAGCATCCCCACCCCTCCAGTACGATTCCTCCCCATTCAGAGACTTGTGAAACTGAATCACCACGCCCACCTCCCTCTCCTGGGCTGCATGCAATAATGGTGATGGAAGCGGCCCAAGAAGCCTCCACACACACTGTTGATAAAGAGGTGTGCGGGCGTTGCTCGTCTGCAGAGTTGCTGGAAGATTCTCCATTAGAGGAGTTTCACTCCTGCCCAGAAATAATTCTCCATAGTTCTTGGACCCACTCTCTGGATTGCCTTTATTTATTTTTTTTCCAATGCGCTATAACTTTATTGCAAAACTCTTTATAGTACATAAAAGCCTAATTCTTGGGGCTGGAGAGGTGGCTCAGGGGTTAAGCCTCTGCCTTGCAGGCAGAAGGTCCTGAGTTCGGATCCTAGACCCCATGTATAGACGTCGGGTGGAAGTAGGGGCGGCCTGTGTTTTTGGTCCTGGTAGAGCGGAGCCTGTGAATCCCGGGGCAGAGTAAACAAGGAGGTGGAGGAGGCAGTCCATGGTGGTTCCCGAATTCATCCGTGGTTCTACATATACACGCATACATACACACACACATGCATACACGCACAATTGAATAAATAATAAAAAATTAAAAAAAATTAAAAAAAATTAAAAAAAAGCCTAATTCTTTTTTTTATTTTTACTATTTTTTATTTGTACTTTTAATCATACACTTTTTTATTAAAAATGTAATTATACATTTAAAAATTTTTTACCAGTTTCCCCCTCCCCCCTCCTCCCCCCAACCCCCTCCTCCTCCTCCTCTCCCTCCCCATCCCCCAGTGCCTCCCCCCCAGTTCCCAGAGAGTCCTTTATTTATTTTCTTTTTTTTATTAAAAATTTAATTATACATTTTAAATTTTTTTACCAGTTCCCTCCCTCCCCCCTCCTCCCCCCGAACCCCCTCCTCCCCCTCCCCTTTCCCCTGTGCCTCCCCCCCAATTCCCAGAGAGTCCTTTATTGTGTACGCCTAACTCTCCACTGGGTCCTCCTCAGAGAGTCCTTTATTGTGTACGCAACCTTTATTTTTTTTTAAGCAACTAGATTTTTAAAAAAATTTTTATGTATGAGAGAGAAAGACAGAGAGAGAGAGAGAGAGAGAGAGAATTTGTGCATGCTGCGGGAGTGGGGGTTAGAGGACAACTTGCAGAAGTGGGTTCTCTCCTGCCATATGGGTTTCCAGGGATGGAAGTGGAGTTGCCAGGTTTTGGAGCAGGTGGTTTTCCCCCTGAGCTCTCTCACCTGCCCCCCTCTTGTTTCTCCCCTGTGAGTCACCCCACGCCTTCTTCAGGACAGGTAAGACGGCATCTAACTTCTCATCGGCATTCTAGTGGGATTTGGAGATCCAGCCTTCATTTGGTGCGGGTTGTGTCTTTTCCAGTTGCAACGAGCAGACACAAATTCCTCCAAAAAAAGAAAAAAGTGTGTGTGTGTGTGTTTGTGTGTGTGTGTGTGTGTGTGTGTGTTTGTGTGTGTGTGTGTGTGTGTGCACATGCATGAAAGAGAGACAGAGAAAGAGACTGGGAGAGAGGGGGGAGAAAGGCAAACAGAAAGCAGTGAGAGGAGAGAGAGAATATCTCATCGGGGTAACCCCATTAAATCAAACACCCCACCAAGCTCTTTAAGATTAACTCTTTCCTGGTGTTATGCAAGGAGCAAGAAGTTCTCTCGAGCTTTCCAGAGCATTTGCCATTTGATTGACAGGAGCAGAGAGGAGCTCCTTTAATCTGGGGGGACCTTTGTATGATTGACTATGCCTCAGACCCGTTGATCTTTCTGGAGTTTTAACTGAAGGTTGAACGCAGACAAAATTTGAAACCCAAGATAGGTTGCAGTCAGTAGTCCCGGTGATAACCTCGGGGTGATTTCTCTTATTACTCTTTGTCTTCCTGCTTGGTTCTTCTGGAACATTTCCCATGTGAACTTTGAAAGCACATTAGCTAGGAATCAGAGAATCCTTCTGGATGGTTCAGCTAGCTTTGTTCTCCAGGTGGTTAAACTACAGTGCTTTCTGCACGTAGATTATGTCTTTGGGTCTATTCCATCTTCAAGTCCTCTGTAAGGATCAACTGAAGCTAAAACTCCTGGCTGTGATGTCAAATTTGTCTCCTGTGTTGTGGTCACGTAGCGACACTTTTCCTTTCCGTTTCAGGCTGCCCTCTCACTCCCAGCAATCCTCCTGCTTCCATCTTCCTGAGCGCTGGGTTGGTGTCCAGCTTCTTTTCCTGATTTTTGTTGACAGACAAATATGCAACAATTTAACTAAATATCCTTAAAGTAACTTCCCATTTCTCTATATCTTTTGCCTATTTTCTTTTTGCATATATAGGTGTGGGTGTATGTGTGCGGGGATGGGGGGGTTGTAGAAGAGGGCACTGTGTGTGTCTGCGGAGCCCCAAGGGTGACATCAGGAATCGCCCTGGATTACTCTACCTCCTTATTACTTTGCTCTGGGGTTTCTCAGACTCCCCTTCCAGGGCTGAAAGTGCAGGCTACCACCATTTCTGCCTGGCATTTTTAATATGGGATTCCAGATCCAAACTTTTCTTCTGAGGCAAAGGCTGAACCCTTGAGACATCTCTCCAGCCTTCATTTGCCTATTTTTAATATTGAAATTGATTCTTTTTGTGGGGGGTTGGACACATTTTAACTGTGATTACAGTTGCCATTTCTTGCTTCAAAAGGGTCCTTTTTCTTCCATTTCTGCTCCTCAGTATTTACTCTACCTTCCTAAGTTCACTTGCTAACTCTGGGAACAGCAGCTACACAATTAACTTTGATGTCATGTCTATGAGGAGCCTGTTGCTGTTTTTGAGAAAGTGTTGCGTGATCTCAAACTGTGTAGCTGAGGATGACATTGAACTCTTGATCTTTCTGCCTCCACCTCCCCAGTAATGGGCTCAGAGATATGCTCCCTCCAGTAAAACAGCTTTCTTTATCTCTAGTAATGATTTTTCACTTAAGACCGCTCTGGCTGACATTGACATAACAATACCAGCTTTATTGCCATGAAAATTCCCATGGTTCTTTATTTTATGTTCTATATATACAAAATATACATGTATTCCAATCATATGTTTTAACGTAACATATGGTTGAAATACATAAATATTTTTTCCCTGACTACTGACTTCAGTTCATGAATCCAGACCACTTATATTTAATGTAATACTGATCTCTCCTTTGTTCTCTATTGTTCGCTGTCTTAGTGAGATGCCCCCCCCCATCATTTGTGCGTCCTCTTTGTGGCCACATTTCTCCCATTCTTGTTTTATCAATATTTCATTGTTCTATTACTGCTAGGTAGAAACTTTCCTTCGTATGTTCTTTTGCCTGTTTTAATAGTTACCCTAGTGATGACGTCATTGACTTGTGTAATCTAACACAGAGGTGGAGAATTATTTTCTTTTCTTTTGCCACCAATTTCTTGTTGACCCTACACTGCTGTGAAACACTCCAGAGCCCACCCTTCTTTTCCCCTTCTGTGCTGTGCAACTTCTGTATGTGTTTCAAACACCACAAGATTTGCTTACTATTTTTTCCACTAATTATTTTTTTATAAAGAGCATTCTTTCTATTTACCCACACATTACCCTTTCTGACATTGATCTTTTCCTTTTGCATCTACTGCCCTTTGCCCTCTCAGACAGGGAGAAAAATATCCCTTCAGTTTTCATTTCTCTGAAGTGTCTTTGTCTCATCATTATTTTTTCCACTTAGAAATCAACATATTTGGTGCTAAGGAGACAGCTTGGTGCTTACAGTACAAGCAAAAGAACTGGAGTTTAGATTCCCAGATCCCACGCAAAATGCTGGGCAGGTGCAGCAGCCCACCTGCAATCCCAGCCATAGGAGGAGGAGCCTGGAATCCCAAGAGCAAACTGGCTAGTCAGACTAACTCTATCAGTGAGCTCTGGGTTTGATTAGAGTTCCTATCTAGAAAGAATAGGTGGAAGAGTGATTGAGGATGATTCCCAGTATCAACATTGGACCTCTCTACACGTATGTGCACACATGTACCCATGCACCTCCCTACATGTATATCCTCATAAACACAAACATGCATATATACATGCATGCACCCAAATCACACATAAAAAGAAATGAATGTATTTCCACATACACTAAAATTCAGCCTCCCTTAGCATTCAGATCTGCAAGTCTTGATAAATATATGCAGTTGTGTAACTACAATGATCGAGACCTATAATTGTTCCATTAGCATTGCACATCACTATGGTGCCCGTGCAGTCCTAAGTTAATTATTTTCCTTGGTAACTCTAGCGATGTCTTTCCATCATCTTCTAGATTCTTTGCTTCCATAGAGAAGTTATTTGAAAATTTGATATTCCTCCCTTAAAGGTAACATGCCTTGTTTCTCTCAGCATCTTTAGATTTTTTTCATGTGCTTCATTGAGCAGTTGGGTTATTCAATATGTCAAATATTTTTAATCATAAGATAATTTTTTGATTTGCTTTTTCCCCTGCAATGTATTCTGACTAGCGACTTTAGAACAGATTCCTCGGCCGGTTCCCTGAAGTGTATCTCCAATGTCCTTAAGTCACTTATACTATCTCATCCTTGAAAGATTCTCTCCACAGGGATTTGATTCTTGACACAATCCTTCCTTCCCTAGCTGGCATCCTGTAGAGCACACTTTTTATAATTTCTCTGACTTTTCCAGATGTATATATAGCAGGACTTGATCCATTGAGATATATTTTATCCTTACCAGAAAAGCAAGTCTGAATCCTCCTTTAATCTCCATTCGGAGGAGATTTTTGAATGAAAAAACAAGACTGAACAAGTTAGAAAACATCGAATCGATATTGGGGGTCAGCGAGATAGCTCAGCATGTACGGCACCTGCTCACAAACTTGGCAACTGGAGTTTGATCCCTGGAAGCCCACATACATGGTGGGGGGAGAGAATTGATTTCCAAAGGTGGGTTTTCTCATCTCCATTTGTGTACTGTATGCATTTACACACACACACTCTCTCTCTCTCACACACACACACAAACACACACACACACACAAACTATTTTTAAAAATAATTTTAGCATTTCAGTGTGTCTTCTTACACAATGCTTGAAACTTTGGCATACGCCATCGTTGGCTGTCCTGCAGCTGCCCACACTTGACCTTATAGGGTCAAGTTTGTCAGACCTTCCAGCATCGTGCCCCAGGCTTCCTAAAAGTTTAGCTTTGGGACATAATGTAAAGGAGAATTTTCTGCCTTGTGTGGTTTTCAACCTCTGTTGTGAGAATCTCCATATATTAAAATCAGGAAAAACCTATCTCTCCTATATAGGGTATACCAGTTACTCTTTTCTGTCGCTGTGAGTCACCACTCAAATTCAAGCAATTTAAAGGGAGAAAGGGAGACTGATTCAGCTCACTGTTCCAGAGGGCAGATACAGTCCATTATGGCGGAAGAGGCATGGCTGGCTGGCAGAAAGCTGGAGGCGGCCTACGTCATGTCCATCTTGGAAATTGCAAGCCCCAAAACTGGCAACCGCAAGAGCAGACCTCTCCCAGAAATAGGATGGGGCTAATCCACCTCAAGGTCCACCCCTGTGACTGTCTTCCTCCAGCAAGGCTCCACCTCTTAAAGGTGCCATGACCTTCCCAAACAACTAAAGTTTCAAACACATGAACCTGCAGGGACGCTCACATTTCAAACCATGACATAGGGTATAAAGACTCCAAATCGCAGCCATGTCTTCATGACCTGAATCATTTCTGCAACCATCTCATTTCATCGTTTGTGAGGCCATTCTCCTCTCTGCTTGTCTTTTTTCTGGACCTATCTTATTTGGTCTTTGTCCCGCTTGTTATACATTTTTGCTAAGTCATACCTTATCATGTACTTGTAAAGTTTTAAATATAAACCTTAATGACCCTTTTACTATTTTCTAAGTTTTTCTCTCTCTTTTTACAAGTAAAATTAGGCGAATGTGAATTGGGGATATGGCTCAAGGATTAAAGCCTTTTTATCCTCTCAAGCTTTCAAAGGACCTGAGTTCAAATCCTCCAGTCTCCCATAAAAATGCTGGGCAGACCCGGCAGAGATCTGCAATTCTGGTCCTGGAGAGCAGATCCTGGGAAGCCCCAAAGCATTCCAAGATGATTCCTGAGGTCACCCTGAGCCTCCATAAGCACACACACACACACACACACACACACACACACACACACACACAACTAAATTAAGCAAAATTAAATAAGCAAATAAGTTAGGCAAACATTGAGTGAAGAGAAATGCTCGCTCTAATTGGCCAGCTCAACTTGTCTCGATCCTTCGCAGGCCAGAAGAGATGGCGTTTTCCCCTTTGGATGACGTTGGTGCTGCCCTGCAGATCCAGGCTATCGAGAGAATCATCGTCCCCATGACTACCCAGCTTTGCCATCTGCTCATCTTGCAGGAGAGGAAAGATGTGCAAAGAGAACCATTTGCCTCTTTGGAGAAGATGGCGGCCGAACTGGCTCATGCCAGTGAGGAGTTCGTGCAAGTCGCCAGCAGGTAAAACTTTCAAAGAATTCCAGCCCTTTTACCTCCACAAATGGGCAATGGAAGTGCTGATGGTGTTCGGGGTCTAGGCTGCGTGGTTTTAGGTTCTAGGTCTCTTATTCAAGAATAAAATAAAAGCCCAGATAGATTTGCAAAAGAACATTGTGTTTGGATATTCTTAGGGGGAAAAAAGTTCTATGGCAGCCACCCAGATCCAAAGTCAATCAGCAGCTCAACTTCCCCCTCTCTATGGCCGTCTGCCCCAATATTTCATGGTCACTCCCTAGCAAGCATGCTCACTCATCTCCATCTCTAGCTTTCCAGAGCTTTCTTAGGACCCTGTGCTATACAGAAAGTATATAGAAAGAAGGAAAAAGAAAATACACACAGCTTCTTACTGTTGCTAAAAGAAATAGCAAAGATAAAATGGACACCAAGCATCACTTCCATCCCGGATTTTGTTTCCTAAGTACTATTTGCCACTTGAAGAGAGTCTTGAATCTTTGGAGAAATGGCTGATGCTAGGGCTGGAGCAAAAAGCAAAGACAAACATAGGAAATCTATTTGGAAGACAGTAAGACAGTAAGTGATTAAAAACTGATAAACACACACACACACACACACACACACACACAGCCAATCTGAAGGGGTAAAATGGGTACAACTATGGCCCGATATGTGATCATTTCTACTTCAAAATGAATGATAGATCCAAGTCACTGAAAAATAAGAATCAACGGGTCCATCCTGATAATATAGGAGGAGGAGAAACCATTTGCCTTGCCACACAACGACAGCCAGTGATGGTACAATAAGGAATAGCGGAGCTGATCACCATTGGCAACTATGATATAGCAACTGTTCAGGGTAAACATCAATAGTGCTAAAATTAAATGATGAGCAGGGACTTGCATCGAGATAGAAGCCTCCTCCAAGGTTTTATTGATTACAAAGGAGGAAAGTAATGCTTTTAAGGAGCCAATACCTGGCGGGTGTCACCTTACTCAAGTGGCAAAGTCAGCAATGCCATCACTGGAACAAAACACCATCCTGTGGCTGCTGGTGTAACGATGCACCAAGAAGGACATGGTGCAGTTTTGGGAAATGACTTCCCGAGAGGCATCGCCCGAATCCACTGGTAATGCAAACTGAAGGACTTTGCATAAATGGCTGGCTGGGCTCCATCGTCAGCCATCAAAGGCCAAGAAAGACAGAGGGCCCCCCAGAAGGGATTCCAGGTGAGGGTTAAAAGGGATACGTGCCGCCACAACGAATCATATCACAATCTCAGAGGTTCCCAAAGAGCACGCATGCCTGACCACAGAATTTTGTAGGGGAGAAGATAGTGGGACTGCATGGTTCTCTGCGGTGGGTCTCTAGTGTGTTCTGGAGACACTAGAGAGAAATGGCTTCCAGCTTCACCTAGGTGTTGTGTGAATCCTGTTTCTTTCTCTTTTCTTCAAATTGTGTGTATGTGTGTGTGTGTGCGTGTTTCCCTCTGTGTGTCTGTATCTATAAGAGGGCACTGTGTGTCCCTGTGGAGGTCCGGGGATGATTTTGGGAATCACCCTGGATTGTTCTACCTCTTCTTTGCTTTGTTCTGAAATTTCCCAGGCTCTGTCTTCCAGGATCAGAAGTACAGGACACTGTCATTTCCTCCTGACATTTTTTAAATTTTATTTATTTATTTATCTATTTATCTATTTGTGTGTGTGTGTGTGTGTGTGTGTGTGTGTGTGTGTGTGTGTGTGTATCAGAGGGCACTGTGCGTACCTGTAGAGGACCAAGGGTGATTTCTGGAATCATCCTGGATTGATTCTACCTCCTTCTTGCTTCTCTCTAGTATTTCCCAGGCTCCACCCACCAGGGCCAGAAGGGCAGACAACTACCATTTCCCATTTCTCCCTAACATTTTTACTTGGGACCTGGGGTCCAAACTCAGGACCTTTTGCTTGCAAGGCAGAATCGTAACCCCTGAGCCATCTCTCCAGCTCCCTCTCTGGCATTTTTGTGTGGGATCCAGAATCTGAACTCAGGACCTTCTGCTTCAGAGGCAGAGACTTAACCCCTGAGCCATCTCTCTGGCCCCGAATCCTCTTTCTTATGGGAGTAGTACTGAGGGCTCTGCTGTCCTGCTGAGTGTCAGGCTGAGGGCTGAGCTTTGTGCTTCAAGTGTCTATGTGAGGTCCACTCCAGCCATGGATGATCCAGTTCCTTTGCACTCAGCATCTGTCTGGCACCTTCCAAGCCCCTGTCACTCCCCTTCCGCTTCCTCTGCTGCCTGGAAGGACTGGGGCAATTATATTGTGCTGTCTTGATTATCAGCCAAGGTTTTCTAGAGGGAAACAAGTGGGAATGAATGTATATTAAAAGGGGATTTAGGACCCAGTGGCATTTCCCTGAACCCTTTCCTTTGTTCCCCTTAAGCATAGGAACACTATTTTGGCTGTCAATCCCTTGCCTCTAAGGATCTTGTTGCTTTTAGCAAATGCTAGACTTTGTGGGGTCAGTAGTGCGTTGGACATTGTGCAGGGCATGCAGAGTCCACTTATGATTGCTTCAGCCCTAACTTGTGTGGAGTATTTTGCATATCATTGCTCCTCCCATCCTTGTGCTCTTACACTCTTACCGCCCCCTCTTCCGCAAATTTCCCTGAGCTTCAGGAAGGGGAGAGATTAGGCTGGCCTAGTTCTAGGTGGTTGATATAGAGTCTCTGAAGTTCTGGATTATGGTTTGTTGATTTTCTTTTGCGGTTTTGCTGCTCCTGCAATGCCCTTCACTCCATCCCGATGGGTATTGGATGTCACCCCCTGGCCAGAGATAAAAAGCTGTTAAACTAGAGTCTTGTTATAAGAGTGTATTCAAAGGCAGATGTAATAAAAGTAGGAAACCACAGTGAGGGAGGGGTCAATCACCCATTTGCAAAATGATTACTTATTATCTGCCAGACTATATGCCCTCCCTTTCTTTTTTTTTTTTTTTTATTTCAGCTCATACAAACTTATTAGGTACACCAGTTCCCTCCCTCCCTCCTCCTCCCCCCCCCGTACCCCCTGCTCCCCCTCCCCACCCCTCTCCCTCCCCATCCCCCAGTGCCTCCCACCCCAATTCCCAGAGAGTCCTTTCTTGTGCATGACTGATTTTCCTCTGGGCCCTCCTCTCCGATGACGTACAAGGACCCAGTGGCCTTTGCCGAACCCTTTCCCGTGTTCCCCTTAGGTATAGGAACACTGCTGTGGCTGCCAATTCTTTGCCTCCAAGGATCTTGGTGCCTTTAGCAGGTGCTAGACTTTGTGAGGTCAACAGTGTGTTGGACAATGCGCAGGGCATGCAAAGTCCAATTATGATTGCTTCAGCCCTAACTAGTATAGAGTATCTTACATATCATTGCTCCTCCCATCCTTATGCTCTTACACTCTTACCGCCCCCTCTTCCGCAAATTTCCCTGAGCTTCAAGATGGGGAGAGACTAAGCTGGCCTAGTTCTAGGTGGTTGATATAGAGTCTCTGAAGTTCTGGATTGTGGTTTGTTGATTTTCTTTTGCAGTTTTGCTGCTCCTGCAATGCCCTTCACTCCATCCTGGTGGGCATTGTATGTTACCCCCTGGCCAGAGACAAAAAGCTGTTAGAGTCTTGTGATAAAGCACATTCAAGGTAGATGTAATAAAAGTGGGAAACCACAGTGAGGGAGGGGTCTATCACCCATTTGCAAAATTGTTACTTTTTATCTGCCAGACTATATGCCCTCCTCTTCTGGTGAGATCACTCCCCCTCAGTAGTAAATGATCAGGAACAAGAGTCTGTGAACTTAATCAGATGTCTCATTACTTATTTGGGTCCTTGGTGGAGGCCTATTTTCCCTGCTGTAACATGGTCCCTTCTCTCCTTCTTTCTGGTGTGGCCCTCCTACCCCATCCCTCCTGTTCATAATCCTTGGAATTCCTGTCTCTAGGTGGGCTGGGTGGGTTTGGTACTAGGAGCCACTTATTAGGGAGTACATACGGCGCTTAATTTTCTGGGTCTGGGATACTTCACTTAATACTATTGTTTCTAATGACATCCATTTCCCGGCAAATTCCAGTAATTCATCATTTTTGATATGCCCTCCCTTTCTTGTACGTCATCAGAGAGGAGGACCCAGAGGAGAGTTTAAGGATTCTCTGGGGATTGGGGGAGGGGAGGCACTGGGGGGTGGGAAGGGAGGGGTGAGGTGAGGGTGAGCAGAGGGATCGGGGGGAGGAGGAAGGGAGGGAACCGGTGTACCTATTAAGCTTGTATGAGAGGAGATAATAAAAAATGTTTAAAAAGGGGGGGGAGGAATTTAGGGCCACGAGACAGCTCAGCAGGTACAGATGTTTGTTGCTGGACCTGGTGGCCAGAGTTCAATCCTCGAATCCCACATTGTGAAGGGAGGGAATGGACTCCCACAAGCTGCCCTCATATTCCTATACATGTAACCATGGATCCCCAGCACATGGGTGTGTGTGGTGACCTGTCAATAATGCCAGTGTGGGGGGTGTGTCAGGGGAACAGAGACAGGGGCCTCCAGAACAAGCCAGCTACACCAGCTGAATCTGTGAGCTGTGGGCTCAAGGGAAAGAGCCTACCTCAAATGTAAAGTGGAGAGCAACAGAGGAAGACACGCAATGTCGGCCTCTGAACATCCCCATACACATGTGAACACATACATACCTCACATACACACGTGAAAATGAAATAAATAAAATAGGTGGAAAGTGCATACATAAATACCCTTCTATAAAAAATGGCTATAGTGGGGCTGGAAAGATGGCTCAGGAGTTAAGCCTTTGCCTCAAAAGCAAAAGGACCTGAGTTCAGATCCACAGATCCCACATAAAACTCCCAGGCAGAAATGACAATGACCTGTAATTCTGGCCTTGGAAGGCAGAGCCTGGGAAACCCCAGTGCAAGGCAATAAGGATGTAGAACAATCCAGAATGATTCCTCCACAGGCACTCAAGTGCCCTCTTTTACACACACACACACACACACACACACACACACCATGCATGGCTACATTGGGAAGTTTTTTAAAAATTTTTTTATTATTATTATTTATTCAACTGTGCGCATGTGCGTGTGTATGTGTGCGTGTGTGTGTGTGTGTAGAACCACGGATGAATTCGCGAACCACCATGGACGCCTCCACCTCCTTCTGCCCCGGGATTCACAGGCTCCGCCCTACCAGGACCAGAAGCGCAGGCCGCCCCCGCTTCTGCCTGGCGTCTATACGTGGGATCTGGGATCTGAACTCAGGACCTTCCGCCTGCAAGGCGGAGGCTTAACCCCTGAGCCACCTCTCCAGCCCTGGGAAGTTTTTTTTATTATACATTTATTATTATTATTTCTGCTCATACAAACTTAATAGGTACACCAGTTCCCTCCCTCCCTCCCCCTCCCCCTGAACCCTCTGTTCCCCCTCCCTTCCCTCCCTATCCCCCAGTGCCTCCCACCCCAATTCCCAGAGAGTCCTTTATTGTGTATGCCTGGCTCTCCTCTGGGCCCTCCTCTCCCATGACGTACAAGGCCCCAGTGGCCTTTCCCTGAACCCTTTCCCGTGTTCCCCTTAAGCACAGGGACACTACTGTGGCTGTCAATCCACATTGGGAAGTTTTATATTATCTATACTTTACCACCATAAAATAAAGATAAGAAGAGCTGGGACAGGGCTGTACATGTGTAATTACAATTAGGCAAATTTTGTGCAAAGTTAAACATTGTGTTTGGATGCTTCAGTGCAGACGCCTTGCCGCACCAGCTCTTCCTGGCGAGATCAATTATTTATACCGAGAATTATCAGTGTTCATGAGCGTGGGAACCGGTCCAACCCTTCTATCTGAGCAACATTTTGATAACTCGCATTTGGACTTGGTTTTGACTCCCTCCATTTCACGAAGCTTCCTGAGCAGGTCTCAGCAAAGGGCAAATGTTGGCAATCAGTACAGCCAGCGAAGTGTTGGGCTGGCAGATTCCTGTCCTCCTCTCTGCTGGGTAAACTCCCCGGAGGTCACACCAGAAGCCCCGGGGACAACAGGACAGGACTGCATGCATTCGTGTATCTTCTTTTGTTCACAAACACGGCTTGCGATGAACATGGAGAAAATAAGAATGAAACCAAATAAAGAAAAATATTACCTGCCAACCTAAGACCTTGAGGAAACCGCTCTGAGCATTCTGGTATAGACTTATTCCAGATACTGTTCTTGTCTTTTTTCCACTTTTGCTTCTCACTGTTTTTCTTTGCCTTCTCTCCATGTTCCCATTTAAAAATTCATAAAAATATCATCATAGGGTGAATGGATGGAGAAAATGTGGCACGTATATACAATAATGTTTTATTCTCCCTTAAAAAACATTAAATCATGATGCTCCAGGAAAACAGATACCACTGGAGAACTTGATGTGAGCTGAACTAAGCCAGACTCAGAAAGACAAATAATGTTTCTCTCATGTGAACCTAGGTTTAAAATTGTGTGTCTGTGTGTGTGTGTTGAAATTAGAATACAGCATGCACACCCCATGACCTCTGGAGATTCTGGGGTCTCCTGCCTTCCATTTCCTGTAAGCGCATAAGGATTATAGATGCTTTATGTTCCTGTGTTTGGCTTTTATGTAGAATCTGGGGGCCTGAATTCAGGTCATCAGGCCTGTACCCACTGAGTCATTTCTCCATCATACTAGAGAAGTGGTACATATGTCTATACAGACTTGAACATGAATATTCATAACATCTTTTTTGTGGTGTTCTTTTTTTGAGATACTGGGAATCAAATCTAGAACCTGTGGCATACACTAGATAGATGATCTACCACTGAGCTACATCCCCCAAACACTTAAAAGATGGTGGGCTGGGGAAATTGCTTAGTAGTTAAAGTCCTTGCCTTGCAAGCAAAAGGACCTGAGTTCTGATCCACAGATCCCACATAAAAATGCTGGTGAAAATACAGTGACCCACCTGTAATTCTAACCCTAGAAAGCAATCTGTAGAGCAAGCAGGCTAGCCAGACTAGAACCCACGCTTACAACAATAAGGTGGAAGAACGATGAAAAATGATGAAGGGAGATTGAGAATGATGTGTGACATCACTCTTGGGCTTCCACAGCCACACACACTCATGTATACTCACACACACACACACACACACACACACACACACACACACATGCACATATGCATGCTTCCTGTACACACATACATGAAAGAAAAAATGTTTTGATACAAGGACTCACCAAGTCTCCCCATCTGGTCTTAAACTTACTATGAAGTCTTTGAACCTGTGATCCTCCCGCCTCAGTCTACCAAACAGATGTTGTGTACGGCCACACCCAGCACAGCAGCTTTAATTCTAACAGCAAATAATTGATCTAAGATTTCCTATTTGAAGCTCTGGAGGCCAGAAAATGCTGGAATCAAGTACATAAGAGCTCGGGCTTCTCTCCCCAGACGGCTCTCATTGGCCTTTTTAACCTAACGACGTGAAGTCTATAAATGCAGATATAAAAGGATGTGTTTGAATATATCGTCCCATCTGAGAAAAGCGTCAAAGAGACCTTAGATAAGGAAAGACGAAGAAGAGAAGAATTGGTTTTCAGCTGGGGGAGAAGCTCAATTAGCATGAGCTCCATTTTCCTGGCTGCGTTCCTCTGCAACTTTCTGTGGGTTGTGATTTCCTTTTGCCTTCACTTCCTTCTTTTTTAATGGCTCGTGTTGAAACTGCACGGTGTCTGTGCAGGCTGGCTGGAGCGTCTCAGGAGGGTTGGCTCAAGGACGAACTGAAGCCTGCGGCAGAGTCGCTGACCCTCTGCGGGAGGAACATCACCTTGGTAGCTCAGAAACTCCATCTGCAGCCAGACAACCAACGACACCGGGAGGAGCTGGTGGCCACAGTTCAGCAGATCCTGGTGGACACCACGAAGGTGAGGGTCTGCACAGCTGGCCGCGTGGTCATTGCTGCGGCGGGCATGTGGTTCCCACAGTAGTCGCCTGCTCCCCCGACTGTGAAGCCTGCAGGTGTGTCTGCCAAGATCATTCTCAGTTTAATTAGTGTTAAATGTGTCACCCCTCACTCAGCCTCCAGAACATTCCATTTTTCAGACTGACTGACATGCGCTGTTCTGGCGTTGACTGTTAGATTGGAACATCAGTGCTTGTTAAAATTTATATGCCTGAAACACCTTGTGATTGTTTCGCCATTAAATATTCAGTCATGTAGATTATTGAGGTTAGTTTCACAGGCCTTATGAAAGGAGTTTTGCAGATGGTGAGGGGAGGAAAGGGGAGGGAGAGGTGAAGCCAGGGCTGTGGAAATGGCTCAGAGAGTAAAGCACTTGTTGATCAAGTTGCAGCATCCAAAGTGTGGTAGGGAAATATGGCTCCTGCCTTTAACTCCGACACTTGCAAGGAGATGGGAGTGGGTAATCAGAGCGAGCTGCTTCAATATGTAATAGGTGCCGCATAATCTAGCAAGATGCCCAGTGTCATTTGCTGGTCTCCACATGCATACATGTGCACACGCTTACTGCACCCACACACTGCACATACATCATCAGAAAGGGGCAGAACCAGACACGCCTTGAGCTCCTGTGGATGCTGAACTGGAGCTGAAGGAGTAGAAAGGCAGACTCTTTATTTGGGCACCCTGCCCAGGACCAAAGGAAGGGATAGAGCAGGTCTGTCTGGGAGTGGCAGGTCAGGCTAGAAAAGCTATCTCAGAGTAGCTTCCTCACAGGCTGGCCCTCTAGTCCCATCATCATCTTCATGTACAAAAGAACCTGTCCCTGAACATTCACACCAGAGCCCACGCTGACTGTCACACACAATTAGGAAGTCAGACATTGTTAGTTAAGCAAAATTAACCAGAGAGTGACACTGTTCTAGGCCTTCCTTCCTTCCTTCCTTCCTTCCTTCCTTCCTTCCTTCCTTCCTTCCTTCCTTCCTTTCCTTTCTTTTTTCTCTTTCTCTCCTTTTTTGCTTCTTTCTCTTTCTTTCTTTCTTTCTTTCTTTCTTTCTTTCTTTCTTTCTTTCTTTCTTTCTTTCTTTTTCTTTATGTTCTTTATTTCTTTCTTTCTTTTATAGCTCTCCATTTATCTAGTTCCACCATTTCTTTTCTTTTTGATTCTCTTCTATGTTTTCTTTCGTTTTTCTTCTCTTTCTCTTTGTTTCTTCTCTTTCTTTCTCTCTCCTTTCTTTCTCTTTTTTCTCCTTCTTCCCTTCCTCCCTCCGTCCCTCCCTCCCTTTCCGTCCCTCCGTCCCTCAATCCCTTCTCTCCGATCAGTACCCTCCTCCCTCCCTCCCTCCCTCCTTCTCTCCCTCCCTCCCTCCCTCCTTTCCTTCTTCTCTTTCTCTTTCTCTTTCCTCTGAAAGTACACTCTTCAGTCTTTGGGGTTTGGGGAGCCTATCAGGTACCAATACTGTCATCATCGCTCCAGAAATGGGCCTCTCTTCCCTGCAGGTCCTGCTCCTGGAAGACGCAGAGCTGGCGAGGAAGACGGTGCGGGTGGCGGGCTGGTGTGCCACTTGCCTGGACGCGCTGGAGGCGGCGGCGGACGCGACCTCACTGCGCCGCTCACTGACGGACCTGGGCGCGGCGCTGCTGCAGTTGGGGGGCCTGACGGCTCGCGGCGGGGGGCACCAGCGCCTGAGCGGCGCCCGCCTCCTGCTGCGGCGCTGCGTCCCCGCGCTGCTGGCGGCCGCCCGCGGCCACCTCCGGCATCCGGGCAACCCACAGCTGGCCGCCTCGCGGCGCCGCATCTTCGCGATGACCCGGAAGACCCTCGGAGAGATCGTGGAGGGCATCGGGCCCGGCGCCGGCGCCCCCGCCGCGGGCACTCGGCACGGTGTGCTGGCTCGTCGCCTGCAGCAGCTGCGGGACGTGCTGGACGCGTCTGCGCCGGGACACCTGTCCGGCGACCGTCTGGACACGCCGCTGGCCGCCGCGGTCTGGCACTGCCTGCGTCTGGCAGCCTGCTGTGCCCCGCGAGATCGGCGGTACCTGGTGTCCTGCTGCCGCCGGCTGCTGGAGCTCCGACGCGCCGCCGACGTTCAGCTCGGGGATCCGATCGCCTGGCCTCGGGGGACCGGCCAAGGGTCTCTGGATCCCGAAACCGAAGGCGAAGCGCTGCGCACCGCCATCGAAGCCCTGTCTCAAGGCGTGAGCGCTGGACTCTTGCGCCTGATCCTGGACACGTTCACGGACACTCGTGGTCCTCTTCACAGGCTGGTTCAGGCCGTCTTGGGGACTTCCACCGTCAGGTCTCCGTGCGATGGAGAAGCCCTGCCCAGAAACCTCTGGCTTTTGCTGGATGCTTTCCAAGACCAGGCCCACCAAATGCTCCGAGTGGCGCGCCTGGTTTTGGTGTGTTGCCCCCAACAGCAACCTGGCAGAGAAGTGGAAATCGCCGCGGACCGCTTGGGCGGACTTGTAGTCAGAGCGAAGCAGCTTTTCTCCCAAAGCCCTCAAGGGTGTGGATTGTGCTGGAGTCCCGCCAACCTGCGGGCCCTGCTCGAGGCCTGGACCCGAGGAACCCAGCACCTGTTGGCATGCTTTGATGCCGTTCTCAACATTCCTGAATTCCTGAACGTCTCCGTTCAGGAGATGATCAAGCACCTGGACTTCTTCACATGGGCTTTGACGAGTGGGGAGAACGGGGAGGTTCCCAGACCCGTAGCGTACTTACAGGGTCGGGCCACACACGTAGTGCAGGTGATGAGCCGCTATCTGAGTCAAGACCGAGACCCCGTTTTCCGGAATGGCCTGAGAGTCTTGCTGCAGCAGCTGGAACAGTCTTGTCTGACGCTGGGGGTAGCCTCGGAACTGGGCACGGGCGGGGCCAGCGCTCAGGATACGCATGCCTTCTTAGCCAAGGCCAAGCATCTCATCCACTCGGTTCAACAAGTCCAAGAGGGGCTGGATGGGACCAACCACCCAGACATCCTCAGTCCCCTTCGAAACCAAGTCCAGAGGTCTGACGTTGCTGAGCGATGGCCTTGTGTCCTTCTCTCCAGCTTCCAAGACTGCACCGCTCCTGAAACAAAATGTCAGAGAGTTCCTGGAATAGGGGACCCAGGCTTCTCTTTCCCACTAACAGAAGGACCTCGCTGCCGGGTGATTCCTGACATCTGTATGCAGGGGAGGGACAAGCCCCTCCCTATCACAAGCAAGCTCATCCTCACTGTAGAGAATCAGGTAGAGACTGCGACTCACACTAATGCACCAGAGCAGGATGAAACCGTGGATGTAACTCAGGAGACCCGGTCTGGAGAGAGGACAATGAGAAAGATTAGAGAACTGTCAACAATGGCACCTTCTACTGCTGACCTAGTCGGAAAGAAAAGTCATTCCATGGATTCTAGAAGCCACGGGCTGATGCAAGTGGCTCTTCAGAGGCCTGGGATGACCAGAGAAAGCAGGGGGGATTTGGTGGCCAGAGCTGGTAAGTGGTACCCTCTGTGCCAACAACTGTTTTGCTATCACCCAACAGTGGACTTGCCAGGGGGTGTGGCGGTGCTGACTGAGCTTCAGCAGAATTTAGCCTCCATGGTTCAGCTGGCAGCTGAAAGTGGCCCCGTGGATTTGGAAGGGAAGAACCCCGACTCTGCGGGGCACTCAGGAGTGCTTTTAGAGATGCAAGGCAGATTGCAAGAGGCAGAGAACCACGCTAAACAGCTGTTGGACAAGGTTCGTTCCTCTGATTGCCTTGAAGCTCCCCAGGTGTGGGAAGAGAACCTGGAGAATACATGTCTACTGTGGTCCCTGGCTGTCCAAGACCTGATCCAGCTGCTGGAGAGGCTCAGTGGGAGACAAGGGCTGTTTCTTCTGCCTCTGAGACGGGCTCTGCAGGAGGAGCAGGGGCTTCAGAAAGGGTTAGATCAGGCAGCAGAAGTTTCTCAAAGGTTAAAGGAGGCTGCCGAGGTGTCCAGCCTTGTGTGTGGGGATGAACAGGTGAAGGGTGAAGTCTCCTTTCTGTGTGGGGAGGTTCACGTGCTCAGAGATGCTCTGCTGGAAGTTGCCTGCATCCTGGTCTCCTCCCCCAAGCCTTCTCCCAGCCTCTCCACGCGCTTTGAGCTTCTCTGCTTGGAGCTCAGCCTCCGAGCCAAGGTCCTTACTGGCCACCTGAGCAGCATCAACGCAGACTACGTACGCGCCTTCCAAGACGCGGTCCGCACCACATTCTCTGTCTGCAGGTCCCACCGTTCTCTGGAAGACATGGCGACCGGGATCCAAGCGGTACAGGGCATCCTAGCAGGAGGTGGAGAGTCCGGGTCCTGCCCGGAAGACCTCCTTGTGGCTCTGGAGGGCATCCTCAGCCTCACCGAGGAGGCGGCCCAGACAGCCTTCGAGGAGCGGGGATTGCACGTGCTGGACTGGCTTCAGTGGGAATGGGCGGCCAAGGCCCACCATGTGGTGACCCGGCTCCAAGCCTGGGAAGGTGGTCACACCGAGGCCTGGAAGCTCCTGACCCGGTGTTTAAAACCCAACGGGGAGCCAGAACAGGAGTCTGCCCAGCTTCCGCTCCACTTTGAGGAGGGAAGAGCAGAAGTCACCACCGGAGGCCATGTGGCTTCTCAGAATACTGTCCCCAGAGGTACTCCAGAAAGTTCGACCCGGGGTGGTGCTGCTGAGCTAGTCGCCACTGAGACCCCCACAGATGTGGGCATGGTAGGTTACTCAGCATCTTCTGCTGCCTCCACCTCTGCCTCTACCCACCCCTTAGTCACCAAAGATCCTTCCATGTTCCACACCAACATGGGTAAATTACCCTGGGTAAGCAGCACATGCAGGATATAAGAGCCTTAGTCTGGGAATGGGACAGCCAGGGTTACAGCTCATTTTGATTTCTGGGGTCTGGAAAGAGCTCTGTTAAAGTCCAATAGGGCGCATCCTGGTACCTGGTCTGACTGTGAGTACCCAACCCACCCATGGACACCCAGAAGCTGCTGTTTTTCTTTCTAGAAAAAAAAAGTCATCAGAAAAGAAATCACAATTATTCACAACAAAACATGAAGGTCTTTGGCATAGCGTCATTGATATAAAAGTGTTTGGGTTCCTAATGGAACATTCAGGGTCTTGTGGATTTCTGTAGGAAGATACAGAGCCACCCCGCTCTGTGAAACCTGAACAGTCACAGAAGAAAAGAAAAGGTACCATTTGAAGTATTTTGTGATTCGAGAGTGCCATGTTCAGTCTATGAAAATTCTGGATGGATGGATGGAGCACACATTCATAGAGCAGCAACTTGTCTCTGCTCAACTGTTCGCTGCATGTTTGGAGAAGAGTGCCAAGGGCTGCTGGGATTGGAGGTCTCAGGAGACCCTCCTGAATCCCTTTTGTCATATCTACATCTATATCTATGTTTATGTCTCTGTCTCTGTCTCTATATCTATCTATATCTATATCTGTATCTATCTATATCTATCTCTAACTATATCCATATCTATGTCTACATCTATATCTATATATCTATGTCTATCTATATCTATCTATGTCTATCTCTATATCCATATCTACATCTATATCTTTCTATATCTATCTCTATCTCTATCTCTATCCATATCTACATCTATGTCTATGTCTATATGTCTATGTCTATTTATCTCTATCTATACTACATTTATGTCTATGTCTATATTTATATCTTTTTATATCTATGTCTATTTCTATCTCTATTTCTAGATCTAGATCTATATCATCTACAATTAAGAAGCTGGAAGATAGCTCAGTTGATAGCCTGTCAGCTCCACAGGCCAAGGACCTAACACCAGTTCCCAGAACCCATGTAAAAAAGCCAGCTATGGGGGGCTCAGAGGATAAAGCCTTTGCCTCCCAAGCAAAAAGACCTGAGTTCAGACCCCAGATCCCTTGTAAGAATGGTGATGGAAATTGCAGTTGCCTGCGATTCCGGCCCTGTAAGGCAAAACCTGGGAAATCCTAGAGCAAAGTACTAAGGAGGTGGAGCAATCCAAGCTGAGCCCCAGTGTCATCTTTGGGCCTACACACACACACACACACACACACACACACACACACACACACACACATGCACACACGCACACACGCACAACACCCCCACTGTAGTTTGAAGGCCTGGGCATCAGGCGTTGTCTAAGTTCTGATCCATTGCCTTTCAGCACCAGAGTGGAGGCCCCCCTCCTCCTCCCGGCCACGCCCCTGAGATGGACCGTCGTGTTCCAAATGACCATGATGCCAGTGGTGAGAGCAGAATCACCCACGTCACCCAGGAGATGGCCAACGAGGTGTTCTTGATGGCTCAGAGCTTGAAGAAGAGAGGGCGCATCCTGGTACCTGGTGTCCTGTCTGGGGGCCACCGTGGTGGGAGATGGGGTGTCAGTTGTGGGGGGAGATGGTGGCTCCCAACTGCCACCCTCCAAGGGCCTCGGCGGCGCTGGACAGAGCACAGGAGAATGAGCTATGCCGGGTACACATTCAGCATGCGGCATTTCTATAAAGTCCTCCTCGCCTTTCTCTTCCAGTAATTTCTCAAAGACCCGCTCCCATGTTCTCAGAACAGTGAATCAAGGGGACTACGTACATCTTTATGAGGACCACAAGCTCCTGAAAGCTGGCACAGCCTGGAGGAAGAGAAGGGGCTGTCTCCACCAGCTTCTTGGGACTGGCTTTGCTGGCGGGCAGTCTGTCCTCTCTTCTGTATCCCTCTTCTTGATAAAATGGAAGTATTATTTACTTCCAACACACCAACATGGGGGGAAAATCATAAGGAAACTCGCTGACTGAGCGAGTGGATCAAAGGGAAGACACAGCACTGGAGAGATGGCTCAGAGGTTAAGCCTCTGCCTTGCAAGCAGGAGGACTTGAGCTGGGATCCCAGATCCCATATAAAATGCGGGATGGACATGTTGGTGGCCTAGGAAAGTGGAGCCTGGGAAAAGTAGGTGGAGAGATCCAGCGAGAGTCACCCTTGGGCCTCCACAGGGGCACAACTAAAGTGCCCTTTTTTACACAAGTACAGACACACACAATAATAATAATAATAATAATAATAATAATAATAATAATAATAAAATACAAAGAAAAGACAAGCACAAATTGGCAACAAGAGGTATTTAGAAAACTTCCCATGCAGGGTTCCAAGTGGCTCCAAATCAGCTCAGCACATAAACCCTCACTTTCCTACCCTGGGGCAGGAGAGGGATCTAGCAGAGAAGGGTGGATGTCAGTGCACCCCCTGACTAGGTGGCTGCCGAGCCCACCCAGTGTGCCCAGCACGCTGAGACGCAGACCTGGCATGTCCTATCCCACCTTCCAACCTCTGCCCAGCACAGTCAGCAGAGAGCATGAGACCACCAGAGCAGGGGTGGAAGGGGGTTCTGCTCTGACAGACTCTTCTTTCCAGACACTCAGATGTTATGATTTACGCCAGACTCAGGTGCTGAAAGCAGTGTGGGGCTTAATGTGTGAACCCTCTGCTCCATTGTGTTCTTGGAAGAAAAGGACCCAGGGGAGGAAAACCAAGGGACTGTTATGAGAGCGATGCTTGTGGCTATGTGGAATTCTCCCCAAGCTCCCCAAATCTCACATCTTAATGATGTTAATACCAATACACCTGTTGTTTTTTTTTTTTTAAACAATATGTGTTCTTCACTGAAACAGAAAAAGTTTTTTAAAAAAAAGACTGGTTAGGGCTGGGGATGAATCTCAGTTGGTAGAGTGATTGCTTAGTATGCACGAGACCCTGGGTTCAATCTCCAGCAACCATTGACACGATCCTGGTGGCTCAGGCTTGTAATCTCAGAACTCAGGAGGTAGAGGTCAGAGGATTGGGGGTTCAAGGTTATCCTCAGCTACATGGCTGAGCTGTCTGACCTTCCCCAACACAAGGAAGAGGCTGGTTCAGTGAAGTTCTTACTGAAGGGGAAACCTTAGAGACAACAGGAGGTGGTGGCTTAAGCCAAAATGTATTCATTTCTAGGACCAAAGTTAGTTGTGCCAAGTCGGTTCCGGGCAAGCCTTATAGATTGCATGTCTCGGGGAGAAAAATTTCTGACACTTTTTGTTTCTGATGCAGACCAAAGATCAGCTCGTTGCCTCTGCCAGGAAGATTGCAGCTTCTGGACAGAGCTTCGCCAGGCTCGTCGGCATCATTGCGAAGCACTGTGTGGATGAGAGGTGTGTCCGGGAGCTGGTGTGTGTGGTGGAGCAGATTCAGACCATGAGCAGCCAGCTGCGCATCATCTCCAGGTAGGAGGCAGCTCTGGAGAGATTGCTGAGTTCTGCCAGACCTGGTGGGGACAGAGCGGGAAGACCCTCTCACTGGTGGCTCCCCCGTTTGGAACACGAAGCAATTGATAGCGGTGCTGTGGCAGTCACGACACCTCGGGGTCAGGTCATCACGCAAACGACTATCGTCCTTTCTTTTGAGTCATGTTGTCAACTTCAACTATTACTCCTATATTTAGCATGTGTGTGTGTGTGTGTGTGTGTGTGTGTGTGTGTGTGTGTATAAGGACGCTTTATTTGTGTGCCTGTGGAGCCCCAAGGGTGACTCTAAGAATCATCCTGGGTTGTTTTGCTCTGGGGTTCCAGGGTGGGAGTGCAGACCCCCACCATTTCTACCCAGGATTTTTACATCAGATCTGGAGATCCAAATTCTGGGCCTTTTGCTTACGAGACAGAGGTTTTAAACCCCTGAGCCATCTCTCCAGTCCCTACCCTTGTTATTTATGCTAGTTTGGCTTTGCTTGGCTTTGTGCATGTGGTGTGCATCTATGTGTGGGTGTGTTCACATGTGTGCTCTGTGTATGCATGCCTGTCCATGTGTATGCATGCATGTGGAAGTCTGAGGTTAACATCAGGAATCTTCTTCACTCTTTCTCCACTTTATTACTTTTTAAAATTTTCATGTACGTAGGTAGGCATGTATGTATGTGTATGTCTGCATGAATCAGAGGGCACCGTGTACCTTTGAAGGTTCAATGGTGATATCAAGAAATCATCCTAGATTGCTATATCTCCTTTTTTACTTTGTTCTGGGGTTTCCCAGGCTCTGCCTTCCAGGACCAGAAGTGTAGGCCACCGCTGTTTCCAACTGGCAGCATTTGTATGTGGGATCTGGGATCGGAACTTAAGTCTTTCTGCTTGCACGGTAGAGACTTAACCCCTGAGCCATCTCTCCAGCCCTTCCTCCACTTTTCTTACTGAGGCAGGGTTTATCATCAAACCTTCAGTGTACCCACTTCTGCCAGTCTATCCAGCCAGCTTGCCCTGAAGACCCCCTGTGTTTGCCTGCTGAGTCTGGGATTACAGGCAGCAGCTGTGCACACCCGGCATTACATGGGTGCCAGACTGACTCCAGTCCTTGCACTGGCATGATGAACACAAGTGCTTTACCCACCGAGCCATCTCTCCAGCGTGTCCGCTGCTTGTTTGTAAACCAGCCCCTGTATTTGACAGAACAAGGACTGGAGCGCAATTGGGAGACCCCTAATGCACCTCTGTCCTCCATGAGTACTTGCACATGTTCACACACACGTGAACACAAACACATGCGCACACGTTGAAAGATTCTTCTGAACGCTCCCCACCAAGGCTCCTCAGGCTTCTGTGTGAGGCTCACATTACACACACACACAGGCCCACATTGAGAATTCTTCTGAGGGCTCCCCACCAAGGCGTCTCAGCCTTCTGTGTGAGGCTCACATTGCAGAAGCCTCTGGTGCTCATTGGTGATGGCCTCCTTCTGGGGCGTGAGGTCTGCTTTCCTTCTGCCCACCCCAAGCGTGCAGGCCTCCCTAGTGAGAAGCAAGTCCTCTGAAGAGCTCCTGGTGGAAAATGCGCAACAGCTCCTCCAGGCTGTCTCCAAGACTGTAAGGGCCGCGGAAGCCGCCAGTCTGCGGGTAAGTATCCCGGGCACCTGGCAAACATTCACAGGGCTGCTCTTTGCTCCTTACCTGCTATATCCAGTTCTGTCCCTTTCCCAAACCTGTCACCTCACTTTGGTGTTTCCATTGGAATGATTTCCATTGCCCTGTCTTCAGTTTTACTGATTATTTCTTTAGCTGTATCTAATCTGCAAACGGCATTCCATACAGTGATTGCTGTTTTCTATTTCCAGCGTTTCCTTTTACTTATCTGTTGAGTTAGCTAAACTTATCCTTTGTGTGTGTGTGTGTGTGTGTGTGTGAGAGAGAGAGAGAGAGAGAGAGAGAGAGAGAGAGAGAGAGAGAGAGAGAGAGAGAAAGAGAATCTTATCACATAGCCCAAGCTAGCCTCAACTTACTACATACTCCAGGCTGGCCTTGAGATCAGGCTATTCCTACCTCAGCTGCTGAGTACTGGGATTATAAGAATGTACCTCCATGCCTGGCTCCATTACTAATTTTAATAGTTTTTACCTCTTTGGCAGGATTTAAAATTTAACTTGTGCATTTTTGCCCACGTTTCCACTGAAGTTATGAATATATTCTTCATAGTTAATTTTACTTTCCTATGTGCCTCTTATCTGACTCTAAGTTGTCTTGGCTTGTCTGTAGACAATGGGTTGATTTTTTTTTTTAAGTTTTGCTGTTTTTTTTTTTTTTGCATGTCTCATAAAGTTCCACGGAAACCTTGACATTATGTGTAGATTTGTAGAAACTGAGTAAATAATGCTCCTTTATCTCCATGTCTAGTGGGCCCTTAGCGTGTGACAGGCAAGGCGATATTGTCAGGCACTGGCAATCATTGTGAGGCATGAGATTTGCTGCTTCATGTTGTGCCTAGTTTACTGATAGAAGACTTTTGTAAATGAGACAGATGGAACTGGACAGGAACTTATGCCTGTGTGGTGGGAGTAGCTGCCCTCCTTCACCCATGCCTACACTCTAGGTCCCTCATCTGACCTGAACCTTTCTCATAGTGACCAGGTGATGACCAGGAAAAAAAAAAAAGACTCTGAGCGCACATGAACGTGTCTTGTGTGAATGATGTAGATACACTAATCTGTACTTGGATATTAGCGGGTTTTTTCCCTTTTCTGGTGCCAGAGATCAACCCTAGAGCCTTGCGTGTGCCAAGCCAAACACTCTCCTGCTGAGCCTTGCCTCAAGCATCTTTTAAAATTTTTGTTTAGAGCCAACAGTAGTTCAGTGGGTTGGGTGTCTGTTTGCAAACCTGGGGTCTTGGAGACCTGAGCCCCATTCCGGGATGCTCTCATGGTGGATGGAGAGAGCTGACTTATTTATTAGACAGAGCACAGCAGCGCATGCAAGGGCACATGTGACTGGCACATGCGTGGAGCTCAGAGAACATGTTTCGGAAGTCAGTCCTCTCTTTCCATCAGGAGGGCTCCGGGATCAAACTTGGGCTGCCAGGTTCGTGTGGAGGCACCTTTACCCCCGAAGACAGCTCACTGGCCATTTGTCATGGTTAGCCACAGGTGTCAACTTGAGAGTTGAGGGTTTGAGCTCTGGCACATTTGTAGAAAATTAGTGGTTGAGTTAAGCCCAGAGCAAACCTGCAGGAGATTGTCTAGCTGATGGGGAAGGCCCAGCCCATGGTGGGCGGGACTAGGCCCTGGAATAAAATACAGAGAGCTGGTTGAGAGAGTTGGCATCTTGTGTACACTTGGGCAGACATGCTGATCTGGCAAGTAAGGATCGTTCCTCTCAGCCATTGTGTAGAGATGGTGTGGCCAGTTCCCCTCGGCCCTGGTATTGGTTCATGCTCTCCTGTTAAGCTGGTCTATGAACTGCAATTGGACTATAGTAAGAAAATAAACCCCTTGTTCCCTTAAGCCATTTGATGCTGATTTATCAGCAACCATGCAGGTGAACTAAAACACCATTCCTCAAACTTCTTATTCAATTTTATGGCAGCCCGTCTGTGTCTCCTGGAGATGTCTGGCTTTTATTAGATTTGAGTCCAGAGAGCCTCTAACTCAGCCCTCTAATAGACTTAAGAAAAGCCATTTGGGGGTGGTATCTGGCATTTCCTGTTAGGATGAAAGCAACCTCTCTGTAGCTCTGCACACCCTAATGAAAGCTGGAAAATGGATGCTATTTTGAGTGCCTTAAAGGATACCTCTGCTGGGCACGTTCCTAGGGCATGATAGGGAGGTGGAGGCAGAAGGGTTAGGAATTCACGGTCGTCTTCAGCAACAGAGCAAGTGTGAGACTTGCTTGGGATCCATGAAGTCCTATTTCAAAAAAAATCAGTCAATAGTTCTTGAAAAGGGGGCGCTGGGGAGATTGGCTCAGTGCGTGAAGTGATTGCTGTGTAAATGTGAGGATGGGCGTTCAGGATCCTCAGTACCCACATAAATGCTGAGTGGGCATGATGACCATCCTGAGTTCCATGTCCTTGGCAAGCAGGGGAGTCAGAGGCTGGGAGAGCACTCACCATATGCCACACAAGCAGAAGGACCAGAGGCCAGATTCTCATATTCCACATAAAATGCCAGGCCATCTGTAGTTCCAGCTCCAGAAGGAGAGCCTGGGCATCCCACGCTAGCACGAATGGTGTGGTGGGGTTTAATTAGAGACCTGGGCTCATGACAATAAGGTGAATGATTCTCATCTTCCTCCTTCCCCTTCCACACAGACGTGCACTCACATCATGTACATTCACATACTCTCATGTGTGCCCATTCACATGGAGATACACTTATGCACAGGCATGCATGTAACCCCCCCAGACACACATGAAGAAAGAAAGGAAGGAAGGAAGGGAGGAAGGAAGGAAGAAAGAAAGAAAGAAAGAAAAGAAAGGAAGGAAGGAAGGAAGGAAAGAAAGAAAGAAAGAAAGAAAGAAAGAAAGAAAGAAAGAAAGAAAAAGATGGGAGGGTGGGAGGGAGGAAGAAAGGAAGGAAGGAAGAAAGGAAGGAAGGAGAAGGAGGAGGAGAGAGGGAGGGAGGAAGGGGAAGGAGGGAGGGAGGGAGGAAGAAAGAGAGAGAGAAAGAAAGAGAAAAACAAAGAGAAAGAAAGAAAGAAAGAAAAAGAAAAAGAAAAAGAAAAAGAAGGGAGGGTGGGAGGGCGGGAGGGAGAGAGGAAGGAAGGAAGGAAGGAAGGAAGGAAGGAAGGAAGAAAAAGAAGGGAGGGCGGGAGGGAGGAAAAAAGGAAGGAAGGGAGGAAGGAAGGAAGGGAAGGACAGAGGGAGGAAGGAAGGAAGGAAGGAAAGAAGGAAGGGAGGGAGGGAGGGAGGAGGAAGGAAGGAAGGAAGGAAGGAAGGAAGGAAGGAAGGAAGGAAGGATAAGCCAATGAAACGGGTGCACAGCAGCCCGGAGCTGAGTCCTCTTCCATTCCGCAGGGTTTGAGACAACCGTCCTCAGATCCCGAGGAGCTAGAAGTCGCTGCCGTCTGCTTGCGGTGGAGGAAGGAGCTGCTCCGACACCGACTTCAAGAGGCCGCCAGCGTAGCCTGTGATGAGCTGGGCCTACGGAGAACAAGCCCCGAAACACCCCCAGCCCTGGTAGCCGTGCCCCAAGCGGCTTTATAAACGCTGAGAAAGACTCCTGAGACACACCCTGATGACCAGTACTTGGGCTGGGAGACAATGTGCCGGCAGTCTGGGGGGGGGGCCTTCTCAGGCTGTCCCAGGCCCTCTGATTTGGGGGATCTGAAATTCCAGTTTTGATTTTTAACTTTTAGACTTGTTTTATTCTTTGATAATTTCATGCATGTGTATGCAATGTATCTTGATCACTCCCCCACCCCCAGTCTCACACTCTCCAGGAAACTTTAATGTACGTTTCTGGGTTTGCCTGAAGAAGTCAGCAAAGTTTTCGCCTGGTTAAAGACAATAGGGTAAGAAGATATGAGGGGATCACTCTTTGTATTGTTTTGTGTTGTTATCATTGAACCTGTGGTCTGTATGTGAATGTATGGGGAGTGGATTTGTGGCACATGACAAACAGAACACAGAGTGACAGGTGGAAAATTTTAACAGGGAATGACTGCGCCTGCGTGGGGTTGTTGCAGTCTGACTGCATGTTGCCGATAAATTCATGATCAAGCAGCTTAGGGGAATAAGAGGGTTCTATTCTTTTTTGCGATTCTCAGTTACAGTGCATAATCTGGCTTGGCAGGAGAGCTCATATTGACACCAGCACTCAAGAAACTGGTCACACTGTATCCACAGGCTTGCTGAGGGTGGGGCAAACCTCTCTTGCTCCACAGCAAGACTGTCTAAAGTATGCTGAAGAATGTCCGCCTACTGAACCACCTTCCCCCTGCAGGGAACGCTCAAGCCCGAGATCTCCATTTCTCAGAGACAGATGCCAAGGGCATCCCTCAAAATCTCATTGCAATGTGTCTCCTATTCCAGCATAGTTTTGTGCAATGTCAGTACAGATGCCAGCCTATGCCGGTATAGTCATTGGCTGACTCCTGGTGACCTTCCCGCAAGGGGCAGGGATGGATCTTGTCCTGTCTCAGTTGGCATCAAGGGCAGAGGTGTTTTACACATATTCCTGCCTGTTCTTTGGAAGCCATCTAGACATTGATTAGCACACCTGAAGGGCGGGCACAGAGCTTTACCATTGCAATTGTGTCATCGTGTTCCTGTCCAATCAGCAGCCTGTTCTTTCCCCATCATTTATGGGGCCCTTAGGGCCTATTAACATGTCTAAGGATTGGCAGGCTGTACTGGTGTTCGTGGTCCCACCTATTGGACTCTGCACCTGCAGTTTGTCGTCACTGACATCATCACTCTGCGCAGTGTACAGACTTCACCCCATTTCATGGTATATAAGGGATTGGGTTCCATAAAAACCTTGGTTTTTCCAAGATCCCCTCTTGACACAGCCTGATTTAATTCTTGCTGATCCCCCTCTGGTACTCATCAGGATGGTGAGGTAAGTGTGCTGGTCACGGGACCCCGGACCCCCCATCTTATGCACCTGCCCAGGGAATGTCCCACCCACGTTTCCTCACGTCAATTAGACCATCAATCTCTTTCTCTCAGAAATCTCCAAGGACAGAACGAAAGAGACTTCCACTCTCTACCACATTGATCCTGTTCGTTCGATTGACTTCTTTCAGTAAAACGCTGGTCTACTGAAAGAAGTTCGGAGGAACTGAGATGAGTCACTTCCACCTGGGCTGCCACAAATCTATCAAAAGCTGAATATCACCTTCTTTCCCTTGAACTCCTATCATGACCAGCTCTTGCCCACATTCATCCCCTGAACCCTTAGTTGAATGGCTGTTAGAAGCTGATGAGTTGATTTTTTGCACACGCAGAGACACACAATAACATGTTCAGGCTACCATGCCTTCTCTTGTCTGCTTCTAATGCAGCTCAGGTTATGGGGCCGAGGTCATGGATGGAGAGAGGCTGCCCTGCTTTCTGGAAGAGTGCTCCCATGGATAACTAGAGGTTCAGTGAGCCCCCCTGCCAAGACATGCTGTACTCCATGCTTTGAAAGCCAACAGGAACACTGCAGTCTTCATTTGTAGTTATTACAGTGACAGTGATTCTCGTGTCTTATTGCTTCAATCCAGAACCAACCAGCAGCTGGCTTTCTAGAAACCTCAGAGGAAAACCAGCCAACATTCTTTCTTGCTCCTGAGTAATGCGGTGTGGTCTCTATGCACTCCAAAATGATTGTATGAGCTTTCTCTAAAGTTTTTCTAAATCAGATTTATTCAGTTAATGTCTGTTGAACACTTAATTGATGGAGTTTCCAATCATTCATTTTAGTAAAAGAAGTAATTCATGTGTACATCTCACGGTGAATATCTATTTTTGTGCTATATTTATGCGACTCTAACTTACAGACTTTGTGAGTCAGGTGTGGCGGCAAACATCTCTAATTCCAGAATTTAGGAACACGAGGCAGGAAGATGCCAAACACAAAGCCTGCCTTGGCTGCAATACTGAGACCCTGTCTCAATAAATAAATAAGTAAGTAAGTAAATAAGTAAGTAAGTAAGTAAATAAATAAATAAATAAATACATAAATAAAATAATCACTTGAGAATCACATGGGATCGACACATGCCTATAACTGAAGTATTCAGGCTAAGGAGGCAAGAGAATCGCAAGTTCAAAGTCAGCCTGAACTGACTCCTTTTTTTAATTTTTTTTTTATTATTTATTCAATTGTGTGTGTACGCATGTGTGTGTATATGTATGTGTGTGTGTGTGTAGAACTACGGGCGAATTCGGGAACCACCATGGACGCCTCCACCTCCTCCTGTTTACTCTGCCCGGGGATTCACAGACTCCGCCCTACCAGGACCAGAAATGCAGGCCGCCCCCGAGTTCGCCCGCCATCTACGTGGGGTCTAGGATCCAAACTCAGGACCTTCCGCCTGCAAGGCAGAGGCTTAACCGCTGAGCCAACTCTCCAGACCCCAAAGTTAGCCTGAACTGACTCTTAAGCAAATAGATACCGGCCCCTCCGTGGTTCTGAGGTGAACAAATGAATGCGCCGCTGTAGACGGGAATGTGATGCTCTGCCAAGATTGACTGCCCAGCACTGCGCTGCTGTGCAGAGGGGCCGGGATAGACCACGCTGATGGTCAAGGAAGAAGCATCTCACAGTCGAGGGTCTGGCAGGCTTTCTGAGGCAGTGTGTTGACGACCACCGAGCACGCCAGAGTGGGAGACAGAAACATCTTCTGACAATGCTCCCCGACTTCGGAAGAAGCCCGAGTTTGTTGCTCAGAGCCCCCTGCAGGGAGACCCTGTTTCGACCCTCATGAGTTCCTGCCCGACTTTAGGCGGCTCATTCGACTGCACAGAGAATTCTAACCTGCGGCCCCGTGGGCCTCAGGTGGCCAGCAGCAGCTCGGACACAGCCCAACACAGAGCATGAAGTGTCATTTTTTAAAAAAATTTTTTTTTTTGTGCATTAGTTTTGCAATTCGAGAGCTCTGTAGACAAAGATAGGGGTACTCTGTCAAAAGGCTGGACACACCTGAAATGCAGCCCAAGAGAGGCTTGTTAGAATGGGTGGTTAGGTAAAGCATGCTCTCTCAAGCTACTGCTAAGCTGAAGGCGAGCGGTAGCACCTCCTTCTCTTTGAGAGGTTCGTGATGAATTCCATTTCTGAACTCTTATGTGTACACATGGTTCCCCCACATTGTCTCTAAATGCCAAAGATGGATGAAAGCAAAACAGCACACTTCCAGACACATATTATTAAAAATGATTTTAATTTAAATTCAGACAATAGAAAGTTGTCACAGAAAAAAGAAATCATTACAGAAACTCGTAACAGTGCCACTTCCAAGAATGCTGCTTGGAAAATTTATTAAATGAAAAGGGGGGAAAAGGAAATCCCTTTCTTTACCAAGTAATTTGCTAGCTTCAATTCAGCAAATACCCTTGCTTGTATTTTTTGAACAAATTTATGGTTTAGTCCAATAAATTGGGATACACTCGAAGCTTTTGAAAAGAAACAGTCTACACAGAATTTCCCCAACACTGAGATCAGCTTGGAGAAATGACATAGCAACACTAGAATATTAAAACAACTCATTCCAAGAAGGCATACTCTGGATGTCAGTCCACAGACAGTGCTGTGGGTCTGGCAGAACATACCATGTCTGGACACCTTGCCCAGTATGACAGAACCCTGGGTTCAAGGGCCATGGGGGTGTCACTTATGCAAACCCAGAAGCCCTGGCTGGGCCCTGAACCTCACACCCATCCAGAGGCCCCTTTCTGGATCCTAGGTGGATGGGGCAGGGGGTTTCTCAAGAGGAATGTAAAACTATTTTAAACTTTGGCAAGTAAGTATACAAATTACTATTTCTTGATTGTCATCTTTTTAAGGAAGTATCATACCTCCTCTGAAAAAATATTCTATCTTAAATTTTCCTCTTAAATATCTGGAGAGAAAACTTTAAAATAGAGGTAGGTCAAAACCTCTTACCTGTAATAATGAGTAACTTACCACTTGTCAATCTTTTTTATTTAAAAAGATATAAAATGTGTATCATTGACAACCCCATGATGTTGCCGGTAATGGAGTATGGGAACTTTTTTTTTAAAGAAAAAACTCAGTCTCTACATAATTTATTTCTTTATGATAAATTATAGATAAGACCTCTGATAAGACATTAGCAAATTCAAATGTCACTACTCCTGCCAACCTTAATGTCCTTATGAAGGTACTAAAATCAGCAGTGAAGTACTAGGGTGTAACCCAAAGCAACAGTGCTTGTGGGGTTCTAGGTTGTCTTTGTGACTTCAAAATAAAAGGCATTTATCTAAAAATCAGTAGTGAGCCAGAAGTGTGAGGACTGATCATTTGAAGCACATTTTTTCTAAAATGCTTTAAATAGTGCATTCATTTTTTTTCTCACAAGCTTAGTTTAAAAAATAAGTAACTCAAGAATAAACAACACTATGAAATACTAGGAACTTATAATCTTCTTTAAAAAAAACAGATTTCCTTTATGTCTACGATGGCTTTGCTCATGTAGAACATCACAGTTCTATTTCAAAACATAATGAAGAATGCTTAAAAACCCAGGCCTAAGATCTGAAGTTAAAAACTTGAAAGGGTAAACACCTGTTTATCAGGATAAAAGGAATCTTCTGTTTTCAATTTTTACAATATCCCATGTATTCATCTGAGAAAGAAGGGGAAAGGCTCACCCACCAGAGCACACATGTCAGGTCAGAGGATGACTTTCAGCATTGGTTCTCCTGCTCTCTGGGCTCTGGGGAGGAACTCAGGTGCAGATACCCTGGCCCACTGAGCAATCTCACTGTCCCCCTTTAAAAACATTTTCATATATTTATTTGAAAGAGAGGCTAAAGAGAAATGTAAATGCTGTTAATAATTCACTAGGTTAGGTCTCTCCTCGCTCATAATTTTGGTAATATTTTGAGAAACGGTAAGCCACAAATTAAAAAAGTATTTTAAATAGAAGTGTGACTCCAGTTACAAAAGATCTTTTTCAGGTTAAAAAAGAACCCTTCCTAAAGCTCTAGGAGTAAATTATTGCTCTATCCAAACTTCTGTGTGAGGAGAGGAGCATTGCCCTGTGAGCCGCCAGACCTCCTGGGAGCTGTGCACCATCACGGGGACAGAAACGGTTACAAACCTGCCTCTGCATTGCTGAGGGACAGAAACAGTGGACGACCCTGTTTTCTCTTCTACAAAGAGCCAGTGAACCGGCGCACTGACTCCGATAGGATCACGTGTTCACGTCCCCTGCAAAACTCACATTTGAACGTACCTCACGACGCAAGCAACTGGCAGTACACAAAGCGTGTCTGTGCCCAGGATCCCGCGTCTCGCTAAAAGGAAACAAGAAGATAGACACAGGCTGGTCCGACCACCAAAAAAGCATTTTACTTCTTATTTGAAAGTTAAAACTTCCAAGCACTATGTTGCTTTTAACCTAAAAGCTTTTCTTGCAGATGCAGATACTGCTGATTAGCAGCATACTCAACCGCAAACCCCAATTTGTAGGCTGAACTCGGAAAAAGGCACCCATAAACACTGCACTCTAGCACAGGAGGGGGGAAAACAGCTTTGAACACACTTGGCCGAAGTTTAGGTTTCTTAGAAGTGTTGAACTAGTTTTCTAATATAGTCTACTGGGCTTGATTTTGGACGTGTTATCCAGTGTTGCCAAACCACCTCTGAAAACACAGTTCTTTGTTTCAGATCTCCACAGAAAGCTCAGGCATTAGACACTCACAGAGACCCTGTCAGTGACATGTGGTAGCTCTGTGCAGACCAGCCCTCCACCGTGAGGCTCTCGCACAAGGCAAGTGCCTGGATGATATCTCCACCAAGACCCCCCTCCAGGCCGCACCTCCAGGACCTCATCCTTAATTGATGCCCTCATCGAGGCATCGCTCAGAGAGACTGTGGGCATATGCCAATAGAAACGAGAGTTGGTACGCTGTCTTTCAAGGAAAAATGACTCTATTTGCACGAGGTATGCTTTCAGCAAACACCAAGAAACATGGCCTGTTACGCCACCTCGGCCCTCCATCTACTGCATCCTGTATAAAATGGACAGGAAGTCAGCTCTTCAAGACCACATACAGGTCTATGTGCCTCTATGACAGGGACGTCTTAACACACCACCATTTAAGGAAACGGCCAGCTTAGTGGATTACTATTGTCTGAAACTTGTTATCATCTCAGTGCACATCATCTGAAGACATTTAAACCACTCTAAGTTGTTCTGGGAAAATACTGCACAAGTTAAATCAACTAATGGGAATGTAAGAATCACGTTTGTGAAAGTTACAAAGTGACTCTGTTTACAAATCCTCCTGTACAGCAAATCCTGTGTCTAGTCAACTGTATTCACACTTCACAGATAAGAAACTAAATGACAAGATAAAGTATAGAAACAGAATAAACTTGAGCCTCTCCTTCCAGCCCTTTAACAAGCACTTCAGCCTAAACAAGATTTATCGACTCACAGCTCTTCTCCCGCTCTTAAAAATTAGCCAAGAACAGTAAGGTCTAAAGTCCCAGGACAAGCAAAGGACAAGAAGCTAAGCACCTGTGACATCACAACAGCATCCTTTCCGCAGTCTAACTCCAGCGCCAAATAGAGCTGATCACTTACAGCATGAAATCCAGCATTTGATTTACCTCCAAGTTCAGAATAAAACCCTCGCCAGGAGAAAGAAAAGCAGTGGCTAATCTAAATGCTAGGATTAGCAATGTCTCGGTCTCTCAACCTGACATCTCTGTTCACATACAGTAATATGAATACCTGAGTGACATTTCAATAGACGAGCCTATCCAATCCTTTAAAGAAATGGGTTATCTCTGCTATCTCTTTTTTTTTTAAATTTTTTTTAATTATTATTTATTCAACTGTGTGCACGCGCGCGCGTGTCTGTGTGTGTGTGTGTCTGTGTATGTGTAGAACCACGGACGAATTCGCGAACCACCATGGACGCCTCCACCTCCTTCTGCCCCGGGATTCACAGGCTCCGCCCTACCAGGACCAGAAGCGCAGGCCACCCCCGCTTCCGCCTGGCGTCTATACGTGGGATCTGGGATCTGAACTCAGGACCTTCCGCCTGCAAGGCGGAGGCTTAACCCCTGAGCCACCTCTCCAGCCCTCTCTGCTATCTCTTAATTGTGCAGTTTCTAAGAATAAAGACATGACTAACTTCAGCATGACAGTGTGAATAAATTACACTGATTCTCAAAACAGCAGTTCACCTTAAAGAAGAGCTTATTCAATAGGACAAATAGCTATGTGTTCATTTTTTGAGAGATGATAGAAAAAAAAAGCCAATAAAAAATTGGTTGACAGGATCTGACAGATATCCTCTAAGCTACTGTTATCTCAATTCTAAACCTGTATAAATGAAATCCATTGTTTTAAACATAAACACTTTCACATAAACTATATTGTCAAATTTAATTAATACCATACATACTTGGGAAAAGCCGTTAGGACACTATTTAACTAGTAGACACTCAAGAATACTAATAAGTGAATATTCCATCTTTTAAACCTTACTTCTTGATTATTCTTCTAACATCCATTTTAGGAGTTAAAAAACACAACACCTGTTAAGAGTTTGATCTTTAACAAGCTAAATTATCTTTTTGTATATAACTCAATATTGTAAAAACTTTAAATGTAAACAGCATTACTTAATTTAACAGTAATGATAAATGCATGAGTGAAACTAAAGATTAGCTAAAATTTCTGATTTACTGAAATTCAGCAATTTTACTAATTTTAAATCCTGAGGAAAGAGTAAATTACACTACTCCAGGATACCTTTTTTTGGTCAGTTTTAGCTATTTTTTATTCATTTTTTATTATTATTTCCGCTCATACAAACTTAATAGGTACACCAGTTCCCTTCCTCCCTCCTCCTCCCCCCGAACCCCCTGTTCTCCATTTTAGCTATTTTATTGACTTTTCAGGTAAAGTTGATTTGGACTGTAAGCCAGAGGATACTTTGTATGGTGGCTTAAAACAATATCTTTCACCCCAAAGTGTTGGCTAGAGCATGCTAGGCAACAGACAGAAATGCAAACATTCACTGTTTCTTGCTCAAAACACTCAGGGGCGCCTTTCCCATGCATCCAAGGAATGATTTTATTACCTACTTTATGTTTCACAAGAAACTAACACTCCTTTTCAAGTTCCTTGCTAGAGTGGTTCTCAGCAAACACTTTCATACACCTGCAGTTCAAGAGATGTGTAGCTTATACTTTGTTTTTTTTTTATTAAAAATTTAATTATACATTTTAAAATTTTTTACCAGTTCCCTCCCTCCCCCCTCCTCCCCCCGAACCCCCTCTTCCCCCTCCCCTTCCCCCAGTGCCTCCCCCCCAATTCCCAGAGAGTCCTTTATTGTGTATGCCTAACTCGCCACTGGGTCCTCCTCTCCGATGACATATAAGGACCCAGTGGCATTTCCATAAGCCCTTTCTCTTGTTCCCCTTAAGCATAAGATCACTACTATGTCTGTCAATCCCTTGCCTCCAGGGGTCTCGGTACCCTTAACAGATGCTAGACTTTATGAGGGCAACAGTGCGCTGGACATTGCGAAGGGCATGCAAAGTCCCATTATGATTGCTTTGGCCCCAACTATTGTTGAGAATCTTGCAAATCGTTGTTCCTCCCATCCTTTTGCTCTTACAATCTTACCGCCCCCTCTTCCGCAAATGTCCCTGAGCTCCAGGATGGGGAGAGATTAGGCTGTCCTAGTTCTATGTGGTTGATATAGAGTCTCTGAAGTTCTGGATTGTGGTTTGTTGATTTTCTTTTGCAGTTTTGCTGCTCCTGCAATTCCCTTCACTCCATTCTGCTGGGCACTGTATGTCACCCCCTGGCCAGAGACAAAAAGCTGTTAAACTGGAGTCTTGTTGTAATAGCACATTCAAGGGTAGATGTAATAAGAGTAGGAAACCTCAGTGAGGGAGGGGTCCATCACCCATTTGCAAAATGATTACTTTTTATCTGCTAGACTATATGCCCTCCCCTTCTGGTGAGATCAGGAAAGAACGTCTGTGAACTTAACCAGGTTTCTCATTACTTACGTGCAGACCTTGATGGAGGCCTATTTTCTCTGCTGTAACATGGTCCCCTCTCTCCTTGTTTCTGGTGTGGCCCTCCTAACCCATCTCCCTTGTTCATAATCCTTGCAGTTACTGTGTTACATAGGTTTACTTTTGAGTGTCTCAATGTGGGCTGGGTGAGTTTGGTACTAGGAGCCACCTATTCGGGAGTACATACGGTGCTTAATTTTCTGGGTTTGGGATACTTCACTTAATATAATTCTTTCTAATGACATCCATTTCCCGGCAAATTCCAGTAATTCATCATTTTTGATGGCTGAGTAGTACTCCATTGTATAGATGTACCACAGTTTCCTTATCCACTCATCAACTGTTGGACATTTAGGTTGATTCCATGACTTTGCTATTGTAAACAGTGCTGCTATGAACATGGTCGAGCTTGTGCTATCGAGGCGAACCTCTGCTGCATGGGGGGTTATTCCCAAAAGTGGGATAGCAGGGTCATATGGCATTTCAATCTTTAATTTCTTTAAGAATCTCCAGACGGCTCGCCAGAGTGGCTGTATGAGCCTGCATTCCCACCAACAATGTAGGAGAGTTCCCCTCTCTCCACATCCTCTCCAGCATTTGTCGTTGTTTGTATTGTGGATTTTTGCCATCCTGACCGGGGTGAGATGATATCTCAGGGAAGTTTTGATTTGCATTTCCCTGATGGCGAAGGAAGTGGAGCATTTTTTAAGATAATTGTTAGACATTTTAATTTCATCCCTGGTAAAGTTTCTTTTAAGTTGCAGGGCCCATTTTTTAATTGGGCCAGTGTTTTCCTTGGAGTTTAGTTTTCTAAGTTCTTTGTGCACTCTGGACAGTAGAGCTCTGTCAGATTCTCCCATTCTGTAGGTTGCCTTTGAGCTCGTGTGACAATCTCTTTATCTGAACAGAAGCTCTTTAATTTCACAAGATCCCAACTGTTGAGAGTTGGTAGCAGTGACTGTGCCACTGGATGTCTGTTTAGGAAGTGTTGGCCTAGCCCAATCAGCTCGAGGGAGTTCCCTATCCTTTCAACTATGGTTTTTAAAGTCTCTGGCCTGATATCAAGGTCCTTGATCCATTTGGAATTAAGTCTTGTACATGGTGACAAGTACGGGTCCAGCTTTAATCTTCTGCATGTGGAGATCCAGTTTTGCCAGCACCATTTGTTGAAAATGCTGTTCTTTTTCCATTGGATTCTTTGGGCCCCTTTGTCAAAGACCAAATGGCTGTAACTTTGTGGGCTTATATCTGGGTCTTCAATCCTTATCCATTGATCTGTGTGTCTATTTTGGAGCCAGTACCAGGCTGTCTTTATAACTATGGATTTGTAGTATAGACTTAGGTTTGGTATGGTAATACCTCCAGCTGTGTTTTTGTTACTCAGGATTGTTTTTGCTATCCTGGGTCTTTTGTGCCTCCATATGAACTTTGAGATTGTTTGGTCAACTTCTTTGAAGAATTGCTTTGGGATTTTGATTGGTATAGCATTGAATCTGTATATTGCCTTTGGTAGGATGGTCATTTTTACAATGTCGATTCTGCCAATCCAGGAACAAGGGAGGTCTTTCCACCTTCTGGTGTCTTCTGCTATTTCTTTCTTTAGGGTTTTAAAGTTTTCATTGTAAAGGTCTTTTACCTCCTTAGTTAGGTTTATACCAAGGTATTTCATTTTTTTAGGGGTTATAGTAAATGGGATGGTTTCTCTCAAGGCTTTTTCACTTCTTTCATTCTGGGCATATAGGAAGGCCTCTGAGTTTTGCACATTTATTTTGTATCCTGCCACCCTGCTGAACTTCTCAATTAGTTCCAGGAGCTTCCTGGTGGAGTTTTTGGGATCACTCAGGTATAAGATCATGTCATCTGCAAATAGGGATAGCTTGACTTCTTCCTTGCCGATTTGAATCCCTCTTATGTCCCTTTCTTGTCTTATGGCTTCAGCTAAGACTTCAAGTACAATATTGAATAGAAGTGGTGAGAGTGGACAGCCTTGTCTAGTTCCTGATCGAAGTGGGAATGATTCCAATTGTTCCCCATTGAGCATAATCCTTGCTGTGGGCTTGTTGTATATAGCTTTTATTATATTGATTAAGGTTCCTTCCATTCCCACTGTCTCTAGCGTTTTGATCATAAAAGGCTGTTGGATCTTGTCAAAAGCTTTTTCTGCATCTATCGAGAGTATCATGTGGTCTTGGACTTTAGACTGGTTTACATGATGAATTACATTTATTGATTTGCGTATGTTGAATCAACCTTGTGTGCCGGGGATGAAGCCTACTTGGTCCCCATGAATGATCTTTTTAATATGTTTTTGAATCTGATTTGCTAAGACTTTGTTGAGAATCTTTGCGTCTGTGTTCATCAGGGAGATCGGCCTATAGTTTTCTTTTTTAAGTGAATCTTTATTAGGTTTTGGGATTAAAACGATATTAGCTTCATAGAAGGAATTTGGTAGTGTTCCTTCCTTTGCTATTTGATGGAACAGTTTAAGGAGTATTGGTGTTATTAACTCCTTAAATGTCTGGTAGAACTCTGTGCTGAATCCATCTGGTCCAGGACATTTTTTGGTGGGAAGATTCGAGATTACTTCCTCAATTTCCTTATATGTTATAGGACTATTTAAATAATTCACAACTTCTTGATTCAATTTAGGTAAGTTGTGTTTACTTAGAAATTCATCCATCTCTTTTGTGTTGTCAAACTTCACAGAGTATAAGTTTTTGAAATATGATGTTATAATTCTCTGGATTTCTTCGGTATCAGTAGTGATAACTCCATGTTGATGCCTAATTTTGTTAATTTGGGTTTTCTCTCTCTTGCTTTTGGTTAATTTATCTAGGGGTGTATCAATCTTATTGATTTTTTTCAAAGAACCAGATTTTTCACTGGTTGATTTTTTTCTCTCATTTTCTTAATCTTGATTTCAGATATTTCTCCCCTTATTTTGCTAATCTCCTCTCTTCTACTGCTTTTGGGATCAGATTGCTCTAGTTTCTCTAAAGCTTTAAGCTGCATTGTTAAGTTGTTTATTTCTGATGTTTCCATTTCTTTGATGTAGGCATTAAGAGCTATGAACTTACCTCTTAGAACAGCTTTCATTGTGTCCCAGAGATTTTGGTAAGTTGTATTTTCATTATCATTCACTTTCAGGAAATCTTGAATTTCCTTTTTAATTTCTTCCTGAATCCAGTTCTCATTCAGCATCATATTGTTAAGTTTCCAGGAGTTAGTGTATTTTCTTTTGTTTGATGTGTTGTGGATGTCCAGCTTTAGGCCGTGATGGTCTGATAGGGCACAGGTTAGAATTTCAACTTTCTTGTATATGTGTAATTTCGTTTTGTGGCCCAATATGTGATCTATTTTGGAGAAAGTTCCGTGTGCTGTTGAGAAAAATGTGTATTCTTTGGTGCGTGGGTGAAAAGTTCGAGAGAGATCTGTAAGGTCCATTTCTTTCAGGGTTTGATTAAGTTCCAAAGTGTCTCTGTTAAGCTTTTGACCTGTTGATCTATCCCATGTTGAGAGGGCGGTGTTGAAGTCCCCAAGAATTATCGTTTGGGGGTTGATTTCTTGCTTTAGACGCTGTAGGGTTTTCTTAATGAATGTGGAGGGGCCCGTATTGGGTGCATATATGTTCAGTATTGTGAAGTCTTCCTGGTGAATTGTACCTGTGACTAAAATGTAGTATCCATCCGTGTCTCTTATAATTTTCTTTGGTTTGAAGTCCACTTTGTCTGAAAGCATAATGGCTACCCCTGCCTGTTTTCTCCTTCTATTTGCTTGTAGAATTGTTGACCAGCCTTTTACTTTTAGAGCGTGCCTATCTTTTGTGGTGAGATGGGTTTCCTGCAGGCAGTAGATTGATGGATTGTGATTTTTAATCCAAGTTTGTAATCTGTGTCTCTTGATCGGTGAATTAAGTCCATTAACATTTAGTGTTATAATGGAGAGACTATTTTTAATTCCAGACATTTATTATGTTTAGTGGTTTTTATAAGTATATTGCTTCGCTTTTAATGGTGTTATACTTGTCTTCTGCTCTCCTGGATATGCCTGTTTTTTTCTTCATGCTTGAGTATCATTTCAACCTTTTTTTGAAGGCCTGGTTTGGTGGACATGTATCCCTTCAAGTTGTCTTTGTGCTGGAAAATTTTTCTTTCTCCCTCGATCATGACAGATAGTTTTGCAGGGTAAATCAGCCTGGGTTGACATTTTTGCTCATTCAATACTTGAAGTATGTCTCTCCAAGCTCTTCTTGCTTTTACTGTTTCGACTGAGAAGTCATTTGTTATTTTGATAGGTTTACCTTTAACAGTGACTTGTTTTTTCTCCCTTGAAGCTCTCAGCACCAGTTCTTTATCTTGAATGTGGAGTGTTTTAACTATTATTTGCCGTGGGGTGCTTCTGTTTTGGTTGTATCTGTTTGGGGTGCAGAATGCCTCTTGTGTATGAATGGGCCTCTCTTTTTTTAGATGAGGAAAGTTTTCCTTGATGATCATTTGAAAAATTTCCTCAGGGGTGGTATTTTGAGATTCTTGTTCTGGTATTCCATGAATATGCATGTTAAGCTTCTTCAGGGTGTCCCATATCTCTTGAATATTTCTCTCAAGTATCTTTTTGGCTTTAACAACCTCTTCCATTGAGCTGGTTAGTACTCCCACTTTATCTTCAAGGTCTGAAATTCTGTTTTCTGCTTTGTTAGTTCTGCTTATAAGACTCTCTGTGGAGTTCTGGGTTGAGGATAACTTGTCTTTTAGCTCAGTTTTATACTCTGCTTGAGTCTGTTTTAACTGCTCTATGCCACTTTTTGTTTCTTGAACTGTTTTTCTCAACTCCTCCAAGTGTCTGTTGTGTTCCTGTTCAAAGCGATTGATTCGATTATTTAATTCCTCCCAGATTTCCTCTTTCATAGTATTGAACATGGTAATGATCATATTTTGAAAGTCGTTATCCTGGGTCAGGCTTTCATGGCCATTTTCCGTGGGTTTGTTCCTGTTGGAGTCTAACATTATGGGATTAAATCCTTCAGTGGGAGATTTGTTCACTTGAGTGTTGTTTCTCATGGATTTGCACTTTGACTTTGGCATTGTCGTTTTAACTCTTAAGATCTTCTTTCAATTTCTGTGCCTTTTTCACTAAACTGAATTATTTCATCTGGGGTTCTGGGGGTGGGCAGGGATGGAGCTTATCTAGGTTGCGGTGAGGTCCGGCTGGACCCACATGTCCCAGGCGGCGGGGTGGGAGAAGGGAGGATGGGGCATAGGCGGGGCACTATTTAACCTGGGGTTAGCTGGGGCGGGGCCCGGGCACAGAGGGGTTGGCCTCCTCCCATGCCCTGCCTGGCTCCGGCTGGATGGCGGGAGGAGCTGGGTCTCTTGGGCTGCCTGCGGTTCTGGGGGTGGGCGGGGGGAGGGGTTTGGAGCTTACCTAGGTTCGCAGTGAGGCCCGGCTGCACCACTCGCGCGTCCCAGGCGGCGGAGTGGGGAAAGGGAGGATAATATAAAAATTTTGACAAGCCATTTTTAAATACACGTATGCATACTTAAAAATAAGAACAAATAATGTTTCTAACATCTAAGGCCTTACTTACTTATGTTTTATATGTATCACTATTGTTTTTCTAATAGATTGTAAGTTTTTTTTTCATACAAGTTTTCTTACAGGTTTTTTCATATATTCCCAAAATAATAAAGCTTGCTTTCCATGTCCTCAGATCATCCATTCAGGCTCAGATCATCCATTCAGGCCCTGGATATTCCTAAGATCACCAAAGCCTCATTGTAAGCCTGGCTGTCCTTTATCGAAGCTATGACTTACTAACTTACAATTGTTAGGTTCTGATTTATGTCTCCCCAGTTCTTCTGGGTCATTTCTCCACCTGTCCTGCCTACAACCTCTCTGCCTGCTCCTGCCCTGACAAAACCTCCTTTCCTCTGCCACTGCTTGAGTTCCCCTTTGCGACCATGATTCCTTCTCTGCGATGGTCTCATGACTGGTAGTCAATGATGGGTAAAGCTCCACACAAGGGTGGTGACGAACTTAAGAAAGGCACAGTCGCCTATATTCCATGCAGCTGAAGAGGCTCGGGGTCGCCCCAGCTATCATGGTCTCCACTGAAAAAATTTTATAAATAAAAGGGTAATGTGGCACTATCGATTCAGGGAGGCCCTAGCCCTGGCTCCCGAATCCAGGAGGTCTGGCTACAGATAAGCCTGAGAAGAAACCATACAGGCAGTGGGATGGACAACCAAATGGCAAGCTGATGGACAACCAATGGGAAGGAGGGATAACAACCAATGGGAAGCGGCCATCTAACCTGGACACCTAGTAAAAAGCTAAATGATTGATGGCTGCTCTCCCCCTCCCCTGAGCAGAGGGGTGGCCACACCTGATTGGACCCAGACCTTATGTAAGCCCAAACACTTCCTGAGTAGAGTTGAGTCTGTGGCAAACTAGTTGCCTGCATGCTGCTGCTCCCTGACTCCCAGGGTCTGGGTGGTGACCCTGTCGCCGGCTCACCCATTCGCCTCACGCCCATGAGGCCCTGCCGTTTCCCCTCTTCCCCCTGGCTGGCCTGGAGGGGGATTCAGCAACAGCCACTGACTATGCAGGCTATTTTATTTATAAATTATTTTTTATTCGTTGAAACTTTCATATAAAATCACAATGGATTAGTCAGTCTTCTCCATATCCACCCCCAAACCCCTTCCAATCTACCCCATGAGATTTTTTTCCAGCCAGAGTCTCTCCTGCTTTGGCTCAATCCTACAATAGTGATCTACTGGGTGCCATCCAGGACACCTGCACTGGCAAGTGTCTGGACATCTCTTGGGGCATGAAAAGCTGACCAGTGGACTAATTGTTGAGTAATGTGTTCCCCTTCCATTGGCAGGCTTTAGTCTCCAACAGTCTGTTTGGGTGTCACACTGTACCCTGAGATCCTCCCTCCTGCACAGTGAAATGCTGTGTGGCAGTCTAGTCGATTTGTGCATAGTAGCCCTGTCATGAATAGAGCCAACTGTCTGGCAGTAACACACCCTACTATTATCCACTTGTATTCCTACTGATCCCCTTTCCACACAGATCCCCAAACCAATATTTGATGTTCTGTTTAGGGCTCAGAAATCCAGACTGTCTTTAATGCTGCACTTAGGACACCTTTGGCAGAAAGAATCATCTTCTCTCTCTCTTTCTCTCTCTCTCTTTGTCTTATATGTCTCTGTGCTCTCTCTATTCTCTCAATATAGTTGTATTAATAATATTTTTATTAATGAAATACTTTTCAAAAATGTAACTTCTCTGAGTGATCAATGGATTGAAAAAAAGTAGAATGAACAATTTTGCAATAACATTTTTTGTTGTATCAGAATATTGGGGGAGTGAATCCCCAAAAGATGGTAATCAAGTACTCAGCAAATGAGAGGAATAACTTTCAGCAGCCTGTGTTTTGATTGTCCTAAGAGCAACAACCAGGACCTCAGTAGGAGTGTTGACAGGACTCCTTGCACCCCCTCCTGGAGACTACTTCCTCTTCTTCAGCTGCTTTCTGTCACCCAGCACACAAGATACTTTCTTTGCTCACTTATAGATTTATTGACAAAATACTGGTTTTATCACTGTCTTTCATTCAAAATTATGGCCGTTCCTCTACATTTGTGTTCATAGTTCATGCACATGGAATGTTACCTCTGTGAATGTGACAAATTTGAGGATCCATTGTTGCTAAGTCTGAGGATCATAAGCACACAAGACTGAGCTTATCTGCCTACATTTATGAGTGTCCCACCCATGACATTATTCCCACTGTACCTGCAAGCATGTGATCATTGCTTCCGTATCATTACCATCTGGCTGTATGTCTAGGTGTTGGAGAATCATTTGATGGTGTGCATGGGCCACAGCATACACAGCATTGTATAAATCATAGCACTCATCACTCAGGGCTATATCAAATGTGTGCTGTGGTAACCAATCCAAGGAAGTTTTGGATGAGCAGTTCCTTGGTGTTTCACATTCAGACTGAGAGTGAACAGTTAAAATGCATCCACCCCAATCTTGACAAAAAAATGTCCCGTGGCTCTGTAGCAATGTTTCATTTTGGGATGTAATCTTTCAGACTTGAAATCTCTCCATGGTGATGTGAAAAAGTGAAATGTTCATGGAAGGAGTCAAGGGTGGAAGTTCTTTTCCTTGTGCTGATATACCATTGTGAGGTGGAAACCCAAATTCTCTGTATTCCCAAATATTCCCATCTTCTAATGCTCACTTCTAGGACAGAGTTTGTGTCCCCAAAAGCAATAATAACATTTGCTGATGAAGTCATTATCTGGTTATAATATTTTACAGCTTTTTCTTGGTATGAGTTCATGTTGTCTGGAATCTCATTCACAAAGGCTAAACAGACTCCATTATTTTGCATGTGTACCCTCACGTCTGAGAGAAATTGGATACCCTGGTCATCATCAGAAATGACTAGCCCCACCCAGGTCCATCCAAAATGAATCATCAGGGAAACCATGGCAAGAGGAAGAAATGTGTCCTTTGTTGCCATTTGATACAGATAAGGAAAGTTGTCACGGTCACTCAGAATGGAATGAAAAGGCCCATAAGCAATCTGAAACAAAGAAAACACATGAAATTCAGGTAGAAGACAATTTAAATCAACCTCAAATTCACATCTGAGTTATGTTCAAAACTATTTTTATTTCATAAGAAATGCAATGTCATCACTTTTTTCTTAATCTTTTATTTCTTCCAAGAACTTATACAAATTTAATGATGACTATATTTTCCAGAAAATCCCATTTCTTAACCCCTGCTTGCTCTTTTCCAAGAAGAATTTGTCACTACTCCTCATTGAGAGGAATGGCCCATAGACCTAGTCACCTTTAACTCTCCTTAGGCATTCTGTAGAATAGAAGACAGTGATGATACCCAACCTCACCTGTAAGTGAACCCTGAACTGCATATGTGTTACCAATGTGGCAGACGTTTTCCATGATGGTCCCGTAAATGTCACTTCACACTTGGCTGCACAACACATGTAATTAGGAAAAATAAAAGCAAATTCTGCCATATCAGTTAGATAACTGTTCAAATAATCATGATCACAGGAACCAGACTTAAATGTAGAATGAAAAGAAACATTGGGTAAAAGGTTGGGGTTTCTGTATATTTCCCTAGTGGCAAACATATAGGTCAGAGCATGTTGGTATTTTCTTGATGTCCAGCTGAAAAGAGAACACAGTATTCAGTGCATATTATTCTTAACACAACAACCTTCCCTCAGATATAAAGAACAGTATGTAGTAAGTGATATTTAGCTGTCAGGTTCCTGTGTTGGCAAAAAGTCACCAATTTATGAAGAGTGTTTAGATTTCATCCTCCAGTTGTGAAATAAATATAAAACTGAAACAACTAGATGAATAATCCCTTTCATTCTCCACTTACACTTTCTCATTACAGAAATAATACATGTTGTACACTCAACACTGAGAATCAGCAATGAGAGTCAAAGAGTGTATGTGCTCCATTTCACATAAAACTGTGTTTACATTCTGGAAAATGATGAAAAATGTCAAGAGAAATGTAATTCATATTGTCAGGATTAGAGGATGTAGAAATGTAAAACTCAGTGACAATATAAGATGCTGGGAAAGAAAAAATGACTCTGTTTGTTATACTTCTTCCTTGCTTGTCAGCCTGGGATGTGACTGAGATGTTAACATTCATTTTTGTCAGTGATACATCCTTTTGTAAGAGATGCAAGAACATTTCACTCCAATTGTATTTCCCACCAATTTGTATGTCAGAATGTTAGTTTTGACTTAATCCTGTTAACAGCCCAATTTCAAGACAGAATCCATGTCACACTGTGCCAGAATAAATTTGGAAAGTCTACTAGTGTCCTAGCTGACAGAGATCCTGTCCCTTTAATCAGTTCCATATGCCGTATGCATAGAACACAATAGCATGAAATGCTGTGATGGATCACTGAATATGATCAGGATCTATGGAAACAAATTGACCAAAAACCTTTGGTACTAAGCTAAGTGATTCTTTGTATAGGTTTTGGTAATCACATGCTCAAATGAAGCATTAGCAGACACTGAACACTTTTCTCCTGCCCATTGACAAGGAATGCAAGTGAGTGTCTGAATATCTTTCAAGGAAAATAACTGTATATGTCACGAAATAGATTATGGAAGAGGAAGGAGAACTAAAACAGGGAACTTCCTCTCTAGGCTTACAGCATATCAAAGTAAATCTTGGCTCTTGTCCAGAAGTGTAGATTGGCATAACGGGAGAGAACTTTTTGAAAGTGTCCATCAACACGACTCTTTGTGTGTGTGTTTCTCTCTCTATCTTTGTGTGTGTGTGTGTGTGTGTGTGTGTGTGTGTGTGTGTGTGTGTGTGTATGTGTGTTTGTGTGCTAGAGGGTACCTGAGTGAGTGTGCCTGTGGGAAGCATAAAAATGACAAAGGAATCACCCAGCATTGTTATATGCCCTTATATTGCTTTCTTTTATTGTGTACCAGGCTCTGCTTTCCAGGCCTGAAATTGGAGGCCATCTCTGTTTCCACCTGGCATTTTGTAAGGAATCTGGATATCTATACTCAGGTTCTTCTTCTTGGGAGGCAAAGGCTGCAATCCCTGAGCCAACTCCTCAGCACTCAATGTGCCTGTAATGCCTTGTTCATACTGGTAAACAGAAAATGAAAGAAATGAAAAAAGCACTTACTTTAGATCAGGTATGAAAAAGAAATCACATTCCAGTGGGTAGTAGTCAAATGATGTGTAAAGGAGGAAAACACAGTCATTCCGATCATCTCTGTCACTGTCCCTTTCCTGCTTTATTCTCCAGAAACAACTGCGTCTATTGAGACTGCACCAGAAGAGTGGATGCCTCAGAAGCAGGAAGACAAACATCAACATGAGCATCTTTTCCTTGTCTTGCAGAATGTCAGTCTGAGTACAAAAGGAACCTGTAGCATCCAAGAGATGAACATATAACACATGTGTATTCAGGCCAGTTTCTGGTTATATTTTTGTAGCTTCTGGGAGATGCCAACAAAATCTTGCCATTGTTTATATCAAGCTCATACCATCTGCTCTGAAGTACATTAGATACAGTTCCCTGGGGCTAAGCACCTGTGATCCAGATCCAGGTGACAAAGAGATGATGAAAACATGTTTTGAACATAGCTTCTTCCTGCCTCAGGTGCCATGAGTTCATTCCTGTCTGTGCCTCCAGATGAAGTGATCTGGAACAGAGATGGTCCCAGGTCTGTGTCAACAAGCGTATTCTTTAAACAACACATTTCATGATGTAAGTGGATTTCATCAGAGAATTTGAAGTTAACCTTTGAGAGGAAAGAGTCAGAAAGGACCCAAATAGTCAGAGCTGTGAGAGACACACACAGCCTTACGTACTCCACTGTCCCACATAAATGACACTCAGCATATGTCAGAATATTTATTGTGTAGTTCATGTGTCATTTCATAGATTTCCCAATAGCTGCATAACCTCGAGAAACAAGAATCATGCTAAATGCAGAAATTTCCAGAATATTTTGGATATGTCCTTCACATTGTATGCTCTCACTCTTGCTAATCACACTGATGCAGCCCTCAGATATAAATAAACATGGAAACACTTTAAGTGTCAACTGTTACCACAGAGTGAATGATTTGACTATGTTTCATCCTTAATTAGATCATTGTTTTAAATATCAGAGGTTTGCCAAGTAACTATCTACCAGAGACAAAATGCTCAAACCTCTGTTTTCATTTGCATATATAAAAGACATAATTTCCAAGATCAAGGCACAAGTAGGTGAATTAACTAGTGATTTGTTCCTATTTTTTGTTCCATAGATGGAAGCTAATGTGTTTCCTATGATATCTCAGAAGACACAGGGAAGTAAGAAACCTCTAAAGTTTACTGTTTTTCTGTTCAAATATGTGTGTGTGTGTGAGTGTGTGCGTGCATGTGTGTGTGTGTGTGTGTGTGTGTGTGTGTGTGTGTGTGTGTACCAGGGGACACTTGAACATGCGTGCTTGTAGAGGGCCAAGGGTGTCATGGGAGATTATCTTCCGTAATCCTGATTCTTTATTACTCTACTCTTTTTTTTTTTATTTCAGCTCATACAAACTTATTAGGTACACCAGTTCCCTCCCTCCTTCCTCCTCCCCCCGAACCCCCTGCTCCCCCTCCCCACCCCTCTCCCTCCCCATCCCCCAGTGCCTCCCACCCCAATTCCCAGAGAGTCCTTTCTTGTGCATGTCTGATTTTCCTCTGGGCCCTCCTCTCCGATGACGTACAAGGACCCAGTGGCCTTTCCCGAACCCTTTCCCGTGTTCCCCTTAGGTATAGGAACACTGCTGTGGCTGCCAATCCTTTGCCTCCAAGGATCTTGGTGCCTTTAGCAGATGCTAGACTTTGTGAGGTCAACAGTGTGTTGGACAATGCGCAGGGCATGCAAAGTCCAATTATGATTGCTTCAGCCCTAACTAGTATAGAGTATCTTACATATCATTGCTCCTCCCATCCTTTTGCTCTTACACTCTTACCGCCCCCTCTTCCGCAAATTTCCCTGAGCTTCAAGATGGGGAGAGACTAAGCTGGCCTAGTTCTAGGTGGTTGATATAGAGTCTCTGAAGTTCTGGATTGTGGTTTGTTGATTTTCTTTTGCAGTTTTGCTGCTCCTGCAATGCCCTTCACTCCATCCTGGTGGGCATTGTATGTTACCCCCTGGCCAGAGACAAAAAGCTGTTAGAGTCTTGTGATAAAAGCACATTCAAAGGTAGATGTAATAAAAGTGGGAAACCACAGTGAGGGAGGGGTCTATCACCCATTTGCAAAATGGTTACTTTTTATCTGCCAGACTATATGCCCTCCTCTTCTGGTGAGATCACACCCCCTCAGTAGTAAATGATCAGGAACAAAAGTCTGTGAACTTAATCAGATGTCTCATTCCTTATTTGGATCCTTGGTGGAGGCCTATTTTCCCTGCTGTAACATGGTCCCTTCTCTCCTTGTTTCTGGTGTGGCCCTCCTACCCCATCCCTCCTGTTCATAATCCTTGGAATTACTGTCTCTAGGTGGGCTGGGTGGGTTTGGTACTAGGAGCCACCTATTAGGGAGTACATATGGCGCTTCATTTTCTGGGTCTGGGATACTTCACTTAATATAATTGTTTCTAATGACATCCATTTCCCGGCAAATTCCAGTAATTCATCATTTTTGATGGCTGAGTAGTACTCCATTGTATAGATGTACCACAGTTTCCTTATCCACTCATCAACTGTTGGACATTTAGGTTGATTCCATGACTTTGCTATTGTAAACAGTGCTGCTATGAACATGGTCGAGCTTGTGCTATCGAGGCGAACCTCTGCTGCATGGGGGGTTATTCCCAAAAGTGGGATAGCAGGGTCATATGGCATTTCAATCTTTAATTTCTTTAAGAATCTCCAGACGGCTCGCCAGAGTGGCTGTATGAGCCTGCATTCCCACCAACAATGTAGGAGAGTTCCCCTCTCTCCACATCCTCTCCAGCATTTGTCGTTGTTTGTATTGTGGATTTTTGCCATCCTGACCGGGGTGAGATGATATCTCAGGGAAGTTTTGATTTGCATTTCCCTGATGGCTAAAGAAGTGGAGCATTTTTTAAGATATTTGTTAGACATTTTAATTTCATCCCTGGTAAAGTTTCTTTTAAGTTGCAGGGCCCATTTTTTAATTGGGCCATTGGTTTCCTTGGTGTTTAGTTTTCTAAGTTCTTTGTGCACTCTGGACAATAGAGCTCTATCAGATATGTGGTTAGTGAAGATTTTCTCCCATTCTGTGGGTTGCCTTTGAGCTCGCGTTACAATCTCTTTATCTGAACAGAAGCTCTTTAATTTCACAAGATCCCAACTGTTGAGAGTTGGTAGCAGTGACTGTGCCATTGGATGTCTGTTTAGGATCTGTTGGCCTAGCCCAATCAGCTTGAGGGAGTTCCCTATCCTTTCAACTATGGTTTTTATAGTCTCTGGCCTGATATCAAGGTCCTTGATCCATTTGGAATTAGGTCTTGTACAGGGTGACAAGTACGGGTCCAGCTTTAATCTTCTGCATGTGGAGATCCAGTTTTGCCAGCACCATTTGTGGAAGATGCTGTTCTTTTTCCATTGGATTCTTTGGGCCCCTTTGTCAAAGACCAAATGGCTGTAACTTTGTGGGCTTATATCTGGGTCTTCAATCCTTATCCATTGATCTGTGTGTCTATTTTGGAGCCAGTACCAGGCTGTCTTTTCAACTATGGATTTGTAGTATAGACTAAGGTTTGGTATGGTTATACCTCCAGCAGTGTTTTTGTTACTCAGGATTGTTTTTGCTATCCTGGGTCTTTTGTGCCTCCATATGAACTTTGAGATTGTTTGGTCAACTTCTTTGAAGAATTGCTTTGGCATTTTGATTGGTATAGCATTGAATCTGTATATTGCCTTTGGTAGGATGGTCATTTTCACGATGTTGATTCTGCCAATCCAGGAACATGGGAGGTCTTTCCACCTTCTGGTGTCTTCTGCTATTTCTTTCTTTAGGGTTTTAAAATTTTCATTGTAAAGGTCTTTTACCTTCTTAGTTAGGTTTATACCAAGGTATTTCATTTTTGTGGGGCTATAGTGAATGGGATTGTTTCTCTCAGGGGTTTTTCACTTCTTTCATTCTGGGCATATAGGAAGGCCTCTGATTTTTGCACATTTATTTTGTATTCTGCCACCCTGCTGAACTTCTCAATTAGTTCCAGGAGCTTCCTGGTGGAGTTTTTGGGATCACTCAGGTATAAGATCATGTCATCTGCAAATAGGGATAGCTTGACTTCTTCCTTGCCGATTTGAATCCCTCTTATGTCCCTTTCTTGTCTTATGGCTTCAGCTAACACTCAAGTACAATATTGAATAGAAGTGGTGAGAGTGGACAGCCTTGTCTAGTTCCTGATCAAAGTGGGAATGCTTCCAATCGTTCCCCATTGAGCATAATCCTTGCTGTGGGCTTGTTGTATATAGCTTTTATTATATTGATAAAGGTTCCTTCCATTCCTACTGTCTCTAGCGTTTTGATCATAAAAGGCTGTTGGATCTTGTCAAAAGCTTTTTCTGCATCTATCGAGAGTATCATGTGGTCTTGGACTTTGGACTGGTTTACATGATGAATTACATTTATTGATTTGCGTATGTTGAATCAACCTTGTGTGCCGGGGATGAAGCCTACTTGGTCCCCATGAATGATCTTTTTAATATGTTTTTGAATCTGATTTGCTAAGACTTTGTTGAGAATCTTTGCGTCTGTGTTCATCAGGGAGATCGGCCTATAGTTTTCTTTTTTAAGCGAATCTTTATTAGGTTTTGGGATTAAAACGATATTAGCTTCATAGAAGGAATTTGGTAGTGTTCCTTCCTTTGCTATTTGATGGAACAGTTTAAGGAGTATTGGTGTTATTAACTCCTTAAATGTCTGGTAGAACTCTGTGCTGAATCCATCTGGTCCAGGACATTTTTTGGTGGGAAGATTCGAGATTACTTCCTCAATTTCCTTATATGTTATAGGACTATTTAAATAATTCACAACTTCCTGATTCAATTTAGGTAAGTTGTGTTTACTTAGAAATTCATCCATCTCTTTTGTGTTGTCAAACTTCACAGAGTATAAGTTTTTGAAATATGATGTTATAATTCTCTGGATTTCTTGGGTATCAGTAGTGATAACTCCATGTTCATTTCTAATTTTGTTAATTTGGGTTTTCTCTCTCTTGCTTTTGGTTAGTTTAGCTAGGGGTGTATCAATCTTATTGATTTTTTCAAGGAACCAGCTTTTTGATTGGTTGATTTTTTCTATCGTTTTCTTAATCTCGATTTCAGATATTTCTCCCCTTATTTTGCTAATCTCCTCTCTTCTACTACTTTTGGGATCAGATTGCTCTAGTTTCTCTAAAGCTTTAAGCTGCATTGTTAAGTTGTTTATTGCTGATGTTTCCATTTCTTTGATGTAGGCATTAAGAGCTATGAACTTACCTCTTAGGACTGCTTTCATTGTGTCCCAGAGATTTTGGTAAGTTGTATTTTCGTTATCATTCACTTTCAGGAAATCTTGAATTTCCTTTTTAATTTCTTCCTGAATCCAGTTCTCATTCAGCATCATAGTGTTAAGTTTCCAGGAGTTAGTGTATTTTCTCTTGTTTGATATGTTGTGGATGTCCAGCTTTAGGCCGTGATGGTCTGATAGGGCACAGGTTAGAATTTCAACTTTCTTGTATATGTGTAGATTCATTTTGTGGCCCAATATGTGATCTATTTTGGAGAAAGTTCCGTGTGCTGCTGAGAAAAATGTGTATTCTTTGGTGCGTGGGTGAAAAGTTCGAGAGAGATCTGTAAGGTCCATTTCTTTCAGGGTTTGATTAAGTTCCAAAGTGTCTCTGTTAAGCTTTTGACCTGTTGATCTATCCCATGTTGAGAGGGCGGTGTTGAAGTCCCCAAGAATTATCGTCTGGGGATTGATTTCTTGCTTTAGACGCTGTAGGGTTTTCTTAATGAATGTGGAGGGGCCCGTATTGGGTGCATATATGTTCAGTATTGTGAAATCTTCCTGGTGAATTGTACCTGTGACTAAAATGTAGTATCCATCCGTGTCTCTTATAATTTTCTTTGGTTTGAAGCCCACTTTGTCTGATAGCATAATGGCTACCGCTGCCTGTTTTCTCCTTCTATTTGCTTGTGGAATTGTTGACCAGCCTTTTATTTTTAGAGCGTGCCTATCTTTTGTGGTGAGATGGGTTTCCTGCAGGCAGCAGATTGATGGATTGTGATTTTTAATCCAAGTTTGTAATCTGTGTCTCTTGATCGGTGAATTAAGTCCATTAACATTTAGTGTTATAATGGAGAAACTATTGTTAATTCCAGACATTTATTATGTTTAGTAGCTTTTATATGTATATTGCTTCGTTTTTAATGATGTTATACTTGCCTTCTGTTCTCCTGGATATGCCTGTTTTTTTCTTCACGCTTGAGTATCATTTCTAGCATTTTTTGAAGGCCTTGTTTGGTGGACATGTATCCCTTCAAGTTGTCTTTGTGCTGGAAAATTTTTCTTTCTCCCTCGATCATGACTGATAGTTTTGCAGGGTAAATCAGCCTGGGTTGACATTTTTGCTCATTCAATACTTGAAGTATGTCTCTCCAAGCTCTTCTTGCTTTTACTGTTTCGACTGAGAAGTCATTTGTTATTTTAATAGGTTTATCTTTAAAAGTGACTTGTTTTTTCTCCCTTGAAGCTCTCAGCACCAGTTCTTTATCTTGAATGTGGAGTGTTTTAACTATTATTTGCCATGAGGTGCTTCTATTTTGGTCGTATCTCTCTGGGGTACGGAATGTCTCTTGTATATGGATGGGCGTCTCTTTTTTTAGATGAGGAAAGTTTTCCTTGATGATTGTTTGAAAAATTTCCTCAGGGGTGGTATTTTGAGATTCTTGCTCTGGTATTCCATGAATACGCATGTTAGGCTTTTTCAGGGTGTCCCATATCTCTTGGATATTTCTCTCAAGTATCTTTTTGGCTTTAACAACCTCTTCCATTGAGCTGGTTAATACTCTCACTTTATCTTCAAGGTCTGAAATTCTGTTTTCTGCTTCGTTAGTTCTGTTGATAAGACTCTCTGTGGCGTTCTGGGTTGAAGATAACTTGTCTTTTATCTCAGTTTTAAACTCTGCTTGAGTTTGTTTTAACTGCTCTATGCCACTTTTTGTTTCTTGCACTGTTTTTCTCAACTCCTCCAGATGTCTGTTGTGTTCCTCTTCAAAGCGATTGATTCGATTATGTAATTCCTCCCTGATTTCCTCTTTTTAGTATTGAACACGGTAATGATCATATTTTGAAAGTCTTTATCCTGGGTGGGGTTTTCTTGGCCTTTTTCCGTGGGTTTGTTCTTGTTGGAGTCTAACATTATGGGATTAATTTCTTCACTGGGAAATTTGTTTACTTGATTGTTGCTTCTCATGGATTTGCACTTTGACTTTGGCATTGTCATTTTAACTCTTAAGATCTCTCAATTTCTAGTAGTAATCTTATGCTTAAGGGGAACAAGAGAAAGGGCTTATGGAAATGCCACTGGGTCCTTATATGTCATCGGAGAGGAGGACCCAGTGGAGAGTTAGGCGCACACAATAAAGGACTCTCTGGGAATTGGGGGGGAGACACTGGGGGAAGGGGAGGGGGGAGGGAGGGAACTGGTAAAAAATTTTAAAATGTATAATTAAATTTTTAATAAAAAAAAAAAGATCTCTCAATTTCACTAAACTGAATTATTTGGCCTGGGGTCCTGGTGGGCTGGGCGGGCGGAGACTTACCTAGGTCGTGGGGTGAGGCCCGGCTGGACCGCCCGCGCGTCCCCTCCGGCGGAGCGGGGTGGGGTGCAAAGGGGGATGGGGGCGACAGCGTGGAGCTATTTAACCGGAGGGCAGCTGGGGCGGGCCCGGGTGCAGGGGGAGGTCCTCCTCATCCCTCGGCCCCGCGCGCGCGGCTCCGGCTAGATGGTGGGAGTCGGAGCCGGGTCCCTGTGGGCCGACCTGGGGTCCTGGTTGGCGGTGCGTGGGGCGGGGACTTACCACCTAGGGCACGGGGTTGAGGCGTGCGCGCGTCCCAACCGGCGGAGTGGGGCGGGGTGCAAAGGGGCATTACTCTACTCTTGAGTCTTTCAGACTCCCCATACCAAGGATTGAAATGCAGGTCACTACCATTTCAGTCCCACTTTTTTACATTTCAATCCAGGATCTGAACTCAGCTCCTTCTGCATGTAAGGCAGAGACTTTAATGCCTGAACAATCTCTCAAAACGTTTCTAGGTTTTTCAGAGGACACTAATCACATGTATGATTTTTCACCCTTGTAGTGCTTAGGCAAAGATAATTAGTTCTCAAAGTTATCAGTTTTTTTCATTTTATTATAGTAAGGGCTATAGTTACATCATAAATATTTTCACAGATCCAGAATTTGATACAGTGTCACTATTATCAAAGAATCTTAATCCACAAGAACCTAATGTTCTCTATGTAGACTAAAATGCCATATATTTTATCAATCAATTGGGAAACAAAACTTTTATTGAGAATTTTACATGTACAAACAAAATGAGTTTTGGTCCTTGCCCCATCACCCCCTCTTCTAACCTCCTTGTTCACCTTCACCTCCATTCACCAATCCAGCTATGTCTCTCCCACCTCCCATCCCTCAGCATGGGTGGATAACAGACTCCATTTGGGGCACCTGTGCTAGATCTGGGGAATCAGATCTCTGTGGTAGTGTATTTGTCCTTCATGGGACAAGTTCACACTTGAGGAGGCTCCCTTTTAGTGATCCATAACCAGCAGAAGGATTTCTTTTTTGTTTATAAAACACCATTATTGCAAAATGGGATCTGAGGGTTTCACGTCTTTGTGTTTTCCTCCTCCTATATATCATGCTTTTGTGATCCCCTACTTTTGTATTTATAGATATGTAATAGTAAGTTCACAGAATTTTTTTTTATAAATTGAATTATTTTTTTTAAAAATTTTTATTATTATTATTATTTATTCAACTGTGTGCATGTGCATGTGTATGTGGCGCACGCGTGCACACGTGTGTGTGTGTGTGTGTGTGTGTGTGTGTGTGTGTAGGACCACGGACGATTCGTGAACCACCATGGACGCCTCCACCTCCTTCTGCCCCGGGATTCACAGACTCCGCCCTACCAGGGCCAGAAGCGCAGGCCACCTCCGCTTCCGCCTGGCGTCTATACGTGGAATCTGGGATCCGAACTCAGGACCTTCCGCCTGCAAGGCGGAGGCTTAACCCCTGAGCCACCTCTCCAGCCCCAAGTTCACAGAATTTAAACAACAGCTGCTTCTCCTTTCTCATGAACCTTTACTGCATAGTATCACCTTTGGCTTCATAGTAAATTCTGTGTTCTTTATGTTTTTAAAAATAATGGAGATGGTGATGATAATGCTCTGTTTGTCTTCTGAAAGTCATCTTAGCTCCATCCATGCACGATGGCATGACTGTACTCTCTTTCTCTGTCTCTGTCTCTGCATATGATTCTCCCTTTCTCTCTTTCACTCTCAAAATAAGTTAATAATCTTCCCATGGCCACAACAATCTTCCAGTGCAGATTGACCACATGGTCTGGCCCAGGAAAAGGCAGCTCAATTTTCCACACACCCCTTACTATCTAACAAACTCTAGCTTTCTTTCTGTCCCCCACCATCCCGCTAATCATTAAAATAACCTCCAAGAAATTAACAATGGGGGCTGGAGAGGTGGCTCAGGGGTTATGCCTCTGCCTTGCAGGCAGAGGGTCCTGAGTTTGGATCCTAGACCCCACGTATAAACGCCGGCAGAAGCGGGGGGCGGCCTGCGTTTCTGGTCCTGGTAGGGCGAAGCCTGTGAATCCCGGGGAAGAGTAAACAGGAGGAGGTGGAGGCGTTCATGGTGGTTCCCGAATTCGCCCGTGGTTCTACACACACACACATACATACACATGCACACACACACATACACGCACAATTGAATAAATAATAAATAAAAAATTAAAAAAAAATTAACAGTGGTCACTGAAACCTCAGACTGGTGACCAGTAACCAATGCCTTACAACGGAAGTTCCTAACAATCTCACAATTCAATGAAGGAAAACTTTTCAAATAACCATAAGATAAGTATCCCATTTTATTTTCCTTTTAACATCAATTGAAGTCCAGTTTAACTGTATGTTGCTCCTCTGGCCAGGGAGCAACATACAGTGCCCATCAGGATGGAGTGAAGGGCATTGCAGGAGCAGCAAAACTGCAAAAGAAAATCAACAAACCACAATCCAGAACTTCAGAGGCTCTATATCAACCACATAGAACTAGGCCAGCCTAATCTCTCCCCATCCTGAAGCTCAGGGACATTTGCGGAAGAGGGGGCGGTAAGATTGTAAGAGCAAAAGGATGGGAGGAGTAATGATTTGCAAGATACTCCCCACAAGTTAGGGCTGAAGCAATCATAATAGGACTTTGCATGCCCTGCGCAATGTCCAACACACTATTGACCTCACAAAGTCTAGCATCTGCTAAAGGCACCAAGATCCTTGGAGACAAGGGATTGACAGCCACAGTAGTGTTCCTATGCTTAAGGGGAAGACAGGAAAGGATTCAGGGAAATGCCACTGGGTCCTTGTAAGTCATCGGTGAGGAGGGCCCAGAGAAGAGTCTGGCATGCACATTAAAGGACTCTCTGGGGATTGGGGGGGAGGCACTGGGGGGTGGGGGAGGGGGAGCAGGGGGTTCGGGGGGAGAAGAAGGGAGGGAGGGAACTGGTGTACCTATTAAGTTTGTATGAGCGGAAATAATAATAAAAAATGTTAAAAAAAGAAAGAAAAATAAACATCAATTGATAACTACCACATATTAAGATTTTGATACAGTGCACACAAAGCCCCATACATCCACCCTTTCATGGTATTAGCCATTCACCATCTCATACCACTAACCATCTATAAGCAGCCATATCTCACATAACTCAAAACCCTTTCTACTATATCCTCCCTATTATATCTTCTTAAAGCTGTTTCAATACTTTTTTATTCATTTGTTTGTTTTTGGTATTTTTTATTTATTTTTTCCACTCATACAAACTTGATAGGTACCCCATTCCCCTCTCTCCCTCCACCCCTCCCTGGATCCACTTGCTCCCTCCCCTTTTACTTCTTCCTTTCCCCCCTCAGTCCCTTTCTCCCAGTGTCTCCTTTCCCCATTCCTGCATCATCCTTTAGTGTGCATGTCAAACTTTCCTCTGGGTCCTCCTCTCTGATGAGGTGTAAGGACTCAGTAGCATTGTCTAGAACTCTTTCTTGTGTTCCACTTTAGTATAGGAACACTATTGTGGCTGTTAATCCCTTGCCTCTAAGGATCTTAGTGCCTGTGATCCATGCTAGACTTTTGGGGGGGGTCAATGATATGTTAGTCAGTGCGCAGGTCATGCAAAGTCCTATTATGATTACTTTGGCCCTAACATGTGTAGAGTATTGTGCATATCATTTCTCCTCCCCATCTTTAGGCTCTTACAATCTTACTGCCCCCTCTTCTGCAAATTTCCCTGAGTTTTGGAGGGAGAGAGACAAAGCTAGAATGGTTCCCGGTACTTAATGTAGGGCCTCTGATGCTCTGAATTATGGTTTATTATTCTATTTTTTTTCTTCTTCCAGTTTTGCTGTTCTTGGTCCACCATTGGCTCCATCCTGATGGGTATTGGATGTCACCTCCTAGCCAGAGATAATAGGCTGTTAAAATAGAGTCTTATTATACTAGTATACTCAAAGGTAGATGGAATAAGAGTAGGAGACTGTGGTGAGGAGGAAACAGTCTCTCATTTGCAGGATGGTTACCGTCTATCTGCCATATTGTTGAGATCAAACCCCATCATTTACAAGTGGCCAGGAAGGAAAGTCTGTAAGCTTAACCAGATGTCTCACTACTTATTTGCAGTTCAGGCACCGCTCCGACTCATCCAGGGACATGGCAGTCAGTTCCATTTGCTGCTGGATGCCAGATACAGAGAACTCCATCCTCTTCTTGCCTGTCATGATGTCCCACACACTCACTGCGCTCTGTAGGCAGCCACTCACCACCTGCTTAAAAATCTTGCTGTAGAGAACTGCACACAATGCTGTGGTGTGAGTTGTCACCTTCCCCATTTTCACAGGTCCTTGAGCTTCCAAATACCCTTTGAGGATCCCAATCGAGTAGGTGGTGCAGATGAGCGTACTGTCCTTGTGGAAATAGGCGCTGGTGATGGGGCAGTTCCCCAGAGCAAACAGCTCCCACAGAAGGACTGAAGGCACACGTAGTCCTGGAGGTCCCAAAATCGGATGTTCTTGTCCCTGGAGATGCTGATGAGGATGCTGGTGCTCTTGCTGTCCACGAGAAGGTGTGTCACTGAGGTCTGGTGTCCCTTCATCATCCACATAGGCCTTTTGGAGACCAGAGGGTTCCACACGCGGATATGGGGATCATAGCCACCAGTCACCAGGAAGTTCCCGTCTGGACAGTAACCAAAGCAAAGGATTCCTTTTCTTAAATTCAGTGATGACAGCCTGGGTTTCTCATGGCTTTTGACCGGCAATATTGTCAGCTCCAGAGAGAACTTCTCAATGGCCGAACAGGAGGCCACTAGGTTCAGCTGGGGGATGAACTTGACCTGCTGGCACCAGTAAGGATGGACAGCCTTCATTCGGTAACTTCTGTGCATATTAGACTTCTCATTTAGGAGTTTCTACAGAGAAACATTGGTCCAGTGATCTGGCAGGGACATGAACCAAAGTCCGCATTACCAGCTTCTCCTTTTCCAGACAAGAGAACCTCAGATGACATCTTCTTTGGTCTGTGACTTCCATGCTTCCCAGATAGTGATTCAGCTAACTGCGCATAGGAGACTCACTACAGCCTGGGGAGCTCAGCAAGCACCTCCACTGGTCCCCTACACCCACTCAGGCAGCTCAGCACCACAGCCCAAGCTGCTGTAAGTTGGAGAATGAGGGTTCAGGACCTGCACATCCCCAGGTACTGACTGTCTGCTAGCAAGAGCTGCAACTCTGCCAGAGTAGCGAACAAAGAGACCCCAGGCTCTGATCAATCCATAAAGTGATCCTTTAATCCAAATCTTTAAAAATGGGTGTTGCCTATGTCGAGCCACCAAAGATCCCCAAAGCACTCCCAAGTGATTTCTCCCACCAGACCCTCTCACATATACAGCCCATTTCACCATCTCCAACGTGTGTTTTGCAACCATCTGCTCTTGGCTTTCTCCCTGGGAGGGCTGGGCCACAGCTTGGTCACATTCTGGGTTTCTGTGAAGTGTGATTTACTCTCCAGGAAGTGTGACCAGACCTACAATACTTACTCTTCCATGTATGTAAACTCAACCAGTAAAGAAAAATTTATGTGCATAAAGGAAAGAGATTGCCCCTGACACAGAAGGGATGAAGATCTTGCTAAGGATACTCATATCATTTCCAAAATACTTGTCATTCTAAGCAGAGGCTGACAGTTTTCAAGACATGCACATTGGACCATGCTATATCCACTGAAGAGTTACAGACCACCACAAAGTAAGCCACTTAAGAGTAAAAGAAGTCCTGTATTGATTAAGCATGTGACCATGAGTGACTAGTGCCTCAAAAGTTACTCAGTGCTGAACTTCAGGAATTTAGGAGTTCATAAAGGGGGAAAAACCTGCAAAAATCACAATATTGAGTGAGACTTAGGTTAAAGAGATCTTGTAACTGTAGTCATTTTGAAAGTGTTTTGGTTACATACAGAGATTGTTTTATTATCCATCAAAGAGTTATTTTGCTTATATATGTCTGTGGTCAGGGTCGAGATAAGTCCCTAAAATGCTGGCAAGAAATTTACAGATGCAGCTTTTGGGGTGAAGTGGGGGGGAGAATGGAAGAGAAGGCTGTGGCTGGAAAAAAAAATGTCTGCAGAAGACACAAAATGGAGTCATGGGCTAGATCCTGAGGAGATGGCATTATCTCTGCTACTTCATTTGCAGTTCAAATGAGTTGTAGTCTGGCAGAGAATCAGAAGAGTGAAGATAAACCTAGTAAACTAAAGAGACAAGTCTCAGGATAGCCAGGGGCACTGCATTCCACCAGACCTTGAGCTCTGATAAGGAGATATAATGCTTCTTTTCTTCATTTTTAAAAATATATTTCAGAGTCAAGAGTTGAGAAAAGGATGTGACATCGTTAATGGGTGGAGGTCAGACGACAGCTGTCCTTCCTTTCCAACATGTGGACTTCTGGGAACTGAACTCAAGTCACCAGGTTTTCCAGCAGGCTCCTTCCTCCTGAACCATCTCACAAGCCCACCCACAACATTTCTATCTTCCCTGGCTTTACATGGGTCCTTCCTAGCATGTGCAGCTGCCACCACCACCATCACAATTCTTTTCCTTGTCTAAAGCTGAATCTATTTACTCTTTAAACCAAAACTCACAGTTTCTTTCCCTCCATCTCTGGAATTCACCACTCTACATTGTCTCTCTGAGATCCCCACTGCCCCATACAGCTGAAGTAAATGTCCCCACAGGGTGTTTGTCTTTGTCTCTGTCTTTTCACTGAGTAACCTGTACTCCTGGTTTGCTTGTACTTTCCCATATTCCTCAGCAATGAAATGATGTGTGGAGCACATCTAAGACACTAATCTCTATTATATTTCTGGTAGTTTTTTTTGTGATCCCGAATGATATCGATATAGCTGTTGTTACGCCCTCCCCTCCCTTCCTACTCTTGCTCCCTCTTGCCAGGATGGGGGATATTAGGTTATCTATAGGACTGAGTTACTGCCCCACCCCTTCAATTTCTTGTACCACTACCTAAGAGAACGTTCTTAAATTAACAAGTGTCCTGCAGCTTGATTAAAGTCAATATTTCCTGAGGAAGGCAATTCAGTCAAATTTGCCTGTCCACATGTATTATGTGCTTTATTTTCACTTTTCTGCTTGATCTTGACTGACTTTGAGGTATACAGATATCTGGGAGCTTAAATGCAAAGTCACCAGCTATCTTCCTGACTTTTTTTTTTTAAAGAGAGTCTCAGTAGCCCAGGCTGACCTTGAACTTCTGATCTCCTGCCTCTACCTCCTAAAATTCTGAGAGCTGGGATTACAGATGTAAGTCATTATTTATAGATGTTGACAATTTGAATTTTGAAAAGTTCCAAAGAATAAACAGTCTTAAGTCTTTGAAAGATGTTGAGTTAGAAATGCAAAGTTAAAACAAACAACTGACTATTTTAAAATTTTTTTTTATTATTTATTCAATTGTGCATATGCATGTGTGTGTATGTATGTGTGTGTGTAGAACCACGGACGAATTGGGGAACTACTCCGCCCTACCAGGACCAGAAAGGCAGGCCACCCCCCGTTTCCGCCTGGCGTCTATACGTGGGGTCTAGGATCCGAACTCAGGACCTTCTGCCTGCAAGGCAGAGGCTTAACCGCTGAGCCACCTCTCCAGCCCCTACAACTGACTATTTTAAAACAAAGAGATATGGAGAATTACTGGCCCACTTTATATATAATAGAAAAATGGAAAAATAATACATTACTATACTGTATACAATAATATGGTAATGATATACAGTTCAGAATACGTTGTGATCATAAACATTATTTCCAGGAGGATCATACTGATTAGGAATTGAAAATCAACCAGTATCATTCACTGCATTAACAAAGCAGAGGAGTGAAACTATAGCATGTCTTAGTAGGTGTAGAAAAACCTACCTGGGCACAGAGGCCATAGTTCCATGAGGAAGTCTTGGATCTGAGCTGCTGTGAAGTGCCTCGCTACCAACAGGTGGCAGTGCATGCAAAATTTTGCATTCTGAGGGGGTGGTTTTTTTAAGGGGAACACAGGGAAGGGTTCAGGGAAATGCCACTGGGTCCTTGTACGTCATCGGAGAGGAAGGCCCAGAGGAGAGTCTGGCATGCACATTAAAGGACTCTCTGGGGATTGGGGGGGAGGCACTGGGGGATGGGGAGGGAAGGGTGAGGGGAGGGGGAGCAGGGGGTTCATGGGGAGGAGAAGGGAGGGAGGGAACTGGTGTACCTATTAAGTTTGTATGAGCGGAAATAATAATAATAATAATAATAATAAATAAAGTTTATTTTGGCTCCTCATAGCAAAGAGTAGTCCTTTAGCAGACTCGAGTGTTGAGTAGGTCTAAATCCTGCTGATTCAGGGAAATGATTGAAAGCAAAGCCCAAAGAGATTAATCTAAGAGTGCGGCATCCCTCCTTCTAGCCCCTCCTATAAGGGGAAGGCATCCTCCACCCCTCTGACCTAGTAAAGCCACCTTCCCTCCATCTTTCCGACATTTCCCTTTTTGCTTAACCTTTTATTTTCCTCTGTGTGTGTGTGTGTGTGTGTGTGTGTGTGTGTGTGTGAGTGTGTGTGAGTGTGTGTGTGTGAGTGGGTGGGTGCTTGCTTGCTTGCTTGTTGGATGTCGCACCATCTACTCAGGGCTTCTTGCAGGATTGCAGCAGCTTCATTTCCACCCAGCTGAGTTTACTTTTTCTGACAGCAGCCCAGTGACTGGCTCGCGGGCACATGTTTTGCCAGCTGCCCTGCATGTGACGCCCACACAGAGGAGCCCAGTTTGAAGCAACGTCAGTGCAGCCCGCCCTGGCAGTCCGTGGTGGCTCAGGAACACACAGCCCGGCTACTTCTCCACGAGGAACCAAGTTTCTAAGGAAGTTGCATCTGGGTGGCGGGACCTGAGTTCTCTGCACCTGAGGTTTCCATTTCTCCATTTATGATTCCTGACGCTTAGGACCTGCACAGTAAGGAATGTAATCTAATCCAGAAACGAAATACCTCAGCCTTATCATGGTTCCCAGACTTCAACATCGAAGGAGCCTGAGCAGGAATACTTGGGGGTAATGAACTTTTATATCCCTTACATCTCGGCAGCAATAGGGACAGTTGGCATCTGTAAGCTAACTGCAACCCAAAGAGAGAAATGTCCACAGTTAAAAAGGCAAAGCACAGAAAAAAGGAACTTGGGCTCTGAAAAAAACAACTGCTCAGTTGCTGGCTTGTAATACCCCAATCCTAACCTGAATGAGCAGTCCTTCTTTGCATGGGCTTAGTGAACCTTAGGGACCACACAGGATGGTCCCCAAATGCAGCGACCTGAGCAGAACTGAGTAGCATTTTCATTGGGCGCATCATCAACTTATCTATCAACTCAAAATAGACACAGGGAAGGCAAATAAGCCTAAGTGTTAAAAAACAGATGTTGGGGTTACATAGAAAGAGCACTAAGCAAAAGTAAAACATTTATAGGTGGCAAGAAAACAGTGAAAATAGTAAGAGCCTATTTGGATGAGGTAACAGTTCAGGCATTGTCCTACTGTGCCTTGTGCTTCTGAAGATTCCATGGAGACCTTCCCCACCACTTCCCCCAACAAACACACTACCATTCACAGAATCACAGGACCGGTCCATTGGTCCACTTCACAGAAACTCACCCCATGAACAGGATTAATGGGTTAATGCCAAGAAAGCATTGCATGCTAACATGCACACATGCCAAATTCTGAAGTCCTGAGAATCAGTGATACCTGGGTTTTGACTACATTTTTAAAGACCTCAGAAAAAACTATAGTATTGAATGTACATTGTGTTCACTGTTTGGGGGTTTTGGAGAGTGAACTCAGGTGTCACCCAGGAACTATTCTGCAAAAGTGCACTGTGTAACAGTGGGCACTGTGCAAAATAGAGCTTCCAATAAATAAATACAAATTGGCAAGGGCCACAAAAGGCAGAACCCCGTGCCCAGATAGGGATGGAGTATGTTTGTACAGAGGAAAAACCAAAAGGCTTCTGCTACTGTCTAAGAAAGTCTGCTGCCAAAGAAGGAGTGGCAGGCCACTTGGGACACAGAGAAAACCAGGTAAGGAATCTGTACCAGGGGACATAACAAAATCAGATGACTTTTCCTCTAATCCAGGACTGGCAGTCCAGGGGAGGCACTGCCACAGGCACCCACAGTAAGAGTTCCTGGTCAGGGTCTGCGCGTTGGTCTCTTTGGTGTGTGTCTGGGGGAATGGGGTCCTCTCCTTCGAGGACCTGTGGTCTCTAGCTTTGACTTGATGTTCTGAACTCTAGAAGACTTGATTTTTCAGTGAAACCAAGAAAAACCACACTTTCAAGCAAATCTAGAAACATGCCAAATGAAACTTCTCTTCCTGCGGTCTAACTAGGAGAAGCCCCAAGATCTTCAGATCAGCACCATCAGTGGGGAACCCCAAGCCTGCTTCACATGCATGGAGCTCAGAAAGTGCACTCCATCCCACAACCGACCTAAATCACACCAGGAACACACCTGGTTGTGCACATACCATGAGGAAGAGCCGTCCACAGTCCCTATATGGATATTTCAACCCAAGGGCCTCTTAGAACATAGTGCCTCTGAAATGGAGTAGCTCAAAGTCCACCAAACTGGATATCATGGAATAACACACCATTGAGAGCCCTGCAACAACAAAACACGCTAAGCAGACAACAGATACAAAGTGAAACCTACAATATGTAAAATTAATAGAGAAACTCATAGAGCAGGGAGGGATCCAAAGGTGGCACAACATGGGTGTGAAGAAATGAACCTTGTTGCCACTGAAGCCCTGCGGGTTTAGGTACTGCTCCAAGTAGCCTTGGAATAAGAAACAGCTCCTAGGGTACTGGAACACTGTGAGCTAAGACACCAGGCAATCAGTGATGTTGCTGCCCAAGAAGGCTGAGGCAGGATGATATAATTTCTACATTACTGGATTTAGACCTTAGCTGCCAGCAGTGGCACTGAGAATTCCCTAAGCTCTTTGCTGACTGGAGCTATTTGATTGTCACGTGGGCCAGGCAGCATGTACTACTGGTAGCAGAAATGCTGGGGAGAGCTGTAGATTATACAGAGTGAGACTCAGTTCTCTCATATTCTCTCTCTCTCTCTCTCTCTCTCTCTCTCTCTCTCTCTCTCTTTCTCTCTCTCTCCCTGTTTGCCTCCAACAGAGACCAGTCTAGTATGGAATTTCTGGCTGTGTTGATTCAATGTCCTCAGTGATGAGCATACAGCTTATCCCCACCATGCCTGGATCCCCCCTCCCTCTCTCCCTCCTTCCCTCCCTCCCTTCCTTCCTCTCTCCCTTCTTCCTTCCCTCCCTTCCTCTCTCCCTTCCTCCCTTCCTCCCTTCCTTCCTTCCTCCCTCCCTCCCTTCCTCCCTTCCTCCCGTCCTCCTTTCCTTCTGTCCTCCCTTCCTTCCTCCCTCCCTTCCTTCCTCTCTCCCTTCCTATCTCCTTCCCTTCCTCTCTTCTTCTTTTTCCTTCTCCTTTTTCAAATATATCACTTCCCTCAATAACAGGGGGTTGTTCTGTGTAACATCTAGTGACCAGGAACCAACACTCCTCAAAGCCCATTTCCTTAATCTGGCTAGCAGTACTCTCTAATCCACAGTCCAGAAAGACAAAGTCAGCAAACCTTTTTTGGAGACTGGATTTGAGAAAAACTAAAAAAGAGCAGTCTGAACTATCACAAAATTCTCAGAGATTCTGGAAGACTTTTGGGTCTCTACATCTTCTTGTGTCTGATACCCTTCTGTCAGGAATAAAGGGGGCGACAAATTTTTCTGTTGCCCTACACGTTATTTGTAGGTGACTACAGCTAATGAACATACTACTCCCCATACTTAGTACACAGTGCACAAAACAGTAAGAGAAAGGAGTTTGTGGACCCTGTTCCTCCCCATCCTCATGACCAGGGCAGTGATGGCATTTCCGCCGCATAGTCCAGATCAACAGCTTCACACTTCATTCATTTTTCCAAAGACCCATACTTACAACACCTTGCACGACTCATGAATCCAGCTATGAATATGTAGCTCAGAAGATGGTACCAGTAACACAATCTCTTGTAAATTCTTTTAAAACTAGCTAAATGAGGTACCAGGATTACATAAATGGGATTCATTTGTGGCATAGACTTGGATGATATAAAATGATTCACAGGGAGATCACAATTCTCACACTTTTTATAGAAGAATAGTAGAAAATACATTATTCCTTTAGCAACTACACACACACACACACACACACACACACACACACACACACACGTAAGACCATTGAGGAAAATGAAGAGTTTGTGAGTCTGATGTATTCTAGCTTCTTCACTATATTCTCATTGGATGACTCAAAAATTTGGAACACTGTATCATGGCCAAAATTTGGAACTCTATTTTATGTCCCTACATTAGTTCACTTGGGATAAACACATTTTTATGTCAGAATTGTTATGGTACTCATAAACTTGGGAATCATGACATATGACCATATTTATTCCAGCTTAGCAGCAGATCTCAAAACTTGAGAAGACAAAAAGCAGCCACACAGGTCAAAAGACCCTGTTTCTCTTCTTCCCCACAGCCAGACTAGTGATGCCGCCCACCACTGTGGTCCCACACTTCCTATTCCTGGATTGCTCTCCTGGCAGCTACCCATTCCCTCACACGCCATTAGCTATTGGCATCTCATATAAAGTGGTTCTCTGTGTCTCCCTCAAATAATGGTGTGTTTGTGTCCTTTGTTTGTGTCTGCACATGGTTTAAGTGTTCTGTTTCCTCTACTGTGATGGGTAACTGTCCCACCTGGGGCTGAGGACCCCACAGTCATCTATCCTCTGCCAACCATGATGCTTGCTAAGGGAAACTTCTAGGCTGGAGGCTGCTAGCTTCACAGATCTGTGGGCTGAATGCTATATCTGAAAAGGAGAATATGTGATGGCTGTATTTTTTAAATTGTCTTCATGATTCACCTTCATTACATGTAAGTGGTGAGGAAATGCAAGTGTGAAAGTCCAGTGAGCTTGGGGAGGGAGATATTATCAACCCAACTCTCAAGATGCAGAGTCCCAACCCACTTTTCCCTGCCCTGTCCCAATCCCTGAGACAGTGAACTCTGAGAGGAAAGGAGGAGCTACCCCCTAGCTCCATTCTGCAGGACATACATCCAAAACCCTCCTGTCAGGGAGCCTGGTCTCCCAATACCTCCCTGAAGAGGCAAGTTGCCTTGGTTCCAGAGTTTCCCATTTCCAAGAGAAGTTGTGCCCGCTCTCATTGGAGAATCCCAGAGATCCTTTCAGAAAGCATTCTGTTTTGCAATGTAACCTTTCCTTCCTTCCCCAGACCTGTGTAACTCACCCTCCTTATCCCCTGCTGATCTTCTCTTACCAGATCCCAAACCACTGTATTGGTACCAGAAATTTAGTGACTGAGGATCTGACTTCAATAGTGCCCAAATCTAGATGTGTGGGTCCTTGATCTCCTCTCCAACTGCTAATCACTCATCCCTGACCTGGTCGTACTCATTTCACTTTTGGGGTGAATATTGGCTGCTGTACCTTTTGTTGACATTGACATATTTGGCCCTAGCAACACAGGGTCGACCTGGGTTTTGCTGGTACATGAGTCCTATCACAATGAGGTAATTATATATTAACCTTTACATATTACATGTAATTACATAGTAACTATACACTTGAGTTAGTAATATTTAAAAATACAGGTGTCACCTTGACAGTTGCAAGCTGAGATTTGGGCATGCCTCTGAAGAATTGATAGTTAGGGCAAACCTTCAAGAGATTGTATAATGGAGAAGACTCTGCCTATGGGGTGTGGGACCATTCCCTGGGCAGGTGGGCAAGAGGGAGGAATATAGTAAGACCCGTGAATTCCAAGGATTGAGATCTTGGTGTACTTCCATAACTGGTTCATCAGGTCAGCATTTTTTCAGCCTACTTAAGACAAACTTGAAGTGTGGCATGTGAGGTTTGCCTCTTTCTCAGCAGTGGATGAGGTTTGACCAGTTCCCTGGGTTTCTCTGTTGATGGGAACTGTCTTGCGAAGCCGTATTAAGAAATAGAATGAGAAAATAGTAAGCCCTGGCTCCCTTAAGTCCTTTGATCCTGAACTAATCTATATCATGCAGGCAAACAGAGACACTGAGGCTTTAATTTTCACATGGGTCTGCCTCCGTGGGTAGGGTAAATACGACACTCTGGTGACTTGTATAGACCAGACTTTTCCTTGAGTCTGAAAGTGTCACCTTCTCTCCCCACACCCACCAGAGCATCCAACACCCTGAAGCAGCGCAGTCCTTTCTTTAGCCACTGCTCCTCAGCTCGCTCCTGGCTTCCAACTCCACACAGTGCAGCCCCTTCCTCGGCGACAAGTGTGTCTCCAGGGCAGCATCTCAGGGAGCTCATGAAGCCTGTACCGCGAATCATGGTCCTTGGGAGCCCTGGGGGCCATTTCCACGCTGCGAAGTCCCTCTGGGTTGGGCTGATTTTCCCAGACACACACTGTGACGACTCCAGGCCATCGGAGCAGAGGAAGGCAAATGTGCTGCAGGTCTTTTACTCCCTCACCCAAATCCAGGAGACTCCAGACACAGCAGAGAGTTTGTCAAGGCGAGACTTCACTCACTCATTCACTCACTCAAACACACAGTTGCTGGCTGTGATGATGAAGATAAGTAAAGTCTGAACCGGGAATTTGTCAGAGGAAGATCTCGGTTTATTGCAGGTAACAAATCAGCTTATATAGACAAAGAATCAGAGCAGCCAATTAACTTAATGGTCAGTACAGCACACAGGCTGCATAGATCAGACTAAACATATATGTTGGCTCCTATAAGCCAATTAGGGCTCTCTGTAATGTGATCAGGGTTACGCCTAGGACACTAGCTCCCAGCGCCACCTTTGGTCCCATGTGCTAAGCCATGCCCTGCTCACTCCCTCCCAGACAGTTATTCCTGGGCAGGCCCAACACCTCTGGTCCTACACAGGGATGGGCTCCGCGGGTGCAGGGCTCACAGGCTGCACAGGTGACCATTGCCCTTTATGGCTGTTGGCAAACAAAGGACATGATGCTGTCCGGGGGGCCTCCCTGCCTGGTATGTGCACCCAGGCAGGGTTCTAGATCCTTCCAGGGTCAGAGAGCCACCTGTGCTGCGCCCTGGATCCTCCAACACCAGAAAATAATCTAGTTCCCAGTGGTGATCAGTGGGCCAGGGCAGTTGTCGCTGCATCCGATTGGCCCATCTCTCCCATCTGTCAACCCCTGCCTTGCTTCTGGAGTACAGGCTTGGTGGAGGTTTTCCCTTAAAGCCCGCCTCACCAGCTAGTCAGGGGTCAATCACAAGACCCTGTGTGGTTTGCGACCCCCAAATAGCGATTTCCTGTCCTGGTGTTGATATTTGCAAACCAGGTCATTCGGGTTCAGCGTTGCTTGCGAGTTCTCAGTTGCAGCCAAGGGCCAAAGTCTATTTCAAATCTGCAGATGGTTTGTTTCCCAAGGAATCTATGTGTTTTCATCCTTTACTCCCCATTCTCATCCTCCACCCTCTACATCCCACCTCCCTCCTGGTTTCATCTGGAGTGTCTGCTGTGGTGCTCACCTGAGCACCTGCTGGGGTTGGGATCATCAATGGGGTAAATCCTTGAATGAAGAAACTCCCCTTCTCCTGTGTGGCATGAATTTTGAACAATCTCAGGGTGGTGTAGTATTTCCTGAGTTCTTTCATCTTGGTGAAGTGCTGACAGACCAACTTTGTGCAGGGTTAGTAGAGACATCATAGCAATGAGTGTGGCAGCCCCCTGGAAAGCCTTGGAGAGTTCTACGCACTGACTCTCAGTTCACTCACATCAGTTCCCATATGAATGTGCATGGATGGATGAGGCAAAGAACCTTATGCTAACTCCCCACAAAGATTTTCTATAGTCTTCCAACATGTGTGCAGAGACAGGCTAATGACTCTGAAATGAGATGGTCACAAGCTCAACAAAGTTGGTAAAGAAATGGAATATGGAAGCAATTATATTGAGTGAAGTATCCCAGACCCAGAAAATTAAGCACTGTATGTACTCCCTAATAGGTGGCTCCTAGTACCAAACCCACCCAGCCCACCTAGAGACACTCGATGATAAATCTCTGTAATACAGTAATTGCAAGTAGTATGAACAGGAGGGATGGGGTAGGAGGGATACACCAGAAACAAGGAGAGAGGGGACCATGTTACAGCAGAGAAAATAGGCCTCCATCAAGACTGCAAGTAAGCAATAAGACATCTGGTTAAGTTCACAGACTTTTCGTTCTTGATCATTTACAACTGAGGGGGTGTGATCTCACCAGAAGGGGAGGGCATAATCTGGCAGATAATAAGTAACAATTTTGCAAATGGGTGATTGACCCCTTCCCTCCCTCACTGTGGTTTCCTACTTTTATTACATCTACCTTTGAATATACTCTTATAACAAGACTCTAGTTTAACAGTTTTTTTATCTCTGGCCAGGGGGTAACATCCAATACCTATCAGGATGGAGTGAAGGGCATTGCAGGAGCAGCAAAACTGCAAAAGAAAATCAACAAACCACAATCCAGAACTTCAGAGACTCTATATCAACCACATAGAACTAGGCCAGCCTAATCTCTCCCCATCCTGAAGCTCAGGGACATTTGCGGAAGAGGGGGTGGTAAGGGAGGAGCAATGATATGCAAGATACTCCACACAAGTTAGGGCCAAAGCAATCATAATTGGACTTTGCATGCCCTGCACAATGTTCAACACACTATTGACCTCACCAAGTCTAGCATTTGCTAAAAGCACCAAGATCCTTGGAGGCAAGGGATCGACAGCCACAGTAGTGTTCCTATGCTTAAGGGGAACACGGGAAAGGGTTCAGGGAAATGTCGCTGGGTCCTTGTATGTCATTGGAGAGGAGGACCCAGAGAAGAGTTTGGCATGCACACTAAAGGATTCTCCAGGGATTGGGGGAGGGGAGGCACTAGGGGGTGGGGAGGGAGGAGTGAGGGGAGGGTGAGCAGAGGGGTCGGGGGGGAGGAGGAGGAGGGAAGGAGGCAACCGGTGTACCTATTAAGTTTGTATGAGCGGAGATAAAAAATGTTAAAAAAAAGAACCTGAAAAAAAAAAAAGAAAATTCACAGTCACTTAACTACAGGGAAATATATCTCATTTCTCACACCAAAAAAAAAAAAAAAAAAAAAAAAGAAAAAAGAAAATGGGATATGACCAAAGTTGTGAAGAGCTATGAAATCAAAACCAAACAAACCAAATGACAGCAGGAAAACAGGGAAAAAAGTAAACAGGCCCATGGGGGGAAAAAAAAACCACCAATATACGTAGTTAATTCAGAAGTAAGAGGGCATTCCTAGACAGGACAGGTGACCAAGAAACTATAGTCTCAGGAAATGGACCAGGAAATGGACCTTGTTACAGAAGTGCTTCTGTCTAACTGTATTTCCTTAAGACTTACATGATCTAATTTGCCCAATTATCATATCATCAGGAAAGAGCAGAGAACCCAAAAGTCCCCACAATTCCTTGGGAGGCTGATAAAAGTCTGTGTGGGGGAAGGAAAATTCTTTCTTCAAGGATATACCCACTGATACATGATTCATCCTCCAGCAAGTACTCAGGTAAACTCCATTAAAGGCAACGCAAATGAATCCCAGGTGGCCACTCATGAAAAAAAAGAAGGAGTAAGATGGGAAAGTAGGGTTGTAGCCAGAAGGAGAGGGAAGAGGGAACAGGGGATAAAGGCATGAAACTATCATGAATTTACTGTAATCATGTGAATTTCCTATCCCTATACATCTACTTTATTTTATTTTATTTATTTATTTATTTATTTATTTATTTATTTATTTATTTATTTATTTGTGTGTGTGTGTGTGTGTGTGTGTGTGTGTGTGCATCAGAGGGCACTAAATGTCCTTGTGAAGATTAAAGGGTGACTTGAGGAATCATCTTAGATTGTTTCTACCTCATTTTTGTTTTGCTCTGGGATTTCTCCAAGGACCACCACTCAAGATCTTCTTCTTGTAAGGCAGAGTCTGAATTCCTGAGCCATCTGGACAACCACACATCTATTTCAAAAACCAGTCACCTCCAGGCACACATAAAACCCCTCCAGCAACTAGAAAAGGGCGTCTTACTCCTCAGGAAGACTTTCTTGAACTGTCATTCAAAGTTCTTACCATGAGGAAGAATCAAAAAGGAAAGGGAGTGGGAGCAGGAAAAGGACAGAGTAAAGGGATCAGAGGGAGCCATGATAAATTTCAGAAGGAGCACCATGCCCACTTTTAGAAAGAGCCACGCCCACTTTCAGTTTTTAGCCCCTGCCCTTCAGGGTTCACCATTGTCCTCTCTAGTCAGTACACAGATGTGGGTTCAGGTCCCTGAACCTGTTTCCAAAGCAACAAAATGGATACTAGGTGAGGGAGTACCCTAGTTCCATTTGTCCGACAAGGGCTTGTGGGGGTCACTGGAAGAAGGATAGTACGATGGGAGGTGCCCCCTCAACAGCCTCTCTCCTTCTCTCCTTGCCTCAATCCTTTCTCAAATGAGAAGGCCTGAGTTCATTGTCCTTGACTGGCAACCAAGCCAGTTCCGCTGAACTCTGGGTAGGAGTGATGATAGCATGGAGACAAGTATCTTTTGTCCTGGACATGGGGTTCAGTTTATTTTAATTGACTGAAAGGCATAGACCCACACCTCCCTCTCCCTTTTCCCTCACTGGGGTATCAGAATGCCCTTTCCAGCCTTGACTAACAGCCCCCTCACATGTCAATTTGGCAACCTCATCTTAATTCACTTCTTCACTGTTATGCCTGAATGCCCTATGTGCCTCCTAGGAGAGAGCTTTGAAAATGCCTCCAGGTTTCCATTCACATTCCCGCTCTAAGGTCAACCTCCTCTCATTTTACTCCAACTAAAGGACCCTGGCATGCCATCTTTTCCTCCACTACCCTCCCTACTAGCTTCTTGGTCTCAAGATATCCTTCCCTCTGAGATGCCTCCCACTTTTCCGTAACTAAACACAACTCAACCATTCTAATACAGGTAAAAGATTCTTCTGTTACCACGTCCCAAGCGTGATACTGTTTACCTTCTTGTACCAGGAGAGGGTTCCATCCAAGTATCCACCGACTTCTATGAGCCAACCTACTAATTCCCATCCATATCCCCTATAATATTCCCCCAATCCTGGGAATCAAAACACCTAATAGCACCTTCCATTACTCAAGTTCTTCGTAAAATTAATAAGGCCTTCATTGCCACCACCATCATTGCTCCTAACCCTTACACGCTCCTATCCTCTATCTCATCCCTAACTACCCACTTTTCAAAATTAGATCTCAGTGATCCCTTCTTTACCATCCAGCCTCATCCCTCATTTCAGCCCTTGATTGTACCTAGGAAGACCCCAACACCCAAACTGCCTTCCAAATCTCATGGACAGTCCTTCCCAAGGCTTTAGAGATAGTCCCTATTCCACTGGACAGGCCCTATGAAAGGATCTCCTGTCTCTCAATCTTTCCCCAAGACACCTCCTTCTATATGTTGATGACATTTTCCTCTGTAACCCATCCTAAGCTTCCTGTATCCCACATATCATCCATCTCCTTAATGTCCTTCCCTCCTGGGGGTATAGAGTAGCCAAGGAAAATACTCTCCAACCATAACCTATCTCATTCTCCTCTTCTCCCCCCATGGAAAAACTATCCCCAAATATGGTTTCAGAAACTCCTTTCCCACCCCCCTTCCCACACTCCAAAATGAACCTTCTGGCACTAATAGGACTCTTCAAATTCTTCCATTCCTAATTTCCCACAAAGGGCTCACCCCCTGCACCAGAGATCCAAGGACTCCTTAGATGAACCTATTCTCAATCTTGCCTCTCTCACAATGCCTATTAATATAAGATTAATAAGCTTATATTCCTTCTCTCACAAGCTTTTACCCTTTCCCAACCTGATCAAACCAAATCTTTCTGTCTTTCTCCATGCTACATAAGGACACATCCTAACTATCCTCTGCAAAAAAATGGGGAGCAACTTAATTACTCTGGTTATATCTCTAAGAAACTCCATGCAGTCTCCGGAGGATGGCCTCCCTGCCTCCAGACCCTTTCAGCAGCAACTATTATTGTCCCTAAAGCAAGCAAACTATCCCACCAAAGACCATACCACATCCTCTTCCTAAAGCAATACTTATTAGCAACAAGGCATTCTTGTCTCTCCCACAGCTCAGCCTCCAGATCCTCCACATATATGTGTTAGATCCCACTCCCATCTTTGAACTCTTTCCCCCTTTAAACCCCCTTATTCTCCTTGCTGCAACCTCCCCATCCTCCAACTATATCCCCTCATACTCCTTCTCTAAAGTCCTAACCCACTTTTCTAACCTATTCCAACACATTCGTGATGCTCCCCTATCCCAGACAACTGACTAGTTTATGGATAGTAGCTCCCCAAAATCACCCCCTTTGCTGAAAACAATGCCATCATTCAAGGACATCCCAATTCTCCTTCCTCACTGAGGCACAATCCTTACCCCCTCACACAATTTCCCAACAAGTTGAACTAGTTGCTCTTACTGGAGTACTAACCTCATCTAAATATATATATATGAAATATGCATGATATTATCCACTCCAATATCCTCATTTGGAAGCAGAGAGGGCTTCTCACCCAAAAGTGATCCCCCCATTCTCAATCACATTCCAATTTCTCCTAGAATCATCCCTTCTCCCCACAGAGGTGGCCACACTCCACTGTAAAGGATACCAGATAGAGAAAACTTATCTCTCCATGTCCAATAACCACACTGATAACCTGGCCTGTCAGAGCTCTCTTACCTATCCTTCTTTCACTCATTCTACCCTCCCCTCTTTCAGGAACTTATGTCCTTCTAATTAACCCCTTTTCCCTCTAAAGTACTTCTTTCCTACCTCCACTCCTTTTTCACTCAACTCCTCTGCCTTATTAAGGTTTTTTCAAAGTCATTTCTCCCTTCAACCTGAAGACAAAACTTTCTTTTTAAACCTCTCACAAGGCTGTGCTGTGTGTCAACTAACCCACAATCCAACCTTAGATCCAACACATCTCCTTTTCCTCCCCACCAAATGAGAGGTCTTTTCTCAGCCTCTGACTGGAAAATTGACTTCAACCATATGCTCTCTATCCGCAAACTCAAATATCTCCTTTTTTTTGTTGACACCTTTTCAGGATGGAGAGAAGCCTTTCCCATAGCTAGCACGCAGACTTCTACTGTTTCCAACAAACTCCTAACTGAACTTATTCCCGCATCTGGAGTCCCCTCTTCTCTTTAATCTGATAATGGTCCTGAATTGACTCCATGATTACTCAAACCTTATCATCAGCCTTACAGATTCCCTGGAGGTTTCATATCCCTTACCACCCCCAATGTTTAGGAAAAGTTGAAAGATCTAACCATACTCTCAAAGAACATCTTATTAAATGCTTGCTAGAATTTAAAGTCGATTGGGTTAAACTCCTCCCACTAGCTCTCCTCAAAATATTTTCCCTGTTTCCCCAAAAAATCCCTGCTAATATAAGCCCCTTTGAACTCATGTGTGGGAGGCCAGCTTTTTGCCCATGTCTCTCTCTCCATGCCTCCTCCTTACCTTATCATCAACCTCCAGGTAGCTTTCCAATACATTCTTTGGGATACTCCTAATCTACTTCTCCCCTCTCATCCTTACCTAGTTTTTAACCTTATTTTTTTAAAAAATAAAATGGTACCCAGGACTATGGAATGCTGTGAGCGTTGACAACTGGCAAACAGTGATATTGCTTCCCAAGAAATGTGGCTTTGAGGTTGATAAGAGCTAGTGCTGCCCACAGAGACAGTGGGGGTCTTGAGAAGCCAAGATGATACAGATGGAGAAAGTTCTGGCCATGAAACATATTTGGAGGTGTCTAGAAACATGTAGCTGAGTGATGCAGGGTCAACCATTCTGTTAAAATTTACCATACCCCTGTTAGCAATGTATTCTCACTTCTGCATGACTGGAAACTCCTCAGCTTTCTCCTAGATTTCTCCTACTCTAGGCCTTATTTCACTGGCCAGCAGGGAGTGTGTCTTTTCATCAGGAAGTGAAGAAGACTGGCACAATGGTTAAAGAGGCCTGTGTGCAAACCCTGGTGATCTAATCTCACCTGCATTAAGACCCTATTACATGCCACCACCTACTCTCGCCCCTTGTCTTTCTCAGAAGTGAAGGAACAAATAAAGTAAGGTTGGAAAAATAACTACTCAGGTAGAGATGCTTGCCTATAAGGCTGATGGACTGAATTGCATGCCAAAAGCCAACAAGTGAGAAAAAGAGAATTGACTCCTCCATGTGTGTGGTTTGATTGCATATTTTTAGGTGTCTGTATTTGAAAACATGAGCACTCTATAAACCCTAACCCTTACTTGCTCAAAGATCAGCTGTTACTATGAGTCAGGTATCGGATATCAAAATACCACACAGGATGTTATTTAGGATGTGATAGAGAAGACAAAACAGTTATTCCAAGTATTACTCACAATTAAGCACATGGCTATGGATAAGTTTTGGATATATCAAAAAAGAAAAGGAAAAAAAAAAGAAAAACAGCCGAGTTCTCAGGACTGAAGAAAAAAATCAACAATGACTTTGGCCCCTGTCAGTAAAACCTTCCATCAAAATCAAAAAGAAACAGAAATTTTGGCTTCAGTATTTTATTGTACTAATATTTTACTGAGAAAGTTAAATTGGTTATAAAGCATCAAAAGTACAATCTGAGTACTGGCAGTTGTCAGGCAAAGTGCTTATGTAAGAATATCTGTGTACAACAGTCATCCAAGGAGGCTCTAGGCTGAAAGAGGCTCTAGGTTGAAGAAGGAAATCACAATTCTTATATTTTTCCAGAGGAATAATAGAAAATATGTTATCCATTTAGCAACTACACACACACACACACACACACACACACACACACACACACACACACACACCTAAGACCAAGGAAAATGAGAAAGCGTTTGCAGATCAGATGTGCTCTAGCTTCTTCATTATTTTCTCATTGGATGACTCAAAAATCTGGAACTATTTGTCATGATCTGAATTTTATGCCCATACATTAGGTCACTTTAGGATAAACACATTCTTATGTCAGAAGCTGAGCAGCAGACCCCAAACTGGAGAGGACAAAAAGCAGTCACAGTGGTCAAACAGACCCTGCTCCTCCCCTTCCCCACAGCCAGAGGAGTGATGCCGCACACCACAGTGGTCTCTGTTTTGGAAGCTATCCCTCCCCTCCATCTTTATTAGTTATTGCCATCAAATCAACTGTGGTTCTCTGTGTCTCCCTCAAGTCATGGTGTGTTTGTGTCCTTTGTTTGTGGCTGTGCATGGATTAAGTGTTCTTTTTCCTCTGCTGTGATGGGTGGCTGTCCCACCTGGGGCTGAGGGCTCCACAGTCATCTATTCTCTGCCAACCACAATGCTTGTTAAGGGAGGCTTCTATGCTGGATGCTGTAAGCTGCACAGATCTGTGGGTTGAATGCTAGTATCTGAAAAGGAGAATATGTGATGCCTGCTTTTTAAACATTGTCTCTATGATTCACTTCAAACATTACCTGTAAGTGCTAAGGAAATGCAATTGTGAATGTCCAGTGACCTTGCAGAGGGAGAGACCATCAACCAAACTCCCAAGATGCAGAGTCCTAGCCCTCTTTTCCTTGCCGACTCAACTTCTGACACAATGAACCCTGAGGGAAAGGAGGAGCTTCCACCTAGTTCTATCCTGCAGAGAATAACTCCAAAACCCTCCTGTCATGGAGCCTGGTCTCGCAAAATCTCCCTGAGGAGGCAAGGTGCCCCTCTAATCCCATCCTTGGCTCCAGAGTTTCCCATTCCCAAGAGAAGCTGTGCCAGTTCTTATTGGAGAATACCAGAGATCCTCACAGAAAACTTTTTATTTTGCAATGTAAACTTTATTTTCTTCCTCAGACCTGTGTAACTCACCCTCCTTATCCCCTGCTGATCTCCTTTTACCAAATCCCAAACTACTGCATTGGTACTAGAAATTTAGTGACTGAGGATCTGGCTTCTATAGTGCCCAAATCTCAGTGTGTGGGTCCTTGATCTCCTCTCCAACTGTTAATCACTCATCCCTTTCCTTGTCTTGTTCATTTCACTGCTGGGGGATTCAAATATTGGCTGCTGCACCTTTTGTTGACATTGATGTTTGGCCCTAGTTGCACAGGGTCCACCTGGGTCTTTGCTGGTACATGGGTCGGTCTTATCACACATGAAGGTAATTATATATTAACTATTACATGTTACATGTAATTATATAGTAACTATTACACCTGAGTTAGTAATACTTAAACATACAGGGGTCGACATCATAGTTGCAAGCTGAGCTTTGGTCACATCTTTGAAGAATTGATAGTTTTTTATATATATATATTTCTTCCACTCATACAAAGTTGATAAGTATCTCATTCCGCTCCTCTCTCTACCCCTCTCTGAATCCCCTTGCTTTCCCCCTTCCTCCCTTTTTCCCAGTGCTCCCTCCCTCCACCCATTCTTGGAGCATCCTTTAGTGTGCATGTCAAACTTCCCTCCGGGTCTTCCTCTTTAATGAGGTGTACGGACTCAGTAGCATTGCCTAGAGCTCTTTTTTGTATTCCCCTTTAGTATGGGAACACTATTGTGATTGTTAATCCCTTTCCTCTAAGGATCATAGTGCCTGAGATCTATGCTAGACTTTGGGAGTTCAATGACATGTTGGTCATTGTGCAGGTCATGCAAAGTCCTATTATGATTACTTCGATTACTTGTATGGAGTATCATGCATATCGTTGCTCTTCCCCATCTTTAAGCTCTCACAATCTTACCACCCCTTCTTCCACAAATTTCCATGAGCTTCAGGATGGGGAGAGATTAGGCTTGCCTGGTTCCAGGTAGTTGATATAGAGTGTCTAATTTTCTGAATTGATTTTTTTTTCCAGTTTTGCTGCTCTTGTACCACCTTTGGTTCCATTCTGATGGGTATTGGATATCATCCCCTGGCCAGATATGAAATGCTGTTAACATAGAGTCTTATTATACAGGAGTAGATTCAAAAGTAGATGGAATAAGAGTAGGAGACTGTTGGGGGGGTCAGTCTCCCATTTGCAGGATGGTTACCTTCTATCTGCCAGACTCTATGCCTTGCCTTTCTGGTGAGATCATACCCTATCAGACGCAAGTGACCAGTAAGGAGAGTCTGCAAGCCCAACCAGATGTCTCATTACTTACTTGCAGTCCTTGGTGGTGGCCTATTTTCTCTGCTGTACCATGATTCCCTCTCTCCTTGCTTCTGGCAGGGTCCTTCTTCCCCTTCCCTCCCTGCTTGTAATCTTCGCAATTACTGTAGCTACTATAGAGATTTATCTTTGAGTGTTTCACTAAGTGGGTTTGGTATGAGGATCCACCTATTAAGGGGTATATACAGCACTTAATTTTCTGTGTCTGGGATACTTCACTCAATATAATATTTTCTAATTCTATCCATTTCCCAGCAAATTTCATTAATTCATCATTTTTGATTGATGAGTAGTATTCCATTGCATAAATTTACCACATATTTTATCTACTCGTAAACCGTTGGGCAATTGGGTTGATTCCATGACTTTGCTTTTGTAAACAGCGCTGCTATGAACATGGTTGTGCTTGTGCTATTGAGGTGAATTTTTGCTGTATGGGGGATTATTTCCAATAGTGGAATTGCAGGGTCATATAGCATTTCAATCTTTAACTTTTGGCTCGCCAGAGTGGTTGTATAAGCCTGCATTCCCACCAGCAATATAGGAGAGTTCCCTTGTCTCCACATCCCCTCCAGCATTTTGTCTTGTTTGTATTGTGGACTTTTGCCATCCTGGCCAGGGTGAAATGATATCTCAGGGAGGTTTTGTTTTGCATTTCCCTGATGGCTAAGGATCCTGAGCATTTTTAAGGTGTTTGTTAGACATTTAATTTTGTCCCTGGTAAAGTTTCTTTTAAGTTCCAAAGACCATTTTTTAATTGGGCCATTTGTTTCCTTGGTGTTATGTTTTCTAAGTTCTTTGTACATCTACATAATAGACCTCTATTAGATATAATCTCTTTATCTTAACAGAAGCTCTTTAATTTCCTAAGATCCCATTTGTTGAATATTGGTTGTAGTGACGATGCTATTGGATTTTCTATTAGGAACTGTTGTCCTAGTCCAATCAGCTCCAGAGAATTCCCTACCCTTTCAACTAAGGATTTTATAACCTCTGACCTTATATTGAGGGCTTTGATCCATTCAGAATTAAGTCTTAAACATGGTGACAAATACAGTTTAAGTTTTAATCTTCTGCATGTGGAGATTCAGTTCTGCCAGCACAATTTGTTGGAAATGCTGTTCTTATTCCATTGGATTTTTGGGGCCCCTTTGCCAAAGATCTAATGGCTATAATTCTGTGGGCTTATACGCGTGTCTTCAATGCTTATCCATTGATCTGTGTGTCTATTTTGGAGCCAGTACCAGGGTGTTTTTATAACTATGGATTTGTAGTATAGACTAAGGTTTGGTATGGAGATACCTCCAGCAGTGTTTTTGATACTTAGGATTGTTTTTGCTATTCTGGGTCTTTTGTGCCTCCATATGAATTTTCAGATTATTTGATCAACCTCTTTAAAGAATTGTTTTGGGATTTTAATTGCTATAGCATTAAATCTGTATATTGCCTTTGGTAGAATCATCATTTTTGTGATGTTTGTTCTGCAAATCCAGGAACATGGGAAGTCTTTCAACCTTCTGGTGTCTTCTGCAATTTCTTTATTTAGGGTTTTAAAGTTTTTATTGTAAAGGTCTCTCACTTCCTTGGTTAGGCTTATACCATGGTATTTCATCTTTTAGGGGGTATAGTAAATGGGATTGTTTCTCTCAGGGCTTTTTCATTTCTTTCATTCTGGGTATATAGGAAGGCCACTGATTTTGTATGTTTATTTTGTATCCTGCCACCATCTTGAACTTTGGTATTAGTTCCAAGAGCTTCATGGTGGAGTTTTTAGGATCACTCAGGTATATGATCATGTCATCTACAAATGGAGATAACTTGACTCCTTCCTTACCTATTTGAATCCCTTTTATCTCCCTTTCTTGTCTTATGGCTTCAGTTATAAGACTTCAAGTATGATATTGAATAGAAGTGGGGAGAGTGGACAGCCTTGTCTAGTTTCTGATTGAAGTGGGAATGCTTCAAGTTTTTCCGTATTGAGAATAATCCTTGCTGTAAGCTTGTTGTATGCAGCTTTTATTATATTCATAAAGTTCCTTCCATTCAGCTGTCTCTAGGGTTTTGATCATAAAGTGCTGTTGGATCTTGTCAAAAGCTTTTTCTGCATCTATTGTGAGTATTATGTGGTCTTGAATTTTGGACTGGTTTATATGGTGAATAACGTTTATTGATTTGCGTATGTTGAATCAACCTTGTGTACCTGGGATAAAGCCTACTTGATCCCTATGAATGATCTTTTTGATATGTTTTTGAATCCGATTTGCTGAGACTTTATTGAGAATATTTGCATCTGTGTTCATCAAAGAGATTGGCCTATAGTTTCCTTTTTTAACAGTATCTTTATTAGGTTTTGGAATTAACACGATACTAGCGTCATAGAAAGAATCTGGTAGTGTTGCTTCCTTTGGTATTTGATGGAACAGGTTAAGGAATATTGGTGTTATTAGCTCCTTAAATGTCTGGTAGAACTCTGTGCTGAATCCTTCTGGTCCAGGACATTTTTTGGTGGGAATATTTGAGATTACTTTATCAATTTCTTCATATTACCAAGGTACAAAATAGTAAAACTGCACTACTATACTAATATTCACTCCATGTACTAAACCTGACTTCATTGATGTACAAACAGTCTAATAGCATCATCTAGGAAATAACAACAGATAAATGTACACCACTCCAAGGCAAACACTACTAATAGCTGCCTGAGTGTAGTAAAACCAACTAAATCAGTTCAGTCAAAAACACCGAAACTGAAAGGTCTTAAGAGACAAAACAACAACTCCCAAGTCAAAGCGCAGATCCATGAGAAACAAAACCCAAGAAGACAAATCTCCCACAGAAAGAATTAACACCATAATAATAGATTACAACCAGAACAAATTCACAGAAATTAGCCAAGAAAGCCAGGCCCAAGATAATAACTTTCAAAGCATGATCATTACCATGATCAATACTATGAAAGAGGAAATCCAGGAGGAGGTAAATAACTGCATCAACCACTTTGAACAGGAACACAACAGACACTTGGAGGAGTTGAGAAAGACAGTTCCAGAAACAAAAATAGGCATATAGCAGTTAAAACAGTCTCAGGCAGAGTTTAAAATGGAACTAAAAGACAAGTTATCTTCAACCCAGAACTCAACAGAGAGTTTTATCAGCAGAACTAATGAAGTAAAAAGTAGAATGTCAGATCTTGAAGACAAAGTGTAAGTATTATCCATCTCAATGAAGAGGCTGTTAAAGCCAAAAAGATACCTGAGGGTAATATTCAGGAGTTATCGGACACCCTGAAGAAGCCTAACATGCACATTCATGGAATACCAGAGCAAGAATCCCAAAACACCACACCTGAGGATATTTTACAAATTATCATAAATGAAAACTTCCCTCATCTAAAGAATGAGAGGCCTATCCAAATACAAGAGGGAGTCCCCACCCGAAACAGATATGACCAAAGTAGAAACACTCTGCAGCAAATAATATTCGAAACACTCCAAAATCAAGACAAAGAAAAGGTGTTGAGAGTTTCAGGGGAAAAAAGTCAGTTTTAAAGGAAAACCTATTAAAATAACCAATGACTTCTGAATGGAAACAGTAAAAGCAAGAAGAGCTTGGAAAGCTTTTCTCCACCCACCCAGGATGCACACAGTGCAGCCAGCACACACTACACCCTCGGCAAGCATCCCTGCTCACCACCAAACTCCAGGTAACCCACAAGGTCCAACTCATTCCACCAGGCAGTCGGAGCAGGTGCTGCTCCTGGCTGGTGAGGACCCCTGGGCCACTCCCCAGCTCCACAAGTTAATTGTGCCCTCCAGCAGCACCTTTCCCCTTTCTCCACCAGCCCCAGATGTGCAAAGTCTGGCGAGGACACACTGAACCAAAGGTAAGCACCCCTGGCTCATCCCCAAACCCTAGGTATCCCACTAGTCCCAGCTCTTCTCACCAGCCAGTAAGAGCAGGCACTGATCCAGGCCAACTAGTTAAGTTCAGTCAAAAACACACAGAAATTGAAATAAGGTCTTAAGAGATAAAATAATAATGCCCAAGTCAAAGTGAAAATCCATGAGAAACAAAACGCAAGAAGGCAAATCTCCCACTGAAGGAATTAATCCCATAATGATAGACACCAACCAGAACAAATCCATGGAAAATAGCCAAGAAAGCCTGACCCAAAATAACGAATTTCAAAACATGATTATTACCATGATCAATACTATGAAAGAGGAAATCTGGGAGGTGTTAAATAACTGCACCAACCACTTTGAACAGAAATACTATAGAAACTTCGCAGAGTTGAGAAAAACAGTTAAAGAAACAAAAATAGGCATAGAGCAGTTAAAACAGACTCAAGCAGAGTTTAAAACTGAACTAAAAGACAAGTTATCTTCAATCCAGAACTCAACAGAGAGTCGTATCAGCTGAACTAACAAAGCAGAAAATAGAATTTCAGACCTTGAAGACAAAGTGGGAGTATTAACCGGCACAAGAGAAGAGGTTGTTAAAGTCAAGAAGATACTTGAGAGGACTATCCAAGAGTTATGGGACACCCTGAAGAAGCCTAACATGTGTATTCATGGAATACCAGAGCAAGAATCCCAAAACACCACACCTGAGGAAATTTTTCAAACTATCATCAAGGAAAAGTTTGCATGTCAAAAAAAGAGAGGCCCATCCATATACAAGAGGCAATCTGCACCCCAAACAGATATGACCAAAAGAGCAACTCACTGGGGCAAATAATAGTTAAAACATTCAACATTCAAAACAAGAAATCATGTGACAGCTTCAAGGGAAAAACAAACAAGTCAGCTTTAAAGGTAAACCTATTAATCCATGCCACCCAGCCAGCTCCCAGGTGAGTGAGTGAGAGAGCCCGTCCCAGCCCCCGACCCCAGAACCCCCTGTCTCCCGGTGAGCACCCAAGCAGCCTCCGGCTTTGCCTGGTCCCTGCCCCGGAACCCAGCACCTCCGTGCCGCCCTGCCAGCTCCCAGGTGAGTGAGTGAAAGAGACCGTCACAGCCCAGCCCCCCCACCCTGGAGTCCCCCCTCGCCCTGCGAGCACCCAGGCGGCCTCCGGATTAGCGTGGGCCCCATCTCGAACCCCAGCCCCAAGCGTCCTCCTGCCCCCCCAGGTTCCAGGTGAAGAATTCTGCCATCAACATTAGACCTTCTGCCTCTCCAGCCCACCGGGGACCTACACACGTGGTCCACAGAAGACACACTGCTACTCAGATTTCAATAGAGTCCAAAGGAAACTCAAGCAAAACTCTAAGGAACAAACGGAACACAGGCCATACATCTGGACTCCACTACAATCATTATATTACGTGAGTGAGATTCTTCACATCCAGCCCAAAGATAAGTAAACCTTTTTTTTTTCACCTTACTGATCCTTTTTAGTATCAATTGCTGTAGATCAACTTCCTCATACAACCACCCCAAAAACACAACTCCAGGGAGTACACCACTCACCCTCACATATCACCAAGATACTAAATCATAAAAGTGCACTACCATACTAATATTCACCCCCTGGTTACTTAACCTAACTTAACTGATGTACTAACAGCCTAATAGCATCATCTAGGATATAACAATAATAATACACAAACATAACCAATCCAAGGCAAGCACTAGTAATAACTGGCAAGTGTAACAATACCAACTACATCAGTTCAGTGAAAAACACACAGAAACTGAATGGTCCTAAAAAACAAAACAACAATGCCCAAGTCAAAGTGCAGATCCACGAGAAACAAAACCCAAGAAGACCAATCAAAACCCAAAAAGAACAATCTTACACCGAAAGAATTAATCCCATAAGGATGGATTCCAACCAGAAAAAATTCACAGGAAATAGCCATGAAAGCCAGGCCCAGGATAATAACTTTCAAAGCATGATCATTACCATGATCAATACTATGAAAGAGGAAATCTGAGAAGAGTTAAACAACCGTATCAACCACTTTGAACAGCAATACTACAGAAACTTCGCAGAGTTGAGAAAAACAGTTATCTGTTATCTTCAACCCAAAACTCAACAGTCTTTTTTATTTGCACGCTGACCACACAAAAGGTAATTTCACTTTATTTTTATTTTTTTTTTAAAAAGAGGAAAGTTTATTTATGCTTAGTGATTATTTTTTTCTTTTTTTTTTCTTTCAGCTCATACAAACTTATTAGGAACACCAGTTCCGTACCTCCCTCCTCCTCCTCCCGTACCCCCAGCTTCCCATCCTCACCCCTCTCCCTCCCCACCCCTCTCCCTCCCCATCCCCCAGGGCCTCCCACCCCAATTCCCAGAGAGTCCTTTCTTGTGCATGTCTGATTTTCCTCTGGGCCCTCCTCTCCGATGATGTACAAGGACCCAGTGGCCTTTCCCGAACCCTTTCCCGTGTTCCCCTTAGGTATAGGAACACTGCTGTGGCTGCCAATCCTTTGCCTCCAAGGATCTTGGTGCCTTTAGCAGATGCTAGACTTTGTGAGGTCAACAGTGTGTTGGACAATGCGCAGGGCATGCAAAGTCCAATTATGATTGCTTCAGCCCTAACTAGTAGAGAGTATCTTACATATCATTGCTCCTCCCATCCTTTTGCTCTTACACTCTTACCGCCCCCTCTTCTGCAAATTTCCCTGAGCTTCAAGATGGGGAGAGACTAAGCTGGCCTAGTTCTATGTGGTTGATATAGAGTCTCGGAAGTTCTGGATTGTGGTTTGTTGATTTTCTTTTGCAGTTTTGCTGCTCCTGCAATGCCCTTCACTACATCCTGGTGGGCATTGTATGTTACCCCCTGCCCAGAGACAAAAAGCTGTTAGAGTCTTGTGATAAAAGCACATTCAAAGGTAGATGTAACAAAAGTGGGAAACCATACTAAGGGAGGGGTCTATCACCCATTTGCAAAATGGTTACTTTTTATCTGCCAGACTATATGCCCTCCTCTTCTGGTGAGACCACACCCCCTCAGTAGTAAATGATCAGGAACAAAAGTCTGTGAACTTTTTTTTTTTTCTTATTTTTTTTTATTTCAGCTCATACATACTTATTAGGTACACCAGTTCCCTCCCTCCCTCCTCCTCCCCCCGTACCCCCTGCTCCCCCTCCCCACTCCTCTCCCTCCCCATCCCCCAGTGCCTCCCACCCCAATTCCCAGAGAGTCCTTTCTTGTGCATGACTGATTTTCCTCTGGGCCCTCCTCTCCGATGAAGTACAAGGACCCAGTGGCCTTTGCCGAACCCTTTCCCGTGTTCCCCTTAGGTATAGGAACACTGCTGTGGCTGCCAATTCTTTGCCTCCAAGGATCTTGGTGCCTTTAGCAGATGCTAGACTTTGTGAGGTCAACAGTGTGTTGGACAATGCGCAGGGCATGCAAAGTCCAATTATGATTGCTTCAGCCCTAACTAGTATAGAGTATCTTACATATCATTGCTCCTCCCATCCTTATGCTCTTACACTCTTACCGCCCCCTCTTCCGCAAATTTCCCTGAGCTTCAAGATGGGGAGAGACTAAGCTGGCCTAGTTCTAGGTGGTTGATATAGAGTCTCTGAAGTTCTGGATTGTGGTTTGTTGATTTTCTTTTGCAGTTTTGCTGCTCCTGCAATGCCCTTCACTCCATCCTGGTGGGCATTGTATGTTACCCCCTGGCCAGAGACAAAAAGTTGTTAGAGTCTTGTGATAAAAGCACATTCAAAGGTAGATGTAATAAAAGTGGGAAACCACAGTGAGGGAGGGGTCTATCACCCATTTGCAAAATTGTTACTTTTTATCTACCAGACTATATGCCCTCCTCTTCTGGTGAGATCACTCCCCCTCAGTAGTAAATGATCAGGAACAAAAGTCTGTGAACTTAATCAGATGTCTCATTACTTATTTGGGTCCTTGGTGGAGGCCTATTTTCCCTACTGTAACATGGTCCCTTCTCTCCTTCTTTCTGGTGTGGCCCTCCTACCCCATCCCTCCTGTTCATAATTCTTGGAATTACTGTCTCTAGGTGGGCTGGGTGGGTTTGGTACTAGGAGCCACCTATTAGGGAGTACATACGGCGCTTAATTTTCTGGGTCTGGGATACTTCACTTAATACAATTGTTTCTAATGACATCCATTTCCCGGCAAATTCCAGTAATTCATCATTTTTGATGGCTGAGTAGTACTCCATTGTATAGATGTACCACAGTTTCCTTATCCACTCGTCAACTGTTGGACATTTGGGCTGATTCCATGTCTTTGCTATTGTAAACAGTGCTGCTATGAACATGGTCGTGCTTGTGCTATCGAGGCGAACCTCTGCTGTATGGGGGGTTATTCCCAAAAGTGGAATAGCAGGGTCATATGGCATTTCAATCTTTAATTTCTTTAAGAATCTCCAGACGGCTCGCCAGAGTGGCTGTATGAGCCTGCATTCCCACCAGCAATGTAGGAGAGTTCCCCTCTCTCCACATCCTCTCCAGCATTTGTCATTGTTAGTATTGTGGATTTTTGCCATCCTGACCGGGGTGAGATGATATCTCAGGGAAGTTTTGATTTGCATTTCCCTGATGGCTAAAGAAGTGGAGCATTTTTTCAGATATTTGTTAGACCTTTTAATTTCATCCCTGGTAAAGTTTCTTTGAAGTTCCAGGGCCCATTTTTTAATTGGGCCATTGGTTTCCTTGGTGTTTAGTTTTCTAAGTTCTTTGTGCACTCTGGACAATAGAGCTCTATCAGATATGTGGTTAGTGAAGATTTTCTCCCATTCTGTGGGTTGCCTTTGAGCTCGTGTTACAATCTCTTTATCTGAACAGAAGCTCTTTAATTTCACAAGATCCCAACTGTTGAGAGTTGGTAGCAGTGACTGTGCCATTGGATGTCTGTTTAGGAACTGTTGGCCTAGCCTAATTAGCTCGAGGGAGATCCCTATCCTTTCAACTATGGTTTTTATAGTCTCTGGCCTGATATCATGGTCCTTGATACATTTGGAATTAAGTCTTGGACATGGTGACAAGTACGGGTCCAGCTTTAATCTTCTGCATGTGGAGATCCAGTTTTGCCAGCACCATTTGTTGAAGATGCTGTTCTTTTTCCATTGGATTCTTTGGGCCCCTTTGTGAAAGACCAAATGGCTGTAACTTTGTGTGCTTATATCTGGGTTTTCAATCCTTATCCATTGATCTGTGTGTCTATTTTGGAGCCAATACCAGGCTGTCTTTACAACTATGGATTTGTAGTATAGACTAAGGTTTGGTATGGTTATACCTCCAGCTGTGTTTTTGTTACTCAGGATTGTTTTTGCTATCCTGAGTCTTTTGTGCCTCCATATGAACTTTGAGATTGTTTGGTCAACTTCTTTGAAGAATTGCTTTGGGATTTTGATTGGTATAGCATTGAATCTGTATATTGCCTTTGGTAGGATGGTCATTTTCACGATGTTGATTCTGCCAATCCAGGAACAAGGGAGGTCTTTCCACCTTCTGGTGTCTTCGGCTATTTCTTTCTTTAGGGTTTTAAAGTTTTCATTGTAAAGGTCTTTTACCTCCTTAGTTAGGTTTATACCAAGGTATTTCATTTTTTTAGGGGCTATAATAAATGGTATTGTTTCTCTCAAGGCTTTTTCACTTCTTTCATTCTGGGCATATAGGAAGGCCTCTGATTTTTGCACATTTATTTTGTATCCTGCCACCCTGCTGAACTTCTCAATTAGTTCCAGGAGCTTCCTGGTGGAGTTTTTGGGATCACTCAGGTATAAGATCATGTCATCTGCAAATAGGGATAGCTTGACTTCTTCCTTGCCGATTTGAATCCCTCTTATGTCCCTTTCTTGTCTTATGGCTTCAGCTAAGACTTCAAGTACAATATTGAATAGAAGTGGTGAGAGTGGACAGCCTTGTCTAGTTCCTGATCGAAGTGGGAATGCTTCCAATTGTTCCCCATTGAGCATAATCCTTGCTGTGGGCTTGTTGTATATAGCTTTTATTATATTGATAAAGGTTCCTTCCATTCCTACTGTCTCTAGCGTTTTGATCATAAAAGGCTGTTGGATCTTGTCAAAAGCTTTTTCTGCATCTATCGAGAGTATCATGTGGTCTTGGACTTTGGACTGGTTTACATGATGAATTACATTTATTGATTTGCGTATGTTGACCCAACCTTGTGTGCCGGGGATGAAGCCTACTTGGTCCCCATGAATGATCTTTTTAATATGTTTTTGAATCCGATTTGCTAAGACTTTGTTGAGAATCTTTGCATCTGTGTTCATCAGGGAGATCGGCCTATAGTTTTCTTTTTTAAGCGAATCTTTATTAGGTTTTGGGATTAAAACGATATTAGCTTCATAGAAGGAATTTGGTAGTGTTCCTTCCTTTGCTATTTGATGGAACAGTTTAAGGAGTATTGGTGTTATTAACTCCTTAAATGTCTGGTAGAACTCTGTGCTGAATCCATCTGGTCCAGGACATTTTTTGGTGGGAAGATTCGAGATTACTTCCTCAATTTCCTTATATGTTATAGGACTATTTAAATAATTCACAACTTCCTGATTCAATTTAGGTAAGTTGTGTTTACTTAGAAATTCATCCATCTCTTTTGTGTTGTCAAACTTCACAGAGTATAAGTTTTTGAAATATGATGTTATAATTTTCTGGATTTCTTGGGTATCAGTAGTGATAACTCCATGTTCATTTCTAATTTTGTTAATTTGGGTTTTCTCTCTCTTGCTTTTGGTTAGTTTCGCTAGGGGTGTATCAATCTTATTGATTTTTTCAAAGAACCAGCTTTTTGACTGGTTGATTTTTTCTATCGTTTTCTTAATCTCGATTTCAGATATTTCTCCCCTTATTTTGCTAATCTCCTCTCTTCTACTACTTTTGGGATCAGATTGCTCTAGCTTCTCTAAAGCTTTAAGCTGCATTGTTAAGTTGTTTATTTCTGACGTTTCCATTTTTTTGACGTAGGCATTAAGAGCTATGAACTTACCTCTTAGAACAGCTTTCATTGTGTCCCAGAGATTTTGGTAAGTAGTATTTTCGTTATCATTCACTTTCAGGAAATCTTGAATTTCCTTTTTAATTTCTTCCTGAATCCATGTCTCATTCAGCATCATATTGTTAAGTTTCCAGGAGTTAGTGTATTTTCTCTTGTTTGATGTGTTGTGGATGTCCAGCTTTAGGCCGAGATGGTCTGATAGGGCACAGGTTAGAATTTCAACTTTCTTGTATATGTGTAGATTCATTTTGTGGCCCAATATGTGATCTATTTTGGAGAAAGTTCCGTGTGCTGCTGAGAAAAATGTGTATTCTTTGGTGTGTGGGTGAAAAGTTCAATAGAGATCTGTAAGGTCCATTTCTTTAAGGGTTTGATTAATTTCCAAAGTGTCTCTGTTAAGCTTTTGACCTGTTGATCTATCCCATGTTGAGAGGGCGGTGTTGAAGTCCCCAAGAATTATCGTTTGGGGATTGATTTCTTGCTTTAGACGCTGTAGGGTTTTCTTAATGAATGTGGAGGGGCCCGTATTGGGTGCATATATGTTCAGGATTGTGAGGTCTTCCTGGTGAATTGTGCCTGTGACTAAAATGTAGTATCCATCCGTGTCTCTTATAATTTTCTTTGGTTTGAAATCCACTTTGTCTGATAGCATAATGGCTACCCCTGCCTGTTTTCTGCTTCCATTAGCTTGTAGAATGGTTGACCAGCCTTTTATTTTTAGAGCGTGCCTATCTTTTGTGGTGAGATGGGTTTCCTGCAGGCAGCAGATTGATGGATTGTGATTTTTAATCCATGTTTGTAATCTGTGTCTCTTGATCGGTGAATTAATTCCATTAACATTTAGTGTTATAATGGAGAAACTATTGTTAATTCCAGACATTTATTATGTTTAGTAGCTTTTATAAGTATATTGCTTCTTTTTTAATGATGTTATACTTGCTTTCTGTTCTCCTGGATATGCCTGTTTTTTTCTTCACGCTTGAGTATCATTTCTAGCATTTTTTGAAGGCCTGGTTTGGTGGACATGTATCCCTTCAAGTTGTCTTTGTGCTGGAAAATTTTTCTTTCTCCCTCGATCATGACTGATAGTTTTGCAGGGTAAATCAGCCTGGGTTGACATTTTTGCTCATTCAATACTTGAAGTATGTCTCTCCAAGCTCTTCTTGCTTTTACTGTTTCGACTGAGAAGTCATTTGTTATTTTAATAGGTTTACCTTTAAAAGTGACTTGTTTTTTCTCCCTTGAAGCTCTCAGCACCAGTTCTTTATCTTGAATGTGGAGTGTTTTAACTATTATTTGCCGCGGCGTGCTTCTATTTTGGTCGTATCTGTTTGGGGTGCGGTATGCCTCTTGTATATGGATGGGCCTGTCTTTTTTTAGATGAGGAAAGTTTTCCTTGATGATCGTTTGAAAAATTTCCTCAGGGGTGGTATTTTGAGATTCTTGCTCTGGTATTCCATGAATACGCATGTTAGGCTTCTTCAGGGTGTCCCATATCTCCTGGATATTTCTCTCAAGTATCTTTTTGGCTTTAACAACCTCTTCCATTGAGCTGGTTAGTACTCCCACTTTATCTTCAAGGTCTGAAATTCTGTTTTCTGCTTCGTTAGTTCTGTTGGTAAGACTCTCTGTGGCGTTCTGGGTTGAATATAACTTGTCTTTTAGCTCAGTTTTAAACTCTGCTTGAGTTTGTTTTAACTGCTCTATGCCACTTTTTGTTTCTTGCACTGTTTTTCTCAACTCCTCCAGATGTCTGTTGTGTTCCTCTTCAAAGCGATTGATTCGATTATTTAATTCCTCCCTGATTTCCTCTTTCATAGTATTGAACATGGTAATGATCATATTTTGAAAGTCTTTATCCTGGGTGGGGCTTTCTTGGCCTTTTTCCATGGGTTTGTTCTTGTTGGAGTCTAACATTATGGGATTAATTCCTTCAGTGGGAAATTTGTTTACTTGATTGTTGCTTCTCATGGATTTGCACTTTGACTTTGGCATTGTCATTTTAACTCTTAAGATCTCTCAATTTCACTAAAGTGAATTATTTGGCCTGGGGTCCTGGTGGGCGGGTGCTGGCGGAGACTTACCTAGGTCGTGGGGTGAGGCCCGGCTGGACCGCGCGTGCGTCCCTACCGGCGGAGCGGGGCCGGGTCCAAAGGGGGGATGGGGGCGACCCCTTAAAGCTATTTAACCCGAGTGCAGCTGGGGCGGGGCTCGGACGCAGGGGGAGGTCCTCCTGGTCCCTGGGTCCCGTGCGCTGCTCCGGCTGGATGGTGGGAGTCGGAGCTGGGTCCCTGTGGGCCGACCTGGGGTCCTGGTGGGCGGTGCGTGGGGGGCGGGGGTACTCACCAGCTAGGGCGCGGCGTTGAGGCCCGGCTGGACCGGGCTCGCGCGTGTCCCAACCGGCGGAGCGGGTTTAGGGTGCAAAAGGGGGGATGGGGCCACGGCGTGGAGCTATTTAACCCGAGGGCAGCTGGGGCGGGGCCCGGGCGCAGGGGGAGGTCCTCCTGGTCCCTGGGTCCCGCGCGCGGCTCCGGCTGGATGGTGGGAGGCGGAGCCGGGTCCCTGTGGGCCGACCTGGGGGTCCTGGTGGAAAAAAAAGGAAAGTCTGTGAACTTAATCAGATGTCTCATTACTTATTTGGGTCCTTGGTGGAGGCCTACTTTCCCTGCTGTAACATGGTCCCTTCTCTCCTTCTTTCTGGAATGGCCCTCCTACCCCATTCCTCCTGTTCATAATTCTTGGAATTACTGTCTCTAGGTGGGCTGGGTGGGTTTGGTACTAGGAGCCACCTATTAGGGAGTACATATGACGCTTAATTTTCTGGGTCTGGGATACTTCACTTAATATAATTGTTCCCTGATGGCTAAAGAAGTCTATCATTTTTTAAGATATTTGTTAGACATTTTAATTTCATCCCTGGTAAAGTTTCTTTGAAGTTCCAGAGCCCATTTTTTAATTGGGCCATTGGTTTCCTTGGTGTTTAGTTTTTTAAGTTCTTTGTGCACTGTGGACAGCAGAGTTCTATCAGATGTGTGGTTAGTGAAGATTGTCTCCCATTCTGTGGGTTGCCTTTGAGCTCGCGTTATAATCTCTTTATCTGAACAGAAGCTCTTTAATTTCACCAGATCCCAACTGTTGAGAGTTGGTAGCAGTGACTGTGCCATTGGATGTCTGTTTAGGAACTGTTGGCCTAGCCCAATCAACTCGAAGGAGTTCCCTATCCTTTGAACTATGGTTTTTATAGTCTCTGGCCTGATATCAAGGTCCTTGATCCATTTGGAATTAAGTCTTGTACATGGTGACAAGTACGGGTCCAGCTTTAATCTTTTGCATTTGGAGTTCCAGTTTTGCCAGCACCATTTGTTGAAGATGCTGTTCTTTTTCCATTGGATTCTTTGGGCCCCTTTGTCAAAGTCCAAATGGCTGTAACTTTGTGGGCTTATATCTGGGTCTTCAATCCGTATCCATTGATCTGTGTGTCTATTTTGGAGCCAGTACCAGGCTGTTTTTATAACTATGGATTTGTAGTATAGACTAAGGTTTGGTATGGCAATACCTCCAGCTGTGTTTTTGTTACTCAGGATTGTTTTTGCTATCCTGAGTCTTTTGTGCCTCCATATGAACTTTGAGATTGTTTGCTCAACTTCTTTGAAGAATTGCTTTGGGATTTTGATTGGTATAGCATTGAATCTGTATATTGCCTTTAGTAGGATGGTCATTTTTATGATGTTGATTCTACCAATCCAGGAACAAGGCAGGTCTTTCCACCTTCTGGTGTCTTCTGCAATTTCTTTCTTTAGGGTTTTAAAGTTTTCATTGTAAAGGTCTTTTACCTCCTTAGTTAGGTTTATACCAACGTATTTCATTTTTTTAGGGGCTATAGTAAATGGGATTGTTTCTCTCAAGGCTTTTTCACTTCTTTCATTCTGGGCATATAGGAAGGCCTCTGATTTTTGCACATTTATTTTTGTATCCTGCCACCCTGCTGAACTTCTCAATTAGTTCCAGGAGCTTCCTGGTGGAGTTTTTGGGATCCCTCAGGTATAAGATCATGTCATCTGCAAATAGGGATAGCTTGACTTCTTCCTTCCTTATTTGAATCCCTTTTATGTGCTTTTATTGTCTTATGGCTTCGGCTAACACTTCAAGTACAATATTGAATAAAAGTGGTGAGAGTGGACAGCCTTGTCTAGTTCCTGATCGAAGTGGGAATGCTTCCAATTGTTCCCCATTGAGCATAATCCTTGCTGTGGGCTTGTTGTATACAGCTTTTATTATATTGATAAAGGTTCCTTCCATTCCTACTGTCTCTAGCATTTTGATCATAAAAGGCTGTTGGATCTTGTCAAAAGCTTTTTCTGCATCTATCGAGAGTATCATGTGGTCTTGGACTTTGGACTGGTTTATATGATGAATTACATTTATTGATTTGCATATGTTGAACCAACCTTGTGTGCCGGCGATGAAGCCAACTTGGTCCCCGTGAATGATCTTTTTAATATGTTTTTGAATCCGATTTGCTAAGATTTTTTTGAGAATCTTTACGTCTATGTTCATGAGGGAGATCGGCCAATAGTTTTCTTTTTTAAGTGAATCTTTATTAGGTTTTGGGATTAAAACGATATTAGCTTCATAGAAGGAATTTAGTAGTGTGCCTTCCTTTGCTATTTGATGGAACAGTTTAAGGAGTATTGGTGTTATTAACTCCTTAAATGTCTGGTAGAACTCTGTGCTGAATCCATCTGGTCCAGGACATTTTTTTGGTGGGAAGATTCAAGATTACTTCCTCAATTTCCTTATACGTTATAGGACTATTTTAAAAATTCACAACTTCCTGATTCAATTTAGGTAAGTTGTGTTTACTTAGAAATTCATCCATCTCTTTTGTGTTGTCAAACTTCACAGAGTATAATTTTTTGAAATATGATGTTATAATTCTCTGGATTTCTTGGGTATCAGTAGTGATAACTCCATGTTCATTTCTAATTTTGTTAATTTGGGTTTTCTCTCTCTTGCTTTTGGTTAATTTAGCTAGGGGTGTATCAATCTTGTTGATTTTTTCAAAGAACCAGCTTTTTGACTGGTTGATTTTTTTCTATCGTTTTCTTAATCTCGATTTCAGATATTTCTCCCCTTATTTTGCTAATCTCCTCTCTTCTACTACTTTTGGGATGAGATTGCTCTAGTTTCTCTAAAGCTTTAAGCTGCATTGTTAAGTTGTTTATTTCTGATGCTTCCATTTTTTTGATGTAGGCATTAAGAGCTATGAACTTACCTCTTAGAACAGCTTTCATTGTGTCCCATAGATTTTGGTAAGTTGTATTTTCATTATCATTCACTTTCAGGAAATCTTGAATTTCCTTTTTAATTTCTTCCTGAATCCAGTTCTCATTCAGCATCATAGTGTTAAGTTTCCAGGAGTTAGTGTATTTTCTCTTGTTTGATGTGTTGTGGATGCCCAGCTTTAGGCCATGGTGGTCTGATAGGGCACAGGTTAGAATTTCAACTTTCTTGTATATGTGTAGATTCGTTTTGTGGCCCAATATGTGATCTATTTTGGAGAAAGTTCCGTGTGCTGCTGAGAAAAATGTGTATTCTTTGGTGCGTGGGTGAAAAGTTCGATAGAGATCTGTAAGGTCCATTTCTTTCAGGGTTTGATTAAGTTCCAAAGTGTCTCTGTTAAGCTTTTGACCTGTTGATCTATCCCATGTTGAGAGGGCGGTGTTGAAGTCCCCAAGAATTATCGTTTGGGGGTTGATTTCTTGCTTTAGACGCTGTAAGGTTTTCTTAATGAATGTGGAGGGGCCCGTATTCGGTGCATATATGTTCAGTATTGTGAAGTCTTCCTGGTGAATTGTACCTGTGACTAAAATGTAGTATCCATCCGTGTCTCTTATAATTTTCTTTGGTTTGAAGTCCACTTTGTCTGATATCATAATGGCTACCCCTGCCTGTTTTCTGCTTCCATTTGCTTGTAGAATTGTTGACCAGCCTTTTATTTTTAGAGCGTGCCTATCTTTTGTGGTGAGATGGGTTTCCTGCAGGCAGCAGATTGATGGATTGTCATTTTTAATCCAAGTTTGTAATCTGTGTCTCTTGATCGGTGCATTAATTCCATTAACATTCAGTGTTATAATGGAGAAACTATTTTGAATTCCAGACATTTATTATGTTTAGTAGTTTTTATACATATATTGCTTCGCTTTTAGTGGCGTTATACTTGCCTTCTGTTCTCCTGGATATGCCTGTTTTTTTCTTCACGCTTGAGTATCATTTCTAGCATTTTTTGAAGGCCTGGTTTGGTGGCCATGTATCCCTTCAAGTTGTCTTTGTGCTGAAAATTTTTCATTCTCCCTCGATCATGACTGATAGTTTTGCAGGGTCAATCAGCCTGGGTTGACATTTTTGCTCATTCAATACTTGAAGTATGTCACTCCAAGCTCTTCTTGCTTTTACTGTTTCGACTGAGAAGTCATTTGTTATTTTAATAGGTTTACCTTTAAAAGAGACTTGTTTTTTCTGCCTTGAAGCTCTCAGCACCAGTTCTTTATCTTGAATGTGGAGTGTTTTAACTATTATTTGCCGTGGCTTGCTTCTATTTTGGTCGTATCTGTTTGGGGTGCAGAATGCCTCTTGTATATGGATGGGCCTGTCTTTTTTTAGATGAGGAAAGTTTTCCTTGATGATCGTTTGAAAAATTTCCTCAGGGGTGGTATTTTGAGATTCTTGCTCTGGTATTCCATGAATACGCATGTTAGGCTTTTTCAGGGTGTCCCGTATCTCCTGAATATTTCTCTCAAGTATCTTTTTGGCTTTAACAACCTCTTCCATTGAGCTGGTTAGTACTCCCACTTTATCTTCAAGGTCTGAAATTCTGTTTTCTGCTTCGTTAGTTCTGTTGATAAGACTCCTTGTGGCATTCTGGGTTGAAGATAACTTGTCTTTTAGCTCAGTTTTAAACTCTGCTTGAGTCTGCTTTAACTGCTCTATGCCACTTTTTGTTTCTTGCACTGTTTTTCTCAACTCCTCTAGATGTCTGTTGTGTTCCTCTTCAAAGCGATTGATTCGATTATGTAATTCCTCCCTGATTTCCTCTTTCATAGTATTGAACATGGTAATGATCATATTTTGAAAGTCTTTATCCTGGGTGAGGCTTTCTTGGCCTTTTTCCGTGGGTTTGTTCTTGTTGGAGTCTAACATTATGGGATTAATTTCTTCAGTAGGAAATTTGTTTACTTGATTGTTGCTTCTCATGGATTTGCACTTTGACTGTGGCATTGTCATTTTAACTCTTAAGATCTCTCAATTTCACTAAAGTGAATTATTTGGCCTGGGGTCCTGGTGGGCAGGTGCTGGCGGAGACTTACCTAGGTCATGGCGTGAGGCCCGGCTGGACCGCGCGTGTCCAGACCGGTGGAGCAGGGTGAGGTGCAAAGGGAGGACAGGGGCGTCAGCATGGAGCTATTTAACCAGAGGGCAGCTGGGGCGGGCCCAGGCGCAGGGGGAGGTTCAACAGAGTCTTATCAGCAGAACAAATGAGGCAAAAAATATAATTTCAGATCTCAAAGACAAAGTGGGAGAATTAACCAGCTCAATGGAAGAGATTGTTAAACCCAAAAAGATACTGGAGAAGAACATTGAAGAGATATGGGACACCCTGAAGAAGTCTAACATGTTCATTCATGGAATACCAGAACAAGAATCCCAAAACACCACACCTGAGGATATTTTACAAATTATCATAAATGAAAACTTCCCTCATCTAAAGAATGAGATGCCTACCTTCCCCTCCACTCAGCCGCCCAGGACGCACACGCGGTTCAGCCGGGCCTCACCACCGCGCGACCTAGGTAAGCTTGGTCCCCACCCAACCCCGGAACCCCGGCCCCCCAGGGGACCCAGCTCCTCCCACCATCCAGCCGGAGCCACGCCCGCAGGGCCTGGGAGGAGGAGAGGACACCCCCTCTGCGCCCGAGCCCCAACCCCAGGTCCCCCAGGTTTAAATAGTGCCCAGCCAATGCCCCATCCTTCCTTCCCCCACGCCGGTGCCTGGGATGCCCGCGGTCCAGCCTGGACTCACCTCGACCTAGGTAAGCTCCGTCTCGCCCGACCCCCAAAATCCCAGGCCAAATAATTCAGTTTAGTGAAAAAGGCACAGAAATTGAAAGAAGATCTTAAGAATTAAAACGACAATGCCAAAGTCAAAGTGCAAATCCATGAGAAACAAAACTCAGGTAAACAAATCTCCCACTGAAGGATTTAATCCCATAATGTTAGACTCCAACCAGAACAAACCCATGGAACATGGCCATGAAAGCCTGACCCAAGATAACAACCTCCAAAATATGATCATTACCATGTTCAATACTATGAAAGAGGAAATCAGGGAGGAATTACATAATCGAATCAAATGCTTTGAAGAGGAACAAAACAGACACTTGGAGTAGTTGAGAAAAACAGTGTAAGAAACAAAAACTGGCATAGAGCAGTTAAAGCAGACTCAAACAGAGTTTAAAACTGAGCTAAAAGACAAGTTATCTTCAACCCAGAACTCCACAGAGAGTCTTATCAGCAGAACTAACGAAGCAGAAAACAGAATTTCAGACCTTGAAGACAAAGTGGGAGTACTAACCAGCTCAATGGAAGAGGTTGTTAAAGCCAAAAAGATACTTGAGAGAAATATCCAGGAGATATGGGACACCTTGAAAAAGCCTAACATGCGTATTCATGGAATACCAGAACAAGAATCTCAAAATACCTCCCCTGAGGAAATTTTTCAAACGATCATCAAGGAAAACTTTCCTCATCTAAAAAACGAGAGGCACATCCATATACAAGAGGCATTCTGCACCCCAAACAGATACGACCAAAATAGAAGCAAGCCACGGCAAATAATAGTTAAAACACTCCACATTCAAGATAAAGAACTGGTGCTGAGAGCTTCAAGGGAGAAAAAACAAGTCTCTTTTAAAGGTAAACCTATTAAATAACAAATGACTTCTCAGTCGAAACAGTAAAAGCAAGAAGAGCTTGGAGTGACATACTTCAAGTATTGAATGAGCAAAAATGTCAACCCAGGCTGATTGACCCTGCAAAACTATCAGTCATGATCGAGGGAGAAAGAAAAATCTTCCAGCACAAAGACAACTTGAAGGGATACATGTTCACCAAACCAGGCCTTCAAAAAATGCTAGAAATCATACTCAAGCGTGAAGAAAAAAACAGGCATATCCAGAACAGAAGGCAAGTATAACACCACTAAAAGCGAAGCAATATATGTATAAAAACTACTAAACATAATAAATGTCTGGAATTCATATTTCAAAATCATATTTCAAAAACTTATACTCTGTGAAATTTGGCAACACAAAAGAGATGGATGAACTTCTAAGTAAACACAACTTACCTAAATTGAATCAGGAAGTTGTGAATTATTTAAATAGTCCTATAACATATAAGGAAATTGAAGCAGTAATCTCGAATCTTCCCACCAAAAAATGTCCTGGACCAGATGGATTCAGCACAGAATTCTACCAGACATTTAAGGAGTCAATAACACCAATACTCCTTAAACTGTTCCATCAAATAGCAAAGGAAGGAACACTACCAAATTCCTTTTATGAAACTAATATCGTTTTAATCCCAAAACCTAATAAAGATTCACTTTAAAAAGAAAAATATAGGCCAATCTCTCTGATGAATTCAGACGAAAAGATTCTCGACAAAGTCTTAGCAAATCGGATTCAAAAACATATCAAAAAGATCATTCATGTGGACCAAGTAGGCTTCATCCCCGGCACACAAGGTTGGTTCAACATATGCAAATCAATAAATGTAATTCTTCACGTAAACCAGTCCACAGTCCGAGACCACATGATACTCTCAATAGATGCAGAAAAAGCTTTTGACAAGATCCAACAGCCTTTTATGATCAAAATGCTAGAGACAGTAGGAATGGAAGTAACCTTTATCAATATAATAAAAGCTGTATACAACAAGCCCACAGCAAGGATTATGCTCAATGGGGAACAATTGGAAGCATTCCCACTTCGATCAGGAACTAGACAAGGCTGTCCACTCTCACCACTTTTATTCAATATTGTACTTGAAGTGTTAGCTGAAGCCATAAGACAATAAAAGCACATAAAAGGGATTCAAATCAGGAAGGAAGAAGTCAAGCTATCCCTATTTGCAGATGACATGATCTTATACCTGAGGGATCCCAAAAACTCCACCAGGAAGCTCCTGGAACTAATTGAGAAGTTCAGCAGGGTGGCAGGATACAAAATAAATGTGCAAAAATCAGAGGCCTTCCTATATGCCCAGAATGAAAGAAGTGAAAAAGCCTTGAGAGAAACAATCCCATTTACTATAGCCCCTAAAAAAATGAAATACCTTGGTATAAACCTAACTAAGGAGGTAAAAGACCTTTACAAAACTTCAAAACCCTAAAGAAAGAAATAGCAGAAGGCACCAGAAGGTGGAAAGACCTCCCTTGTTCCTGTATTGGCAGAATCAACATCGTAAAAATGACCATCCTACCAAAGGCAATATACAGATTCAATGCTATACCAATCAAAATCCCAAAGCAATTCTTCAAAGAAGTTGAGCCAAACAATCTCAAAGTTCATATGGAGGCACAAAAGACCCAGGATAGCAAAAACAATCCTGAGTAACAAAAACACTGCTGGAGGTATTGCCATACCGAACCTAAGTCTGTACTACAAATCCATAGTTATAAAGACAGCCTGGTACTGGCTCCAAAATAGACACACAGATTAATGGATACGGATTGAAGACCCAGATATAAGCCCACAAAGTTACAGCCATTTGGTCTTTGACAAAGGGGCCCAAAGAATCCAATGGAAAAAGAACAACATCTTCAACAAATGGTGCTGGCAAAACTGGATCTCCACATGCAGAAGATTAAAGCTGGACCCGTACTTGTCACCATGTACAGACTTAATTCCAAATGGATCAAGGATCTTGATATCAGGTCAGAGACTATAAAAACCATAGTTGAAAGGATAGGGAACTCCCTCGAGCTGATTGGGCTAGGCCAACATTTCCTAAACAGACATCCAATGGCACAGTCACTGCTACCAACTCTCAACAGTTGGGATCTTGTGAAATTGAAGAGCTTCTATTCAGTTAAAGGGATTGTAACACGAGCTCAAAGGCAACCCACAGAATGGGAGAAAATCTTCACTAACCACACATCTGATAGAACTCTGCTGTCCAGAGTGCATAAAGAACTTAAAAAACTAAACACCAAGGAAACCAATGGCCCAATTAAGAAATGGGCCCTGGAACTTAAAAGAAACTTTACCAGGGATGAAATTAAAATGTCTAACAAATATCTTAAAAAATGCTCCACATCTTTAGCCATCAGGGAAATGCAAATCAAAACTTCCCTGAGATGTTATCTCACCCCGGTCAGGATGGCAAAAATCCACAATACAAACAACAACAAATTCTGGAGAGGATGTGGAGAGAGGGGAACTCTACTACATTGTTGGTGGGAATGCAGGCTCATACAGCCACTCTGGCAAGCCGTCTGGAGATTCGTAAAGGAATTTATAGATTGAAATGCCATATGACCCTGCAATTCCACTTTTGGGAATAACCCCCATACAGCAAAAATTCACCTCGATAGCACAAGCACGACCATGTTCATAGCAGCACTGTTTACAATAGCAAAGTCATGGAATCAACCCAAATGTCCAACAGTTGATGAGTGGATAAGGAAACTGTGGTACATCTATAGAATGGAGTACTACTCAGACATCAAATTGATGAATTACTGGAATGTGCCGGGATATGGATGGAATTAGAAACAATTATATTGAGTGAAGTATCCCAGACCCAGAAAATTAAGCGCCGTATGTACTCTCTAATAGGTGGCTCCTAGTACGAAACCCACTTAGAGACAGTCAAAGATAAATCTCTGTAATAACTACAGTAATTGCTAAGATTATGAACAGGCGGGATGGGGAAGGAGGGCCACACCAGAAATAAGGAGAGAGGGGATCATGCTACAGGGAGATAATAGGCTAATATCAAGGAAGTAATGAGACAACTGGTTAAGCTCACAGACTTTCCTTCCTGGTCACTTGCAACTCATGGAATATGATCTTAACAGAAAGGGAAGGTATACAGTCTGGCAGATAGAAGGTAACCATTTGGCAAATGGGAGACTGAGCTGCCCTCACTGCAGTCTCCTATTCTTATTTTATCTACCTTTGAATCTACTCTTATAATAAGACTCTATTTTAACAGCTTTTTATCTCTGGCCAGGGGGTGACATCCAATACTCATCGGGATGGAGCCAAGGGCATTGCAGGAGCAGCAAAACTGAAAAAAAAAAACCGACAAATCATAATTCAGAACATCAGAGACTCTATATCAACCACCTGCAACTGGGCCAGCCTAATCTCTTCCCATCCTGAAGCTCAGGGAAATTTGTGGAAGAGGGGGCAGTAAAATTGTAAGAGCACAAGGATGAGAGGAGCAATGATATGCAAGATACTCCACACAAGTTAGGGCCGAAGCAGTCATATAGGACTTTGCATGATCTGCGCAATGACCAACATATCATTGACCTCTCAAAGTTTTGCATGGACTAAAGGCATTAGGATCCTTAGAAGCAAGGGCTTAACACCACAATAGTGTTCTATACTTAAGGGAATGCAAGAAAGAATTATAGGAAATGCCACTGAGTCCTTACACCTCATCAGAGAGGAGGAACTGGAGGAAAGTTTGGTATATTCATTAAAGGATGCTTCAGAGGGGGGTGGAAGAGGCACTGGGAGAAAGAGGGAGGGGGGAAAGGAAGGGACAAAGCAGCAAGGGAATAGGGATGGCCAGGGAGGAGTGGAGGGAAAGAGGGGACAGGGGTTCTTATTATGTTTGTATGAGCAGAAAAAAATAAATAAATACATTATTTAAAAAAAGTCTTAGTAAATCGGATTCAAAGACATATCAAAAAGATCATTCATTGGAATCAAGTAGACTTTATGCCATTCACACAAGGGTGATTCAACATACGCAAATTAATAAACATAATTTACCATATAAACAAGTCCAAAATTCAAGACCACATGATACTCTCGATAGATGCAGAAAAAGCTTTTGACAAGATCAAACAACCTTTAATTATCAAATCCCTAGAGACGGTTGGAATGGAAGGAACGTTTACAACATAATAAAAGCTGTATACAGCAAGCCAACAGCAAGGATTATACTCAATGGGAAAAAAAGTTGAAGCATTCCCACTTCAATCAGGAACTAGACAATGCTATACATGCTCACCACTTCTATTCAATATTGTACTTGAAGTCTTACCTGAAGCCATAAGACAAGAACGGGAGATAAAAAAGTTTCAAATTGGCTAGGAAGAAGTTAAGTTATTTCTATTTGCAGATGACATGATCATATACCTGAATGATCCTTAAAACTCCACCAGGAAATTCCTGGAACTAACACAGAAGTTCAGCAGGGTGGCAGGATACAAAGTAAATGTACAAAAATCAGTGGCCTTCCTATATGCTCAGAGTGAAAGAAGTAAAAAAGCCTTGAAAGAAACAATCCCATTTACTATAGGCCCTAAAAAAATGAAATACCTTGGTATAAACCTAACCAAGGAGGTAAAAGACCTTTACAATGAAAACTTTAAAACCCTAAAGAAAGAAATTGCAGAAAAAGCACCAGAAGGTGGAAAGACCTCTCATGTTCCTGGATTGGCAGAGTCAATATCATAAAAATGACAATCCTACCAAAGGCAATATACAGATTCAATGCCATACCAATCAAAATCCCAAATAATTCTTTAAAGAAGTTGACCAAGAAATCTCATAATTCATATGGAGGCACAAAAGACCCAGGATAGCAAAAACAATCCTGAATCACAAAAATACTGTTGGAGGTATCACAATACCATAGTTATAAAAACAGCCTGGTACTGGCTCCAAAATAGACACACAGATCAATGGATAAGGGTTGAACACCAAAATAGAAACTCACACAAGTACAGCCATTTGATTTTTGACAAAGGGGCCCAAAAATTCACTGGCAAAAGAACAGCATCTTCAACAAATGTTGGCAAAACTGGATGTCTACATGCAGAAGATTAAAACTTGACCTGTATTTGTCACCATGTACAAGACGTACTTCCAAATGCATCAAGGACCTCAACGTAAGACCAGAGACTGTGAAAACCTTAGGTGAAAGGGTAGGGAACTCCCTCGCCCTGATTGGACTAGGCAAACATTTCCTAATGAAAAATCCAATAGCACAATTGATACAGCCAACACTCAACAGATGGGATCTTATGAAATTAAAGAGATTCTGTTCACATGAATAGACTGTACCCTGAGCACAAAGGCAACCCACAGAATGGGAGAAAATCTACAATAACCACATATCTCATAGAGCTCTATTATCCAGAAAGCACAAAGAATTTAGAAAACTAAACAGCAAGGAAACAAATGGCCCAATTAAAAATGGGCCTTGAAACTTAAAAGAAACTGTACTAGGGATGAAATTGGTGTGCCAAACAAATATATTAAAAAATGCTCTGCATCCTTAGCCATCAGGGAAATGCAATTCAAAACTTCCCTGAGGTATGATCACACCCAGGTCAGGATGGCAAACACCAATATTAACAACACCAAATGCTGGAGAGTAGGTGGCAAGAAGGGAACTCTACATTGCTGGTGGGAATGCAGGCTTATGCAACCACTCTGGGAGCCATCTGTGATTCTTAAAAAAGTTAAAGTTTGAAATGCCACATTCCCTGCTATTCCACTTTTGGGAATAATCCCCCATACAGCAAAAAATCACCTTGATGGCACAAGCACGACCATGTTCATAGCAGCACTGTTTACAATAGCAAAGTCATGGAATCAACCCAAATGCCCCACAGTTGATAAGGAGTCTATAAGGAAAATGTGATACATTTATACAATGGAATACTACTCAGCCATCAAAAACGATGAATTAATGAAAATTTTCAGGAAATGGATGGAATTAGGAAAAATTATATTGAATGAAGTATCCCAGACACACAAAATTAAGCAATAATTGTACTCCCTAATAGGTGGTTCCTTGTACAAAACCCACTTAGTGACACACTCAAAGATAAATCTTATAATACCTACTGTAATTGCAAAGATTATAAACAGGAGGGAAGGGGAAGGAGGGCCCCTCCAGCAACAAGGAGAGAGAGGGTCATGCTACAGCAGAGAAAATAGGCCACCATCAAGGACTGCAAGTAAGTAATGAGTATACTCATAAGGATGGAGCCAACAGTAGTGCAGGAGCAGCAAATCATAATTCAGAACATCAGAGACCCAATATTAATCACCTGGAACCAGCCCAGACTAATCTCTCCCCATCAAAAAGCTCAGGGAAACTTGCGGAAGAGGTGACAATAAGATTGTAAGAGCCTAAAGATGGTGAGAAGCAATGATATGCAAGATGCTGCACACAAGTTAGAGCCTGAAGTAATCATAATAGGACTTTGGATGATCTGCGCAATGGCCAATAATCATTGACCCCCCTAAATTCTAGCATGGATTAAAGGCACTAGGATCCTTAGAGGCAAGGAATTCACAGCCACAATAGTGTTCCTATATTTAAAGGGAACACAAGAAAGATTTATAGGAAATGCCACTGAGTCCTTACACCTCATCAGAGAGGAGAACCCAGAGGGAAGTTTGAAATGCACTCTTAAGGAAGATCCAAGGATAGGGGGCAAGGGGGCCCTGAGAGAAAGGGAGGGGGGAAAGAAAAGGCAAAAGGGGGAGGGATCAAGGGGATCCAGGGAGGGGTGGAGAGAGGTAGGGGACCGAGGTTCCTAGTATATTTGTATGAGTGGAAAAATAAATATATTTAAAAATAATTTAAAAAGGAGCAGCATAGTAAAAAAGGGTTTATTTATCTTTGGGCTAGATGTGAAGAATCTCTCCCACATGACAGGATTATTTTAGACAATGTCAGATGTAAGGCTTCTGTCCCCTAAACTTTTGCTTGTGTTTTCTTTGGACTCTGTTGAATTCTGAGCAGCAGCGTATCTTCCCTGGACCACAAGTGTCCCAGGCAGGCGGAAAGAGTAGAGGGGTTGATGGCATGCTGGCAGCACACTTCACCTGGGACTTGGGGAGTGGCCTAGAGGCCCACCCAAGCCCGGGGGAGCCTGGATGCTGCTCAGGCTGGCTAGTAGGATATACCTGAGACACAGGGTGCCTGGAAGTGTCTGGAGCCAGCGGGAAGTGGGCGGACCAGCAGAGGGCCTGGTGGCGCACTAGTGGTGCACTTCACCTGGGACCTCGCATAACTTTGAATATTCCTCTCCAGTATCTTTTTTGCTTTTACAAACTCTTTCATTGAGCTGGTTAGTTCTTCCACTTTGTCTTTAATATTTGATATTCTATTTTCTGTTTTATCAGTCCTGTTGACAAGACTCTTTGTTGAGTTCTGGGTTGAAGATAACTTGTCTTTTAGTTCAATTTTAAACTCTGCTTGAGACGGTTTTAACTGCCCTATGCCTATTTTTGTTTCTTCAACTGTTTTTCTCATCTCCTCCAAATGTCTGTTTTATTCCTTTTGTTTTATTATGTTTATTTTCCCCCAATCACACAAACTTACTAGGTACTGCATTCACCTCCTTCCTTACACCCCTCTCCAGTCCCCCTTGCAGCCTCCCCCCTTCTCCCCTTCCTTTCACCCCCATCCTTCACTTTTCCCTGTGTCTCTGCCTTCTGCTCCTCCCATTCCCTGGAGCATCCTTTTTTGTGAATGCCAAACATCCCTCTGAGTCCTCCATTCTAGTGTGGGATAAGGACACATTGAGATTGCCTAGATTCTTTTCTTGGGTTCCCATTAGTATGGTAACACTCTTGTGACTGTTAATCCCTTGTGTTTAAGGATCCTAGTGACTTTGATCCATGCTAGACTTTGGGGGTCATTGACATGTCAGTCATTTCGCAGGTCAAGTAAAGTACAACTATGGCTACTGTGGCTCAATCTTGTGTGGAGTGTATTGTGTATCATTGTTCCTCCTAATCTTTAGGCTCTTACAATCTTGCTGCTCCCTCTTCCACAAGTTTCCCTTAGCAATAGAATGGGGACAGATTTGGCTGGTCTGGTTCCAGGTGATTAATGTAGGGTCTCTGGTGTTCTGGATCATGGTTTGTTGTTGCTTTCAGTTTTGCTGTTCCTGCACCACCCTTGGTTCCATCCTGATTGGTATTGGAGGTCACCTCCTAACCTGAGATAAAAATCTGTTTAAATGAAATCTTACTATAAGAAGAAATTCAAAGATACATGGAATAGGAGTAGGAGATGGGGGGGTTCAGTCTCCCCTTTATAGGATGGTTATCATCTATCTGCCGTCAATGTAACTTTCCTGATTGGTGAGATCAAACCCTCCCAGTCACAAGTAGCCAGGGAAGGAAAGTGAGAGTGTGCTTCACCAAATGTCTCACCACTTACTTTCAATACTTGATGGTAACCTACTTTGTCCAATGAAGCATGATCCCTCTATCCTTATTTCTGAGTGGGCACTTTTTCCCTTCCCTCCTGTTTATAATCTTTGAGAGTACTGTAGGTATTACAGAAATTTATATTTGAATATGTCACTAAGTGGGTTTGGTACTAGGATCCACCTATTAAGGAGCACATATGGTATTGAATTTTCTGTTTTGCATACTTCACTCAATATAATTTTTCTAAGTCCATTCATTTCCTTGCAAATTTCATTAATTCATCATTTTATTTGGCTGAGTAGTATTCTATTGTACAAATGTACCATATTTTCCTTATCCACTCATCAACTGTTAGGCATTTGTGTTGATTCCATGACTTGCTATTGTAAATACTTCTGCTATGAACATGGTCATGCTTGTGCTATTAAGGTGAATTTTTGCTGTATGGGGGATTATTCCCAAAAGTGGAATAGCAAGGTCATATGACATTTCAATCTTTAACTTTTTTAAGAATCACCAGATGCTCACCAGAATGGTTGTATAAGCCTGCATTCCCATCACAATGTAGGAGAGTTCCCTTCTCACCACATCCTCTCCAATATTTGATGTTGTTTGTATTGCAGATTTAAGCCATGCTGACTGGGGTGAGATGATATCTCAGGGAAGTTTTGATTTGCATTCCCTGATGGGTGTGGATGTGGATCATTTCTTAACATACTTGTATGACATTTGAATTTAATCCCTGGAACAGTTTCTTTCGAGTTCCCAGGCCCAATTTTTAATTGGGCCTTTTATCTCATTGTGTTCAGTAAGCTCTTTCATTTCATAAGATCCCATCTGTTGAGTGTTGGTTGTAGTGACTGTGCTATTAGATTTTTGTTTAGTAACTGCTGGCCTAGCCCAATCATCTCCAGGGAGTTCCTTACTCTTTCAAATAAGGTTTTTATAGTCTCTGGCCTAATATTGAGGTCCTTGATCCACTTGGAATTTTTTTTTTTGTTCATAGTGACAATTATGGGTCCAGTTTTATAAATTTTTTAATTTTTTTTGTTATTATTATTTATTCAACTGTGCGCGTATGTGTATGTATATGCGTGCATGTGTGTGTGTCTGTGTGTGTGTATGTGTGTGTAGAACCACGGACGAATTCGGGAACCACCATGGCCGCCTCCACCTCCTTCTGCCCCGGGATTCACAGAGTTGGCCCTACCAGGACCAGAAGCGCAGGCCGCCCCCGCTTTCACCTGGCGTCTATACGTGGGATCTGGGATCCGAACTCAGGACCTTCCGCCTGCAAGGCGGAAGCTTAACTCCTGAGCCACCTCTCCAGCCCATGGGTCCAGTTTTAATATGCTGCATGTGGACATTCAGCTTTGCACTCACCATTTGGAGATGCTGTTCTTTTTCCACTGAATATTTTGGGCCCCTTTGCCAAAGATCAAGCAGCTGTAATTGTGTGGGCTTATATCTGGGTCTTCAACCCTTATCAATTGATCTATGTATCTTTTTTGGAGCCAGTACCAGGCTGTTTTTATAACTATGGATTTAACTTCCAGTAGTGTTTTTGTTACTCAGGATTGTTTTTGCTATCTTCAGTTTTCTGTGCTTCCATATGGTTTTTGATGTTGTTTGGTCAATTTATTTACAAAATTGCTTGGGGATTTTATTGGTATAGCATTGAATCTGTATATTGTTTTTGGAAGGATGATCATTTTTATGGTGATGACTCTGCTGATCTAGGAGCATGGGAGGTCTTTCTACCTTCTAGTATCTTCCATAATTTCTTTCTATAGGGTTTTAAAATTTTCATGGGGAGGGAGGGGTAAGGGAAGGGGGAGCAGGGGGTTCGGGGGGAGGAGGAGGGAGGGAGGAAAGTGGAGTACCTATTAAGTTTGTATGAGCTGAAATAGTAATAAAAATGTAATTAATAAAAAAATAAAATAAATAAAAATTTCATTGTAAATGTCTCTCATTCTCTTCGTTAGGTTTACACCAAGGTATTTCATTTTTTAGGGGCTATAATAAATGAGATTGTGTCTCTCAGGGCTTTTTCACATTTTTCATCCTTGGCATATAGGGAGGCCACTTATTTTTGTACATTTATTTTGTAACCTGCCATCCTGCTGAACTTCTGTATTAGTTCCAGGAGTCGCATGCTGGAGTTTTTAGAATCACTCAGGTATATATGATCATGTCATATGCAAATAGATATGACTTGACCTCTTCCTTGCTGATTTGAATCCCTTTTATCGCCCTTTCTTGTCTTATGGCTCCAGCTAAGAGAGCAAGTACAATATTGAATAGCAGTGATAAACATGGATGGCAATGTTCAGTTCCTGATCAAAGCAGTAATGTTTCCAATTTTCCCCCACTGAGTATAATCCTTGCTGGTGACTTGTTGTATACAAGTTTTATGATGTTGATAACAGTGCCTTCCATTCCAACTGTCTGTTGGAATAAAAGGCATAAAAGGATGTTGGATCTTGTCAAAAGCTTTTTCTGTATCTTTGGAGAGTATCATGTGTTCTTGGCTTTTGGATTGGTTTATATGGTGAATTACATTTATTGATTTGCATATGTTGCAGCAACCTTTTGTGCCTGGGATAAAGCTTACTAGATCAGAGTGAATGACCTTTTTGATATGTTTTTGAATCCGATTTTGCAAAATTTTGTTGAGAATATTTGCATCTGTGTTCATCCAGAGATTAGCCTATACTTTTCTTTTTTAAGTATATGTTTGTTAGTTTTTGGGATTTGTATGATATTAGGTTCACTGAAAGAATTTGGCAGTGTTCCTTTCTTCACACCTTGATGGAAGAGTTTAAACAGTATTGGTGTTAGTTGTTCCTTAAATGTCTGCTAGAATTCTGTGCTGAATCAATTTGGTCCAGGACATGTTTTGGTGGGAATATTTGAGATTAATTCATCGATTTCCTCATATGTTATAGGAATAATTAGATAACTCAAACTCCCTGATTCAGTTTAGGTAAATTTACTTAGGATTCTTTCATTTCTTTTGTGTTATCAAATATCACCAAGTATAAGTTTTTGAAATATAACCTTATAATTCTCTGAATTTCTTGGGTATCAGTAATGATAACTCCATTTTCATTTCTAATTTGTTAGTTTAGGTTTTCTCTCTCTTGATTTTGGTTAATTTAGCTAGAGGTGTATCAATCTTATTGATTTTTTTCAAAGAACCAACTTTTTGACTGGTTAATTCTTTGTATGGTTTTCCTTATATCAATTTCAGATAATTCTCCCCTGATTTTGCTAATCTCTTCTCTACTATTACTTTTGGGATTGGATTGCACTTGTGTCTCTGAAGCTTTAAGCTGCTTTGTTAAGTTGTTAATTTGTGATGTTTGTATTTTTGATCTAGGCCTTAAGAGCTACAAGCTTACCTCTTGGTCAGCTTTCATTGTGTCCCAAAGATTTTGATTTCATGTATTTTCATTTTCATTCATTTCTAGGAAATCTTGAATTTGCTTTATGATTTCTTTCTGAACCCAATTCTCACTCAGCATTATAGTGATTAGTTTCTAAGAGTTAGTGTGTATTTTCTGCTGTTTGCTGTGTTGTAATGTCAAGATTTAGATCATGGTAGTCTGATAGGGTACAGGCTAGAATTTTAACTTTCCTATATGTGGAGATTTGTTTTCTGACCAAATATTTGGACTATTTTGGAGAAAGTTCTGTGGGCTGCAGAGAAATATGTGTATTCTTTGGTGCATGGATGGAGAGTTCAATACAGATCTGTAAGGTCTATTTCATCAAGGGTTTGATCAAATTCCAATGCGTCTCTGTTAAGTTTTTGACCTGTTGATGTATCCCATGTTGAGAGGGCAGTATTGAAATCATGAAGAATTTTCATTTTGGAGTTGATTTCTTGCTTTAGACATTTTAGCGCTTGCTTAATGAATGTGTAGGAACCTATAATAGGTGCGTATATGTTCAGTATTGTGAAGTATTCCTGGTGATGTGTCCCTGTGACTAATATGTAGTATTCTGTGTCTCTTATGAATTTTTTTGGTTTGAAGTCTACTTTGGCAGGTAGAATTATTGCTACCCCTGTGTCTTTCTGTATCCATTAGCTTGCAGAATTTTTTCTTTTATTTCAGCTCATACAAACTTATTAGGTACACCAGTTCCCTCCCTCCCTCCTCCTCCCCCCGTATCTCCTGCTCCCCCTCCCCACCCCTCTCCCTCCCCATCCCCCAGTGCCTCCCACCCCAATTCCCAGAGAGTCCTTTCTTGTGCATGACTGATTTTCCTCTGGGCCCTCCTCTCCGATGACGTACAAGGACCCAGTGGCCTTTCCCGAACCCTTTCCCGTGTTCCCCTTAGGTATAGGAACACTGCTGTGGCTGCCAATCCTTTGCCTCCCAGGATCTTGGTGCCTTTAGCAGATGCTAGACTTTGTGAGGTCAACAGTGTGTTGGACAATGCGCAGGGCATGCAAAGTCCAATTATGATTGCTTCAGCCCTAACTAGTATAGAGTATCTTACATATCATTGCTCCTCCCGTCCTTATGCTCTTACACTCTTACCGCCCCCTCTTCCGCAAATTTCCCTGAGCTTTAAGATGGAGAGAGACTAAGCTGGCCTAGTTCTATGTGGTTGATATAGAGTCTCGGAAGTTCTGGATTGTGGTTTGTTGATTTTCTTTTGCAGTTTTGCTGCTCCTGCAATGCCCTTCACTCCATCCTGGTGGGCATTGTATGTTACTCCCTGGCCAGAGACAAAAAGCTGTTAGAGTCTTGTGATAAAAGCACATTCAAAGGTAGATGTAATAAAAGTGGGAAACCATACTAAGGGAGGGGTCTATCACCCATTTGCAAAATTGTTACTTTTTATCTAGCTTGCAGAATTTTTAACTAGTCTTTTACTTTTAGAATGTGCCTGTCTTTTGTGGTGAGATTTGTTTCCTGAATGCAGCAGATTGATGGGTTTTGACTTCTAATAAAAGTTTGTAATCTGTGTCCTTTCAATGGTGAGTTAATACCATTGACATTTAGTGTTATAATGGAGAAGTTACTTTCAGTTCCTAACACTTTTTGTGTTTAGTAGCTTTCATAAGTATATTATTTGCCTTTTAGGATTTGGTGGTATTGTACTTCACTTCTGTGCTCCTGGATATGATTCTTCTTTTTCTCGAGCTTGAGCATCTTTTCTAGCATTATTTGAAGGCTTGGCTTTGTAGACATTTAAGCCTTCAAGTTGTCTTTGTGTTGGAAAATGTTTCTTTCTCACTCAATCATGACTGATAATTTTGCCAGGTATATCAGCCTAGGTTCACCTTTTTGCTCATTCAATACTTGAAGTACGTTTCTCCAACCTCTTCTTGCTTTTACTGTTTCCACTGAAAAACCATTTGTTGTTGTATTAGGTTTACCTTTAAAAGTGACTTTTTCTTCCCTTGAAGCTCTCAGCACCTTTTCTTTCTCTAGTATGTGGAGTGTTCTTATTATTATTTGTCTTAGTGTGTTTCTATTTTGGTCATATCTGTTTGGGGTGTGGAATGCCTCTTGTATTTGCATGGGACTCTCTTTCTTTAGATGAGGAAATTTCTCCTTTATGATAATTTGAAAAATTTCCTCGGGTATGGTATTTTGGGATTCTTCGGATAATAAATGAGCATGTTAGGCTTCTTCAAGATGTCCCATAACTCTTGAATATTTCTCTCAAGTATCTTTTTGGCTTTAACAATCTCTTCTATTGAGCTGGTTAATTCTCCCACTTTGTCTTCACGATCTGAAATTCTGTTTTCTGCTTCTTTAGTTCTGCTGATAAGACTGTCTGTTGAGTTCTGGGTTGAAGATAACTTGTCTTTTAGTTCAATTTTAAACTCTGCTTGAGACTGTTATAACTGCTCTATGCCTATTTGTGTTTCTTCAACTGTTTTTTTCATCTCCTCCTAGTGCCTGTTTTGTTCCTGTTCAAAGTGGTTGATGTGATTATTTAACTCTTCCTGGATTTCCTCTTTCATAATATTGATCAGGGTAAAGGTCAGACTTTCAAAATCATTATCCCGGGTATGACTTTCTTCGTTATTTTCTTTTTTTTTATTTCCACTCATACAGACTTAACAGGTACACCCGTCCCCTCCCTCCCTCTGACCTCTCACTGCCTTGTGCCCCTCTCCCTTTCCCCTCCCCATCCCCCAGTGCCTCCCCCTCCCATCCCTGGATCATCCTTAAATGTGCGTGTCCAACTCTCCTCTGGGTCCTAATCTCCGATGAGGTGCAAGTACCCAGTGGCATTTCCCAGAACCCTTTCCTTTGTCCCACTTAAGCATAGAAACACTACTGTGGCTGTCAATCCCTTGCCTCCAAGGATCCTAGTGCCTTGAGTCCATGCTAGACTTTGTGGGGTCAATAGTGTGTTGGACATTGTGCAAGGCATGCAAAGTCCAATTATGATTGCTTAGGCCCTAACTTGTGTGGAGTATCTTGCATATCATTGCTCATTTTCTGTGAGTTTCTTCTGGTTGGAATGTGTCATTATGGGGTTAATTTTTTTTTTATTCAATTGCGTGTGTGTGTATGTATGTGTGTAGAACCACAGGCGAATTCAGGAACCATCGTAGACCGCCTCCACCTCCTCCTTGTTTACTCTGCTCCAGGATTCACAGGGTCTGCCCTACCAGGACCAGAAATGCAGGCCACCCCCGCTTCCACCTGGTGTCTATACGGGGGTCTAGGATCCGAACTCAGGACATTCTGCCTGCAAGGCAGAGGCTTAACCCCTGAGCCTTCTCCCGTCCCATATGAGGTTAATTCTTTTGGTAGGAGATTTGTTGTCTCGGTTTTTTTTTTTTTTCTCATGGATTTGCTCTGTGACCTGTGCAATATTGTTTTATCTCTTAACACTTTCTCCTTGTTTCTGTGTGTTATTGACTGAACCGAATTAGATGGTATCACTATGTTAGAGCAGTTATTAGTAGTGTTTGTCTTGGAATTGGATATGCTTGTCTGGTATTAGAGTTATTTCTTAGATGAGGATATGAGACTTAGTAAATCAATTAAGTCAGGTTTAATAGACAGGGAGTGAAATGAGTATTGTAGTGCACTTTTTCAATTTACTTTCTTGGTGATATGTGAGGGTGAATGGTGGAGTCCCTGAAATTTTATGTGTTTTGGTGTGGCTATATGGAAAAGTTAAACTACAGTGACTAATAATTGAGAGGAACAAGATGGTAAAAAGGGATTAATTATCTTTGAGCTGGATGTGAAGATTCTCTTCCATGTTATGGGATGATTTTAGAGGGCTTCAGATATATGGCTTGGTCCCCTAGAGCTTTGCATGGGTTCTCTCTGGACTCGAATTCTGAGGAGCAGGGAATGCACCCTGGTCTAGGTCTGGGAAAGAAAGGCAGACTGTCTAGTATATCACGCAGATCACTTGAGAGCTGTGGTGTGGCCTAGGGCCCTTTCACAGTGTCAGGGCCGACTGACTGCTGCTCTGGCTACTAATGGGATGAGCAGGTGACCTGGGGCTTGGGCCATGATCTAGGGGCCTTACCTGAGGGGCAGGCAGTCATCCCTGGTCTGGGTCCTAGACAAAAGGCCATATTTTTAATATGATAAAACAACTTCACATACTTTCATTGGAAAGATCCTCAAGACATATTGTCATAATTTTCAAATCTTCAATGTTCTACTGCATTAGCTTTATCTGTGAGTATAAAAGGACTATGTAGAAATGAATATGATGAATTTTATTTAAATTATGGTACAGATACACTTATGGATTTCTCAGAATAAGGAAGCAAGGGATCCTAAAAGTGTTAATAAAGCTATGTGCCAAGTTGGAAAGGCTCAGGACAGGAAGGATATTGCCATTCCTCAGACTCAGCTAGTGTCCATACATTTACAATCAGCCATTCACCACAGCACAGAAAAAAACTCATGGTTGGAAGGATCAGTCTCCACTGTTTTCAAGGTGGGTTGTGTCTCTCTTCAGGGATCTTAACAAGCTATCTTTCTCTAGCTGTTTTCTTTTTTTATTTTCAAACTTCTATTTGAACTATTGGTGACATATTATCTTAAAAATCCTCAAATACCATGTACATACATGTGTATATGTATGAAGGTTAAGATTAATCTAGATAAATGTTAAATTCATATTATTTTTTAATCACACAAATTCTTTGCCTAATCATATAAGCTGAATAGATATCCATGCTACTCTCCCTCCCTCCCCCTCCCCATTGCCCCCATTGCACTATGTCTCACTTCCCCCATTCATTCATATCCCCTTCCTCACTTCCCACTTAAAGGTCCCTCCTGCTTCCTCCCTCCCATCCCCTGGAGCATCTGATTACTTGGGTGCTGAACCTCCCTCTGAGTCCTACACTAGTGAGGGTTCAGGACTCTGTGGCATAGCCCTGGGCCCCTTCTTCAATTGCCTGGTAGCATGGGAACTCTACAATGATTGTTTAACCTATTGCCACTAAGGATGTTACTGCTGGAAGACTTCTTCCCTGTGATCTATGCTGCACTTTGGTGTGATAACAATTCACCCATTGGGCAGGTCAATCAAAGTCCAATGACATATATCCTACCTGTTGCAGCCATGACTTGGGTGAAGTATCTTATAAAGCATTGGTCCTCCCCATTGTTAGGCTCTTTCAATCTTGCCACTCCTTCTTCCTCAAGGTTCCCTGAGCTTTAGGATGGAAAGAGATTAGGCTGGTCTGGTTCCAGGTGACCATGTAGGACCTTTGTTTGTCTAAATTATGGCTTTTTATTGTTTTCAGGTTTGCTGTTCCTGCAAAGCCCTTGGTTGCATCCTGATTGGTATTCAAGGTCACCTCCTAACCAAAGATAAAAGACTGTTTAAACAAAGATCTCAATATAAGAAGAGACTCAAATGTATATGGAAGAATGGGAGTAGGAAACAGCAGTGAAAGGGGTCAGTCTCTCATTTGCCAGTTGGTTACTATCTAACTATAGGTCCCTATATCCTTCCTGATTGGGGAGATCCAACCTGTTCAATCCCAAGTGACCAGGAAAGAAAGTGGTAGTGAGGTGAACCACATGTCTTGTTACTTACATGAAATGCATGTGGCCTAATTTCTCTGTTGAAACATCATCCCCTATCTCCTCTCTTTTGAGGTCCTCATTCCCCTTCCCTCTTGTTTATATTCCTTTTTGATTGCAGTGGGTAATTCAAAGATATACCTTCAAATATGTCATTAAGTTGGTTTGGAACTAGAACCACTTATTAGAGAGTACATACATTTTCTAATTTTCTGTGTGTCTGGGATGCTTCACTCAACATAATTTTTTCTAATTCCATCCATTTCCCAGAAAATTTCATTAATCCATCCATTTTGTTCGATGAGTAGTATTCCATTGCATAAATGTACATCAGTTTCTGATCTACAGAGTGGTGATATAAGTCCGCATTTCCACATACTTGTTTTTATTGTGGATTTTCACCAGGGTGAGGTGATGTCTCAAGGAAATTTTGATGTGTATTTCCCTGATGGTTAGGGAACATTTTAAAGATATTTCTTAGACATTTCAATTTCATCTCTGGAAAAGTTTCTTTAGAGTTTAGATTTTAGAAAAATTGGACAATTTGTCTCCTTGTTGTTTAGATTTTTAAGTTCTTTGTGCACTCTGGATAATAGAGTTCTATCACATATGTGGTTAGTGAAGATTTTTCTCCATTTCTGTGTGACTTTTTGCTCAGTTTACAATCTTTCTAGCTGAACAGAAGCTATCTAATGTCATAAGATCCCATTTGTTGAGTGTTGTTTCTAGTGATTATGCAGGGTTTCATTTTAGGAAATGTTGACCTAGCCAAGTTCATTCAAGGGAGTTCCATATTCTTTCTTTTTTAATATTTACTTTTTATTTTCCCTCCCTCCACCATTCCCCAGACCTCCTTGCACCCTCCACACTTTTCCCCTACTTTTCACCCCCACTTTCTCCCGGTACCCTCCTCTCCCCCTCAATCCCTGAAACATCCTTTAGTGTGAATGTCAAACTTCTCTCTGTGTCCTCCACACTAATGAGGAGTAAGGACTCAGTAGCATTGCTACTGATTCCATACTCTTTCAAATAGGGTTTTCATAATCTCTGGCCTAATATTAAGGTCCTTAATCCATTTGAAATTAATTTTTGTGCACGGTGACAAGTACAGGTCCCATTTTAATCTTCTGCATGTGGGTATCCAGTTTTACCAGTACCAATTGTTAAAAATACTGTTAATTTTCCATTGAATTTTTTGCAGGCCTTTATCAAAGATAAAATGGCTATAATTCTGTGTGCTTCTATCTGGGTCGTCAACCCTTTTCCATTGTTGTATGTGTCTATTTTGGAGACAGTAACAAGCTGTTTTTATTACTATGAATTTGTGATATAGATTAAGGTTTGATACAGTGATACCTTCACCAGGGCTTTAGTTACTCAAGATTGTTATTGAAATTCTTGGCCTTTTGTGCTTCTGTTGATATTGTTTGGTCACTTTATTTAAAGAATTGTTTTGGGAATTTGAATCTGTATATTGCTTCTGGTAAGACGATCATTTCTATGTTGTTAATTCTGCCGATCTAGCAGCATAGGAGGTATTTCCATCTTCTGGAATCTTCTGTAATTTCATTCTTTGGGGTTTTAAGGTTTTCACTGTAAAGATCTCTCGCATCTTTGGTGGAATTTATACCAAGGTATTTCTTTTTTAGGGGTTATAGTAAATGGGTTGTTTCTCTTAGGACTTTTTCACTATTTTCATCCTTGGTGTATAAGAAGGCCACTGATTTTTGCACGTTTATTTTGTGACCTGCCACTCTGCTAAACTTCTGTATTAGTTTCAGCAGTTTCCTGGTGGAGTTTTTGGGATCTCCCATTTATGTGAGATCATATCATCTGCAAATAGAGATATCTTGACTTCCTCTTTTCTGCTTTGAATCCATCTTATCTCCCTCACTTCTCTTATGTCTCTAGTTAAGATTTAAAGTTCAATATTGAATAAAAGTGGTAAGAATAGATAGTAATGTTTAGTTCCTGATCTAAGTGGGAATACTTCAAATTTTCTCAATTAAGTAAAATCCTTGATGTTGGCTTGCTGTACTCATCTTATGTTATGTTGATGTAAGTTCCTTCAATTCCAACTGTCTCTATGGTCTTGATCATAAAAGGATGTTGGATCTTGTCAAAAGCTTTTTCTGCATCTATGGAAAGTAGCATGTGGTCTTGGACTTTGGACAGATTTCCATGATGGATAATATTTATTGATTTGCATATGTTGAAACAATCTTGTGTTTCTGGGACAAAATCTACTCAATCACAATGAATGATCTTTTTGATATTTCTGAATGAGATTTGCTAAGATTATGTTGAGAATCTTTGCATTTATGTTTATCAAAGAGATTGGCGTGTAGTTTTCTTTTTTAAGTGTACCTTTATTAGTTTTGGGGATTAGTATGATATTAGCTTTGTAGAATGAATTTTGATGTGTTCCTACCCTTGCTATTTTTTTTGAAATAGTTTTAAATAGTTATAGGAATACTTACATAATTCAAAACTACATGATTCCATTTAAAAAGTTGTGCTTACTCAAGAATTCATTTATTTGTGTTATCAAATTTCATGGAGTATAAGCTTTTGAAATATGATCTTAAAATTCTCTGAATTACTTGAATATCCATTGTGATAATTACACTTTCATCATTAATTTTGTTAATTTAGGATTTGTCTCTCTTGATTTTGGTGAATTTAGCTAGAGGTGTACCAATCTTATTGGTTTTTTCAAAGAACCAGCTATTTGAATGGTTGATTCTTTTTATCATTTTCCTTATGTCAATTTCAGATATCTCTCTCCTGTTTCTGCTAATCTCTCTCTTCTACTGCTTTTGGGATTGAGTTGGTCTCTGTCTCTAAAGCTTTTAAGCCCATTGCTAAGTTATTAACTTGCAACATTTCTATTTGTTTGATATTGACATTGGGAGATCTAAACTTACATCTTAGGACAGCTTTCATTGTGTCCCAGATTTTGATATGTTGTATTTTCATTTTCGTTCACTTCTAGGAATTCTTGAATTTCCTTTATGACTACTTGATGAACCCATTTCTCATTTAGCCTCATAGTGTTTATTTTCAAAGGGTTAGTGTATTTTCTGCTGTTTGTTGTGTTGTGGGTGTCAAGCTTTAAACCACGGTCGTTTCACTCGGTACAGGCTATAATTTCAACTTTCTTGTGTATGTAAACATTTTTTTATTATTTATTCAATTGTGCGTGTGTGCATATGTATGTGTGCGTACACATGTGTGTGTGTGTGTGTGTGTAGAACCACGGACGAATTCGGGAACCACCATGGACGCCTCCAACTCCCTCTGCCCCGGGATTCACAGGCTCGGCCCTACCAGGGCCAGAAGTGCAGGCCGCCCCCGCTTCCGCCTGGCATCTATACGTGGGATCTGGGATCCGAACTCAGGACCTTCCGCCTGCAAGGCAGAGGCTTAACCCCTGAGCCACCTCTACAGCCTGTATGTGAACATTTGTTTTGTGTTCTAGTATGTGATATATTATGGAGAATGTTCCATAGCATGCTGAGGAAATATGTATTCCTTAGTACTTGGATGGCTAATTCTACAGAGATTTGTGTGGTCGATTTCAGTAAGTGTTTGGTTTAATTACAATGTGTCTCTGTTGAGTTTTGGCCTACTGATCTATCCCATGTTGAGAATGCAGTATTGAAATCCCTGAGTTTAATCCTTTCAGGATTGATTTCTTGTTTTAGATGGTGTAGTGTTTGCTTAATGAATGTGAAGGAGCCCACATTAGGTGTGTATATTTTCAGTACTGGGAAATCTTCCCGGCGCATTGTTCATGTGACTGAATGTAATTTCGTTCTGTATCTCTTATGATTTTCTTTGGCTTGAAGTCCACTTTGTTGGATATTATAATTGCTACCCCTGCTTGTTTCCTTATTTCATTACCTTACAGAATTTTTGACGAGCCTTATTTTTTAATATTTATTTCCGCTCATACAAACTTAATAGGTACACCAGTCCCCTCCCTTCCTCCACACCTCCTTGGACCCCCTAGTTCCCTCCTCCTTTTCCCCTTCATTTCCCCCCTCCCTCCCGATCTCCCAATGCCTCCTCCTCCCCATCCCTGGAACATCCTTTAATGCATATGTCAAACTTTCCTCTGGGCCCTCCTCTCCGATGAGGTATAAGGACTCAGTAGAACTTCCTAGAACTCTTTCTTGTGTTCTCCATAAGTATGGGAACACTATTGTGGCTGTTAATCCTTAGCTTCTAAGGATCCTAGTGCCTTTAGTCCAGGCTAGACTTTGAGGAGTCAATCATGTGTTGGTCATTGAGCAGGTCATGCAAAGTCTTATTATGATTGCTTTGGATCTAACTTGTGTGGAGTTTCTTGCCTATCATTGCTCCTCCCCATCCTTGTGCTGCTAAAGTCTTACCGCCCCCTCTTCCGCAAATTTCCCTGAGCTTCAGGATGGGGAGAGATTAGGCTGTCCTGGTTCAAGGTGGTTGATACAGAGACTCTGATGTTCTGAATTATGGTTTATTGATTTTTTTTTCAGTTTTGCTGGTCTTGCAATGCCCTTCGCTCCATCCTGATGGTATTGTATGTAACAACCTGGCCAGAGATAAAAAGCTGTTAAAACAGAGTCTTATTATAAGAGTATATTCAAAGGTAGATGGAATAAAATTAGGAGACCGGGTAAGGGGGGTTCAGTCTCCCATTTGCACAATGGTTATTTTCTATCTGCCAGACTATATGCCCTCCCTATCTGGTGAGATCATATGCCATCGGTTGCAAATGATCAGGAAAGAAAGTCTGTGAACTTAACCAGATATCTCATTACTTACTTGATGATAATAGGCCATGATGTTGGCTTATTTTCTATGCTGTAACATGATCTCCCTCTCTCCTTGTTTTTGGTGTGGCCCTCCTTCCCTTTCCCTCCTGTTTATAAACTTTCCAATTACTATGAGTATTACAGAGATTTATCTTTGACTGTGTCTCTAAGTGGGTTCGGTATTAGGATCCACCTATTAGGGAGTACATACAGCGGTTAATTTTCTGTGTCTGAGATACTTCACTCAATATATTTTTTTAATACCATCCATTCCAGCCATTTATTTTTAGAATGTGCCTATCTTTTGTGATGAGACATTTTTCCTGAAGGCAGCAGATGCATGGGTTTTGATTTCTAATCCATGTTTTTAACCCATATCTTTTAATTGGTGAGATAATTACATTGACATTTAGTGTTATAATGGAGAAATTACTTTAAATTCCTGACATTTTTTGTGTTTAGTGGATTTCATAAGTATATTATTAAGCATGTAGTGCTATACTTACCTTCTGTCCTCCTGGATACACTTGTTCTTTTCAACAAGCTTGAGTATCTTTTATAGCATTTTTGAAGAACTGGTTTGGTATTCACATAAGCCTTCACCATGTCTTTATGGTGGAAAATTTTTCTTTCACCCTGGATCTTGATAGATAGTTTTGATGGGTATATCAGCCTGGATTGACATTTGTGCTCATTCAATACTTGAAGTAGGTCTCTCCAAGCTCTTCTGTCTTTTAGTATTTCCACTGAAAAAATCTTTAGTGATTTCGGTAGATTTACCTTTAAAAGTGACAATTTTTTTTTTCTCCTGAAGCTCTTAGCAAGTTCGGTTTGTCCTGTATGTGTAATTTTTTAATATTATTTGCTGTGGTGAGTTTCTATTTGGTCATATTTGTTTGGGGTGCTATGTGTCTCTTTTATTTTGATTGACATTTCCTTCTTTAGATGTGAAAAGTTTTCATTTATTACAATTTGAAAATTTTCCTCACGTGGTATTTTGGGATTCTTCTTCTGGTATTCCATAAATGCGCATGTTATGCTTCTTCAAGATGTCCATTACTCTTTTTTTTATTATTATTTATTCAACTGTGCATATGCGTGTGTATGTGCCCGCACGCATGTGTGTGTGTGTGTGTGTGTGTGTGTGTGTGTGTGTAGAACCACGGACGAATTCACGAACCACCATGGACGCCTCCACCTCCTTCTGCCCCGGGATTCACAGGTTCCGCCCTACCAGGACCAGAAACGCAGGCCGCCCCCGCTTCCGCCTGGCGTCTATACGTGGGATCTGGGATCCCAACTCAGGACCTTCCGCCTGCAAGGCGGAGGCTTAACCTCTGAACCACCTCTCCAGCCCCAAGATGTCCATTACTCTTGAGATGGAAGTTTTTTTAATGACTCCCTTTCTATATGCTCATTCCCATAGAGCAATGCTGATAAAAATAGAACTCAATAAAATGTATAGATATTATTTCAATGACATTTCAATAAATAAGCAGGAGCATATGTTCCATGTAGATGATGATATCTATAGAGCTTTGGGATCACTGATCCTGAGATCTTTAAGATTGATAATAAAATTGTTCCCCCCTCCTTTATATGGAAAGGTAGGAATATTTCTTTGTTTATACTATCATGTAAGTACACAGGCAGAGGAAACATAAAAATGATTATGGCAAATGGACTTCACCAGTCAGAACAAGATTTCCCTATGAAATTCAATTATCGCATCAAATAATTATGCATCTTAAGGTTGGGTTTTGTCTTTCTGCCCCGAATCTGGATCCTGACCCGAACTGACTCACTGCTCCTCAAGTAAGGCACTTAGACCATGCTTCAAGCTCCAGGTCATCTGTATGCTGCACTAACCACTTTGCTTTTCTGCCCTAGATCAGGACCAGGGTTAATTCCCTGCTCTTCAGTTAAGCCCTTAGATCACATCCCAGGCTCCAGGACATCTGTGTGCCTCACTACTAGTTAGCCTGCCTCTCTGGTACTGGAGAAGATCTCTCAGAATCACCCTAAAGCTCAGGTCATCTGTGCACCCCACTAGTAACCAGCCTGTTTTTCTGGTTCTTTGGAAGGTCTGTAGGCCATGTCCAAAAACCCAGGTTTTCTTTACTCCCCCACCAGCCACTCAGCTTTTGTGCCCTCAAACCATACTGGGGCAGACTCCCTGCTTCTTAGAATTCAACAGAGTCCAGTAAAAACCAAAGCAAAGGGATAGAAGCCAAAACCATTCATATGAAATCTTCTATAATCATCCTGTCATATGGGACAGATTCTTCACATCCAGCTCTAAGATAAATAAATCATCTTTACCATCACATTCCTTTCAATTATTACTCACTGTAGCTTAACATTTCCATTTAGCTATCCAAAAACCCATATAACCTCACATATCACCAAGGAAGTAAGCTATAAAGTGCATTACCATACTAATCTTCAATCCCTGTCTAATACACTCTACTTAGTTGATGTACTAACACTTCAATAGTCTCATGCAGGAAATAATACCAATACCAAACAAGCATACCCAACTCCAAGACAACATTAATATAATTGCTCAAGTGTAGTAATACTGTCTAATTCAGTCCAACAAAAACACACAAAAACAAAAAGAAGTTCTTAAGAGATCAAACAAGAATGCCCAGGTCACAGCACAAATCCATGAGAAACAAAAACCAAGACGACAACTCTTATACCTAAAGAAGGAACACCATAATAATGGAATCCAACCTGAACAAACTGACAGAAAATAGCCAAAAAAGCCACACCCAAGATAATGAATTTCAAGGCCTGATCTTTACTATGATCAAAATAATAAAAGGTATTTAAAATACCACACCTGAGGAAAATTTTCAAATTCTCATAAAGGAAACTTTCTACATCTAAAGAAAGAAAGGGCCATCCAAATAAAAAAGGCATTCCCACCCCAAACGGGAATTTCCAAAATAGAAACCTGCCACGGCAAATAATAGGCAAAACACTATACATACAAGACAAAGAGAATGTGCTGCCATTTTCAAGAGAAAAAAAGAGTCTCTTTTAAAGGTTAACATATTAAAATAACAAATGACATTTCCAGCGGAAACATTAAATGTGAGAAGCACTTGGAGAGACATAGTTCAAGAATTGAAAGAGCACAAATGTCAATCCTGGCTGATATACCCATCAAAAACACACTAACCTTTAGAAACTAAACACTGTTATGCTGAATGAGAATTAGGTTCAGGAAGAAATCATTAAGAAAATCAAAGATTTCCTAGAAGCAAACGATAATGAAAATACAACATGCTAAAATATGTGATACAATGAAAGCTGTCCTAAAATGTAAGTTTATAGCTCTTAATGCCTCTATCAAAAACCTAGAAATATCACAAATAAACAACTTAACAATGCAGTTTAAAGCTTTAGAGACACAAGAGCATTCCAATCCCAAGTGCAGTAGATGAGAGGAGATTAGTAAAGTCAGGGGAGAAATATCCAACATTGAGATAAGGAAAATGATACAAAGAATCAACCAGTCGAAAAGCTGATTGAAAAAATCAATAAGATTCATTCACCCTTAGATAAACTAACCAAAATCAAGAGAGAGAAAACACAAATTAACATTAGAAAAGAAAATGAAGTTATCATAACTGATACACAAGAAATTCAGAGAATTATTATGTCAAATTTCAAAAACTTATACTCCATGCAATTTGATAATACAAAAGAAATGGATTAATTCTTGAGGAAGCACAACTCGCCTAATTGAATCAAGAAGTTGTGATTTACTTAAATAGTCCTATAAAAATGAGGAAAGTGATGAAGAAATCACTCTTCCCACCAAAAAATGTCCTGGGTCAGATGGATTCAGCACAAAATTTTACCAGATATTTAAAGAAAAACTAACACCACTACTCATTAAACTGTTCCATAAAATAACAAAGGAAGGAACACTTGCAAGTTCTTTCTATGAAACTAATATCCTACTTATTCCAAAACCTAATAAAGATACACTGTATAAAGAAAATTATAGGCCAATCTCTTGGATGAACACAGATGCAAAGCTTCCCAACAAAATTTTAGCATATCGGATTCAAAAACATATCAAAAAATAATTCTCTGTGATCAAGTATGTTTTAATCCAGGCACAAATTTTTGGTTCAACATAGGCAAATTAATAAATATAAACCATAATATAATCCAATCCAAAATCCAAGATAATATGATACTTTAGGTAGACACAGAAAAAGCTTTTGACAAGCTCCAACAGCCTTTTATGATCAAAACCCTAGAGAGTGTTAGAATGGGAGAAACTTTACCAACATAATGAAAGGTGTATACAACAAGCCAACAGCAAGGATTATACTCAATGGGGAAAAACTTGAAGCATTCCTGCCTCAATCAGGAAGTAGACAAGGCTGTCCACCTTCACCACTTATATTTGATATTGTACATGAAGTTTTAGCTGGAGCCACAAGACAAGAAAAGCCAATAAAAGGGATAGAAATCAGCAAGGAAGAAGTATCTCTATTTACACATGACATGATCCTATACCTTATTGATGCTATAAACTCCACCAAGAAACTCCTTGAACTAATATATAAGTTGAACAGAGTGGCAGGATACAAATTAAACATGAAAAAACAAGTGACCTTCCTATACACCAAGGATAAAAAAGTGATAAACTTCAAAGAAAACAATCCCATTTTTGACAGCCCCTAAAGAAATGAAATACCTTGGTATAAATCTAGCCAATGAATTAAGAGATCTTTATAATGAAAAATTTAAACCGTAAAGAAATAAATTATATAAGATGCCAGAAGGGGGAAATTCCCTCAATGCTCCTAGAAAAGAATGGCAAAAAAAGACCATCCTCAGCTCCCCAAGTGAGTGAGTGAGAGAACCCGTCACAGCCAGGCCCCCCACCACGGAGCCCCCGCCTCCCGGCAAGCACCCAGGCCTACTCTGGCTTGGCTTGGGCCTTGCCCCGGATGACCCCAGCCCCCTTCGCACCGAACCGCCAGCTCCCCAGGTTAGTGAGTGAGAGAACCCGTCACCCCAGCCCCCCACCACGGAGCACCCCACCTCCCGGTGAGCACCCAGGCCGGCTCTGGCTTAGTCTGGGCCCCGCCCTGGATGACCCCAGCCCCTCGCATCCTCCCACCCCCACACACCTCCGCCGGCCCACCAGGTCCCAGGTGAAGAATTCTGCCATCAACATTAGACCCTTTGCCCGCCCGGCGCAACCGGGACCTACACACCTGGTCCACAGAAGACACACTGCTACTCAGATTTCAATAGAGTCCAAAGGAAACTCAAGCAAAACTCTAAAGAACAAATGGAACACAGGCCATACATCTGGACTCCACTACAATCATTATATCACGTGAGTGAGATTCTTCACATCCAGCCCAAAGATAAGTAAACCTTTTTTTTTTCCACCTTACTGATCCTTTCTAGTATCAATTGCTGTAGATCAACTTCCTCATACAGCCATCCCAAAAACATACAACTCCAGGGAGTACACCACTCACCCTCACATATCACCAAGATACTAAATCGTAAAAGTGCACTACCATACTAATATTCACCCCCTGGTTACTTAACCTAACTTAACTGATATACTAACAGCCTAATAGCATCATCTAGGATATAACAATAACAATACACAAACATACCCAATCCAAGGCAAGCACTAGTAATAACTGGCTAGTGTAACAATACCAACTACATCAGTTCAGTGAAAAACACACAGAAACTGAATGGTTCTACAAAACAAAACAACAATGCCCAAGTCAAAGTGCAGATCCACGAGAAACAAAACCCAAGAAGACCAAGCTCCCACTGAAAGAATTAATCCTAATGATGGATTCCGACCAGAAGAAATTCACAGAAAATAGCCATGAAAGCCAAACCCAACATAACGACTTTCAGAGTATGATCACTACCATAATTAATACTATGAAAGAGGAAATCTGAGAAGAGTTAAACAACCGTATCAGCCACTTTGAACAGGAACACAACAGGCACTTGGAGGAGTTGAGAAAAACGGTTCAAGAAACAAAAATAGGCATAAATCAGTTAAAACAGTCTCAGACAGAGTTTAAAATGGAACTAAAAGACAAGTTATCTTCAACCCAAAACTCAACAGAGTCTTATCAGCAGAACAAATGAGGCAGAAAATAGAATTTCAGATCTCAAAGACAAAGTGGGAGAATTAACCAGCTCAAGGGAAGAGATTGTTAAAGCCAAAAATATACTGGAGAGGAACATTCAAGAGATATGGGACACGCTGAAGAAGCCTAACATGCGCATTCATGGAATACCAGAACAAGATCCCAAAACACCACACCTGAGGAAATATTTCAATTCATCATAAATGAAAACTTCCCACAACTAAAGAATGAGAGGCCTATCCAAATACAAGAGGCATTTCGCACTCCAAACAGATATGACCAAAATAGAAAATCGCCACGGCAAATAATAGTCAAAGCACTCCACATTCAAGACAAAGAAAAGGTGCTGAGAGCTTCAAGAGAAAAAAAGCAAGTCACCTTTAAAGGTAAACCTATTAGAATAACAAATGACTACTTAATGGAAACAGTAAAAGCAAGAAGAGCTTGGAGAGACATACTTCAAGTATTAAATGAGAAAAAATGCCAACCTAGACTGATATACCCGGCAAAACGATCTGTCATGATTGAAGAAGAAAGAAAAGTTTTCCAGCACAAAGACAACTTGAAGGGATACATGAATACCAAACCAGGACTTCAAAAAATGCTAGAAACGATACTCAAGCTTGAAGAAAAGAACAAGCATATCCAGGAGGACAGAAGGGAAGTATAATACCAACAAAACATAAATATCAAACAACATGCTTACAAAATCTACTAAACATAAAAAATGTCCAGAATTAAAAATAATTTCTCCATTATAACATTAAATGTCAACGGCATTAACTCACCGATTAAGAGACATAGATTACAAACTTGGATTAAAAACCACAATCCAACAATCTGCTGCCTTCAGGAAACTCATCTCACCACAAAAGATAGGCACATCCTAAGAATGAAAGGCTGGTCCAAAATCTTGCAAGCTAATGAAACCAAGAAACAGGCAGGGGTAGCAATTATGCTTTCAAACAAAGTGGACTTCAAACCAAAGAAAATCATAAGAGACACAGATGGATACTACATTTTAGTCACAGGTACAATTCACCAGGAAGACTTCACAATCCTGAACATATATGCACCCAATACGGGCCCCTCCACATTCATTAAGAAAACCTTACAGCATCTAAAGCAAGAAATCAACCCCCAAACGATAATTCTTGGGGACTTCAACACTGCCCTCTCAACATGGGATAGATCAACAGGTCAAAAGCTTAACAGAGACACTTTGGAACTCAATTAAACCCTTAAAGAAATGGACCTTACAGATCTCTCTCGAACTTTTCACCCACGCACCAAAGAATACACATTTTTCTCAGCAGCACACGAAACTTTCTCCAAAATAGATCACATATTGGGCCACAAAATGAATCTACACAAATACAAAAAAGTTGAAATTCTAACATGTGCCCTATCAGACCACCATGAACTAAAGCTGGGCATCCACAACACAACAAACGACAGAAAATACACTAACTCCTGGAAACTTAACAATATGATGCTGAATGAGAACTGGATTCAGGAAGAAATTAAAAAGGAAATTCAAGATTTCCTGAAAGCGAACAATAATGAAAATACAACTTACCAAAATCTCTGGGACACAATGAAAGCTGTTCTAAGAGGTAAGTTCATAGCTCTTAATGCCTACATCAAAAAAAATGGAAACATCAGAAATAAACAACTTAACAATGCAGCTTAAAGCTTTAGAGAAACTAGAGCAATCTGATCCCAAAAGTAGTAGAAGAGAGGAGATTAGCAAAATAAGGGGAGAAATATCTGAAATCGAGACTAAGGAAACGATAGAAAAAATCAACCAGTCAAAAAGCTGGTTCTTTGAAAAAAAATCAATAAGATAGATAAAACCCTAGCTAAATTAACCAAAAGCAAGAGAGAGAAAACCCAAATTAACAAAATTAGAAATGAACATAGAGTTATCACTACTGATACCCAAGAAATCCAGAGAATTATAACATCATATTTCAAAAACTTACACTCTGTGAAGTTTGACAACACAAAAGAGATGGATGAACTTCTAAGTAAACACAACTTACCTAAATTGAATCAGGAAGTTGTGAATTATTTAAATAGTCCTATAACATATAAGGAAATTGAAGAAGTAATCTTAAATCTTCCACCAAAAAATGTCCTAGAACAAATGGATTCAGCACAGAGTTCTACCAGACATTTAAGGAGTTAATAACATCAATACTCCTTAAACTGTTCCATCAAATAGCAAAGGAAGGAACATTACCAAATTCTTTCTATGAAGCTAATATCATTTTAATCCCAAAACCTAATAAAGATTCACTTAAAAAAGAAAACTATAGGCTGATCTCTCTGATGAACACAGATGCAAAGATTCTCAACAAAGTTTTAGCAAATCGGATTCAAAAATGTATCAGTGCCTGGCTTTTCCTTATAAAGCTTTGCTTGTCTAGTGCTCTTTTTGTTATAAAATAGACTGTAGTACACCCTAGTAGGAAAAAAAACTAAATTTAAAAATGAGAAATATATTTTGCTTATTTTTCATAGGAGTAATCCTTTTATACCATGAATATTACAAAAGAAATTTTCAGATTCTGAATATTTCTTTTTTGTAGATTTTTGGAATCATTATGAGTAAAAGTCTGTTACTTTATTTTACTATTTAAAAGATGTTATTTTACCATGTGTTACCAAGATGAAACTGTATGGTAGCTTTTTTGTTTTTGTTTTTGTTTTCTTTGTTGTTGTTTTTGTTTTTTTGTTTTGTTTTTTTATTTCTAGATCGCAGCGGGGAAACTTTTTGCGATTGTACATATCGCTGCAGCATAAAAACTATTAAAAATTGTTTAAAAAAAGAAAAAAGGGAAAACATTTTTAAAAAAACAGTTACACCTTGTTTTCAACGTGTGGCTGAGTGCCTCGATTTTTTCGTGTTTTTGGTGTATTTCTGATTTGTAGATGTGTCCAAACAGTGTGCATGCTGGAGTTCCTTCAAGACAAAAGCAAGCCCAGCTTGGTCTAGGCCATTACCTACCATCCTACCAAAGGCAATATACAAATTCAATGCTATACCAATTAAAATCTCAAAGCAATTCTTTAAGGAAGTTGACCAAACAATCTCAAAATTCATATGGAGGCACAAAAGACCCAGGATAGCAAAAACAATCCTGAGTAGCAAAAACACTACTAGAGGTATTACCATACCAAACCTTTGTCTATACTACAAATCCATAGTTATAAAAACAGCCTGGTACTGGCTCCAAAATAGACACACAGATCAATGGATAAGGATTGAAGACCCAGATATAAGCCCACAAAATTACAGCCATTTGGTCTTTGACAAAGGGGCCCAAAGAATCCAATGGAAAAAGAACAGCATTTTCAACAAATGGTGCTGGCAAAACTGGATCTCCAGATGCAGAAGATTAAAGCTGGACCCGTACTTGTCACCATGTCCAAGACTTAATTCCAAATGGATCAAGGACCTTGATATCAGGCCAGAGACTATAAAAACCATAGTTGAAAGGATAAGGAACTCCCTTGAGCTGATTGGGCTAGGCCAACAGTTCCTAAACAGACATCCAATGGCACAGTCACTGCTACCAACTCTCAACAGTTGGGATCTTGTGAAATTAAAGAGCTTCTGTTCAGATAAAGAGATTGTAACACGAGCCCAAAGGCAACCCACAGAATGGGAGAAAATCTTCACTAACCACATATCTGATAGAGCTCTACTGTCCAGAGTGCACAAAGAACTTAGAAAACTAAACACCAAGGAAACCAATGGCCCAATTAAAAAATGGGCCCTGGAACTTAAAAGAAACTTTACCAGGGATGAAATTAAAATGTCTAACAAATGTCTTAAAAAGTGCTCCACTTCTTTAGCCATCAGGGAAATGCAAATCAAAACTTCCCTGAGATATCATCTCACCCAGGTCAGGATGGCAAAAATCCACAATACAAACAACAAATGCTGGAGAGGATGTGGAGAGAGGGGAACTCTCCTACATTGCTGGTGGGAATGCAGGCTCGTACAGCCACTCTGGCGAGCCATCTGGAGATTTCTAAAGAAATTAAAGATTGAAATGCCATATGACCCTGCAATTCTACTTTTGGGAATAACCCCCCATGCAGCAGAGGTTCACCTCGATAGCACAAGGACGACCATGTTCATAGCAGCATTGTTTACAATAGCAAAGACATGGAATCAACCCAAATGTCCAACAGTTGAAGAGTGGATAAGGAAACTGTGATACATCTATACAATGGAGTACTACTCAGCCATCAAAACTGATGAATTACTGGAATTTGCTGGGAAATGGATGTCATTAGAAACAATTATATTAAGTGAAGTATCCCAAACCCAGAAAATTAAGTGCCGTATGTACTCCCTAATAGGTAGCTTCTAGTACCAAACCCACCCAGCCCACTTTGAGACACTCAAAGGTAAATCTATGTAATTTCTACAGTAATTGCAAGGATTACGAACAGGAGGGATGGGGTTGCAGGGCCACATCAGAAACAAGGAGAGAGGGGACAATGTTACAGCAGAGAAAATAGGCCTCCATTAAGGACTGCAAGTAAGTAATGTGACACCTGGTTAAGTTCACAGATGTTCGTTCCTGATCATTTTCAACTGAGGGGGTATGATCTCACCAGAAGGGGAGGGCATATAGTCTGGCAGATAAAAAGTAACCATTTTGCAAATGGGTGATTGACCCCTCCCTTACTGAGGTTTCCTACTTTTATTACATCTACCTTTGAATGTGCTCTTATAACAAGACTCCAGTTTAACAGCTTTTTGTCACTGGCCAGGGGGAGACATACAGTGTCCAGTAGGATGAAGTGAAGGGCATTGCAGGAGCATCAAAACTGCAAAAGAAAATCAACAAACCACAATCCAGAACTTCAGAGACTCTATATCAACCACATAGAACTAGGCCAGCCTAATCTCCCCCCATCCTGAAGCTCAGGGACATTTGCGGAAGAGGGGGCAGTAAGATTGTAAGAGCAAAAGGATGGGAGGAGCAATAATATGCAAGATACTCCACATAAGTTAGGGCCGAAGCAATCATAATTGGGCTTTGCATACCTGGCACAATGTCCAACACAGTATTGTCCTCACAAAGTCTAGCATCTGCTAAAGGCACCAAGATCCTTGGAGGCAAGGGATTGGCAGCCACAATAGTGTTCCTATGCTTAAGGGGAACACGGGATAGGGTTCAGGGAAATGCTACTGGGTCCTTGTACGTCATCGGAGAGGAGGGCCCAGAGGAGAGTCAGGCATACACAATAAAGGACTCTCTGGGTATTGGGGGCGGGAGGCACTGGGGTATGGGAAGGGAGGAGCGAGGGGAGGGGGAGCAGGCGATTTGGGAGGAGGAGGAGGGAGGGAGGGAACTGGTGTACCTATTAAGTTTGTATGAGCGGAAATAATAAAAAATGTATTAAAAATTTTGTTAAGGAATATATATCTAGAACCAGACCAGCCAAATCTCTCCCCATCCTAAAACTCAGGGAACTTTATGGAAGAGAGGGTGGCAATATTGTAAGAACCTTAAGATGGGGAGGGTCAATGACATACAAGTTTCTCCACACAAGCAGCCAGGATATAGCCACAATGTGATTGGACCTTGTCTGACCTGCACTGTGGCTGACATGTCAACAACCCCCCAAAGTCCAGCATAGATCACAGGAGAGAAGGCTTCAGGAACTAGCGTCCTTAGAATCAAGGGGTTAAACAGTCATAATAGAGTTCCCATACTAGCAGGCAGACAAAGAAGGACTCCCAAGCTATGCCACTAATTCCTGAATCCTCACTAGGGTAGACTACTTAGAAGGAAATTCAGTGCCCTCATAGACGTGCTGTGGATAATGGGAGAGAGAAAGCAGGAAGCACCAAGAGAGGAGGAAGCAAGGAAAGAAGGTGAGAGAGGGGGGAGTAGAGTGGGCAGGGTGAGAAAGTGGAATGGGTGGAACTGTTGCAGTAGTGGGCACAGCAGCAGTGACCATGGCAGTCGCCCAGCCAGGGCTATTCTCGGGACATGACAGGGGTGAGTTCAATGATGCCACTAAGAGACAGAGAGGCACAGGAGACATGTGGGGAAAGATGCTGTCTACTTTATTGTGCAGGAACAAAGGCTTATGTAGGGCAAGCTGGCCAATCCTGCCACTGCCACGTACACAGGTGGCCCTTTCATGGGCCGACCAGACCACAAGTTCCGACTGCTATTCTAAAGCATTTACCAACAGGGAAATTGCATAGAGGCACTAGGAGTTTTGCTTGGAGTGGGCCAAATCACCATTAAGTGTGCTTAACTGGCTTGGGAACAGAATGGCTTTTGCTCACTCTACAGCCTGGCCACAGCAGTCAACAAAGCCTGGACTCCATGCTCACCTACAGGGGACAACAAGAGGGAAGGGAGGGGGAAGGAAAAGAAGGGGGTTACCTATTGAGCTTGCATAACTAGGCAAAAAAATAAAAATGAAGGGTGTCACAGAGGCAGCAGGAAGCAGGAGTGGATGCCATCTGCATTAGATGGATATTGATCCAGGGATGGCAGTGTGTTAGCCAGAAAACTGGAGGCACAGGAATGAGCTAATACTCGGGAAGCATGGTCCAGGCCAAAGGAAGGGCATGTGCAAAGGCCCATGAGGCTAGACTGTGGCCCAAATGTTGGAAGAACATGAACGGGCATAGCTTGAGCAGTTGGTGGGGCAAGTCATATCAGGAGGGCCATCTGAGGCACTGGGAGCACTTTGTGGGTTGGTTCGAGAGAGCTATTAGCCCTGGGAGGCAGTGGGCAAAGAAGATCAAATCCAAACTCCACAAAGGTAGGCTGACTGCATTGCTCACTGTTGCCATCTGGTGGCAGTTTGGGGAACAGCCGGCAGAGAATGAAACTGTTTCTCTAGTTACAAAGATAAGAAGTAACCATTTTGCAAATGGGTGATTGGCCCTTCCCTCACTGTGGTTTCCTACTTTTATTACATCTACCTTTGAATGTACTCTTATAACAAGACTCTAGTTTAACAGCTTTTTATCTCTGGCCAGGAGTGAAATACAATACCCATCAGGATAGAGTGAAGGGCATTGCAGGAGCAGCAAAACTGCAAAAGAAAATCAACAAACCACAATCCAGAACTTCAGAGACTCTATATCAACCACCTAGAACTAGGCCAGCCTAATCTCTCCCCATCCTGAAGCTCAGGGACATTTGCGGAAGAGGGGGGCGGTAAGATTGTAAGAGCAAAAGGATGGGAGGAGCAATGATATGCAAGATACTCCACATAAGTTAGGGCCGAAGCAATCATAATTGGGCTTTGCATGCCCTGCACAATGTCCAACACACTACTGACTTCACAAAGTCTAGCATCTGCTAAAGGCACCAAGATCCTTGGAGGCAAGGGATTGACAGCCACAGTAGTGTTCCTATGCTTAAGGGGAACATGAGAAAGGGTTCAGGGAAATGCCACTGGGTCCTTGTATGTTATCGGAGAGGAGGGCCCAGAGGAGAGTCTGGCATGCACATTAAAGGACTCTCTGGGGATTGGGGGGGGAGGCATTGGGGAATGGGGAGGAAAGGGTGAGGGGAGGGGGAGCAGGGGGCTTGGGGGGAGGAGGAGGGAGGGAGGGAACCGGGGTACCTATTAAGTTTGTATGAGCAGAAATAATAATAAAAAATGTTAAAGGATAAAAAAAAACAAAGAGCTATGCTGCTTCCTACTGGGCCTGAAGTGTAGACAGGGGGCAGGCAAGACAGCACTGGACTTACAAGGAAGAAGTCATGCAGGACTCACCAACCCATGGAGATTGTTAGCAGCCAGCAAAACTTGGGGATGAGGTGGAGGTCTCGGACTCTCTGATGTTGGTGGGGAACCTCTGACCATAGTTATAAGAGAAAGAAGCTGGGATTGGGGTTGTAGTTCAGAGTAGAGAAGTTCTGGGTTCCAGAAAGGGGAAGATGGTGAAAGGGAGAAAGAAGGAGGGAGAGGGATGAAGGATGATAAAAGACGAGGAAGAGAAGAAGAAAGAAGAGGGAGGAGAAGGAGATAGAAGAGGACAAAGAGGAGGGGATGAAGGAGGAAGAGATAGGAGAGGAGGAGGGAATGAAGGAGGAAGAGATGGGAAAGGAGGGAAATGAGGAAGAGAAGAAAGGAGGAGGACAAAGAGCAAGGGAAAAAAGGAGGAGGAAAAGGAAAAAAGGAAGAAGAGATGGAAAAGAGGAAGAAGAGGAGGTTGAGGAGGAGAGGAGGAGAAAGAGAAAGAGGAGGAAGAGGAAGAAGAGGAAGAGAAAGAGGAGGAGGAAGAGGAGGAAACAGAGATGAGTACATGTGCCCTTGAAGACACAAAAAATAGATTAGGCAGGGGTTGAAGAAATGACTTGGATGTTAAGACTCTGTTTCACTAACAGAAGGTCCTGAATTACCATCCCAGGTACCACATAAAAATAACAAGTGGAAATATCAGTGGGCTGCACTTCTGGTCCTGGAAGGTGGCACCTGGAGAATCTGAGAGCAAAGGAAAAAGGAGATAGAAGTAATGTAGGATGATTCTTGAGTCACCCTTGATCTTCCACAGGGATACACGGTGCCCTCTGATACACACACACACACACACACACACACACACACACACACACACACAAACACACACGCATAAAAAAATGGACTATCCAGGGGCAAATGGATCAATGTGAGGAGTCATTATTGGAAGAGTGTTGAAGCAGTTGCAAAGCCCTGGCATCCATCCTCAGCACCACACACACAACTCAGAGACACATGGTTGAAAGTCATCCTCAGCTACATAAGTTCAAGGGTCGTCCTCAGCTATGTAAGTTCAGAGCCAGTCTGGGCTCCCTGGAGCAAAGCAGAGAGGAGTTTTGTGGTGAAAGGCCAAAAGGGAGGAGGAGGAACATGGAGGGAATGGGTGCTGCCACCTGTCAGAGGGAAGGCATTGCCAGAGGTGGGGGTCAAGGACATTCTGCAGGACCCTGTTTCTGACAGGCTTAACAGTTGCCCTATGAGACAGCTTGACAGAGTTGTCTGGAGTCTAAGGGGAGGCAAACCCCAAAAAGGACCATGGGAGAGTAGACATCCCCTTGGGATTCATGGTGGAGAAAGGCCAGGGAGAAAACATGTGTGTTCTATAAATAAAATGTGTGTGTATGTGTGGTGTCTAGTTGAAGAGCCAGGGGCAGTGATACTGGGGAGCCATAGAAGTTTTGGGAACATTCAAGTTAGTCACAGAGCTTAGTGAAACTCCTTTATCCCTCCATCGCAGGATCATCTACACCACAATCTTTGACTCCATCAAGAACTCTGGCCACTTTCCCCCACCCACCCAGGATGCCCGCAGTCCAGGCAGGATACACTTCACCCTAGGTAACCCACTAGTCCCAGCTCCTCCCACCAGCCAGTATGAGCAGGCACTGCCCCAGGCCAGGGAGGACCCCTGGGCCACTCCCCAGCTCTACAGGGAAATCGCACTCACCACCAGCACCTCTCTCCTTCCCCTACCCACCTGGGTTGCATGCAGTCTATCCAAGAAACACTGTGCCCTAGGTAAGACATCTGGGTCACTCGCCAGCTCCACAGGTCAATTACTGCCACCACGAGTCCCAGCTCATCCTAACAGCCAGTCAGAGCATGCGCCACTCTAGGCCAAATAATTCAGTTCAGTCAAGAACATGAAGAAATTGAAAGAAGGTCTTAAGAGATAAAACGACAATGCCCAAGTCAAAGTGCAAATCCATAAGAAACAAAACCCAAGAAAACAAATCTCCCACTGAAGGAATTAGCCCCATAACGATAGACTCCAACCAGAACAAATTCACGGAAACTAGCCAAGAAAGCCTTACCGAAGATAAGGACATTCAAAACATGATCATTATCATGATCAATATTATGAAAGAGAAAATCCAGGGGAGTTAAATAACCACATCAAACACTTTGAAGAGGAACACAACAGACAACTAGAGGAGTTGAGAAAAACAGTTCAAGAAACAAAAATAGGCATAGAGCAGTTAAAACAGTCTCAGAGTTTAAAATCAAACTAAAAGACAAATTATCTTCTACCCAAAACTCAACAGAGAGTCTTAGCAGAACTAAGGAAGCAGAAAATAGAATTTCAGACCTTGAAGACTAAGTGGAAGAATTAACCAGCTCAATGGGAGATTGTTAAAGCCAAAAAGATACTGGAATGAAATATTCAAGAGATATGAGACACCCTGAAGAAGCCTAACATGTGCATTCATGGAATACCAGAACAAGAATTCCAAAATATCACACCTGAGGAAATTTTTCAAACTATCATCAAGGAAAATTTTACTCATCTAAAAAAGAGAGGCCCATCCATATACAAGAGGAATTCTGAACCCCAAACAGATATGACCAAAAAAAAACTCACCATGGCAAATAATAGTTAAATCACTCCATATTCAAGATAAAGAAATGGTGCTGAGAGTTTCAAGAGAAAAAAAAGTCACTTTTAAAGGTAAACCTATTAAAATGACAATGGAAACAGTAAAAGCAAGAAGAGCTTGGAGACATGTACTTCAAGTATTGATTGAGCAAAAATGTCAACCCAGGCTGATATACCCCGCAAAACTATCCATCATGATCGAGGGAGAAAGATAAATTTTCCAGCACGAAGACAACTTGAAGGCATACATGTCCACCAAACCAGGCTTTCAAAAAATGCTAGAAATGACACTCAAGCTTGAAGAAAAAAAACAGGCATATCCAGGAGAACAGAAGGCAAGAATAATACCACCAAAACCTAAAAGCGAAACAATACACTTCTAAAAGCTACTAAACATAATAAATGTCTGGAATTAAAAATAGTTTCTCCATTATAACATTAAATGTTAATGGAATTAACTCACCTATCAAGAGACAGAGATTACAAACTTGGATTAAAAATCACAATCCATCAATTTTCTGCCTGCAGGAAACCCATCTCACCACAAAAGATAGGCACATCCTAAAAATAAAAGGCTGTTCAAAATTTCTGCAAGATAATGGAACCAGAAAACAGGCAGGGGTAGCCATTATGCTACAAGACAAAGTGGACTTCAAACCAAAAAAAATCATAAGAGACACAGATGGATACTACCTTTTAGTCACAGGTACAATTCACCAGGAAGACTTCACAATACTGAACATATATGCACCCAATATGGGTGCCCCCACATTCATTAATCAAACCATTAATCAGCATTAATTCATTCATTAATCAGCATCTAAAGCAAGAAATCAACACCAAAATGATAATTCTTGGGGATTTCAACACCGCCCTCTCAACATGGAATAGATCAACAGGTAAAAAACTTAACACAGACACTTTGGAGCTTAATCAAACCCTTACTGAAATGGACCTTACAGATCTCTATCTAACTTTCCATCCACACACCATAGAATACACATTTTTTCCAGCAGCACATGGAACTGTCTCCATAATAGATCACATATTGGGCCACAAAACGAATCTCCCCATATACAGGAAAGTTGAAATTCTAGCCTGTACCCTATAAGACCACTATGGTATAAATGGAAACATCAGAAATAAATAATTTAGCAATGCAGCTTAAAGCTTTAGAGACACTAGAGCAATCCAGCCCCAAAAGCAGTAAAAGAGAGGAGATAAGCAAAATAAGGGAGAAATATCCAAAATCGAGATTAGGAAAATGATACAGAAAATCAGCCAGTCAAAAAGCTTGTTCTTTGAAAAAATCAATAAGATTGATACACCCATAGTAAATTAACCAAAAGCAAGAGAGAGAAAACCCAAATTAACATTATTAGAAATGAAAATGAAGTTATCACTACTGATACCCAAAAAATTCAGAGAATTATAGCATCATATTTCAAAAACTTATACTCTGTGAAATTTGACAACATAAAAGAAATGGGTAAATTCCTAAGTAAATACAACTTACCTAAATTAAATCAGATAGTTGTGAATTATTTAAATAGTCCTATAACATATGAGGAAATTGATGAAGTAATCTCAAATCTTCCCACCAAAAAATGTCCTGGACCAGAAGGATTCAGCACAGAGTTCTACCAGAACTTTAAGGAGCTAATAACACCAGTACTCCTTAAACTGTTCCATCAAACAGCAAAAGAAGGTACACTACCAAATTCTTTCTATGAAACTAATATCGTCTTATTCCAAACACTTAATAAAGATGCACTTCTAAAAAAGAAAACTATAGGCCAATCTCTCTGATGAACACAGATGCAAAGATTCTCAACAAAGTCTTATCAAATTGGATTCAAAAGCATATCAAAAAGATCAGTAATGATGATCAAGTAGGCTTTATCCCAGACACACAAGGTTGGTTCAACATATGCAAATCAATAAATGTAATTCACCATATAAAATAATCCAAAGTCCAAGACCACATGACACTCTCCATAGATGAAGAAAATGCTTTTGACAAGATCCAACAGCCCTTTATGATCAAAACCCTAGATACAATTGGAATGGAAGGAACTTTTTTCAATATAATAAAAGCTGTATACAACAAACCAAGAGCAAAGATTATACTCATGGGGAAAAACTTGAAGCATTCCTGCTTCACTCTTACCACTTCTAATCAATATTGTACTTGAAGTCTTAGCTGAAGCCGTAAGATAAGAAAGTGACATAAAAGAGATTCAAATTGGCAAGGAAGAAGTCAAATAATCTCTATTTGTAGATGACATGATCTTATACCTGAGCGATCCTAGATACTCCACTAGGAAGCTCCTGGAACTAATACAGAAGTTTCGCATGGTGGCAGGATACAAAGTAAATGTAAAAAAATTAGTGGAGTTCCTATATGCCCAGAATGAAAGAAGTGAAAAAGTCCTGAGAGAAAAAATCCCACTTACTATAGCCCCTAAAAAAGCAAAACACCTTGGTATAAATCTAACCAAGTAGAAATTGCAGAAGACACAAGAAAGTGAACAGACCTCCCATGTTCCTGGACTGGCAGAATCAACATCATAAAAATGACCATCCTACCAAAGGCAATATACAAATTCAATGCTATACCAATTAAAATCCCAAAGCAATTCTTTTTTTTTAAATTTTTTTATTTATTCAGTTGTGCATGTGCGTGCATGTGTATGTATGTATTCAGTTGTGCGTGTGTGCACATGTATGTGTGCGTGTATGTGTGTGCGCATGTGTATGTATGTGTGTGTGTGTGTATGTGTGTGTAGAACCACAGACGAATTCGGGAACCACCATGGACTGCCTCCACCTCCTCCTTGTTTACTCTGCCCCGGGATTCACAGGCTCCACCCTACCAGGACCAGAAACGCAGGCTGCCCCTGCTTCTACCTGGCATCTACACATGGGGTCTAGGATCCGAACTCAGGACCTTCCGCCTGCAAGGCAGTGGCTTAACCCCTGAGCCACCTCTCCAGCCCCCCAAAGCAATTCTTTAAAGTAATTGACCAAACAATCTCAACGTTCATATGGAGGCACAAAAGACCCAGGATAGCAAAAACAATCCTGAGTTACAAAAACATGGATCCACCTGTTAGGGAGTACATATGACACTTAATGTCACTCCAGGCTGGAGTTATCACCATACCAAACCTTAGTCTATACTACAAATCAAAAGTTATAAAAACAGCCTGGTACTGGCTATAAAATAGACAGACAGATCAATGGATAAGGGTTGAAGTCCCAGATATAAGCCCACACAACTTCAGCCATTTGATCTTTGACAAAGAGGCTGAAAAAATCCAATGGACAAAGAACAGCATCTTCAACAAATGGTGCTGACGAAACTGGATATCCACATGTAGAAGATTAAAACTGGGCCCTATACTTGTCACCATGTACAAGAATTAATTCCAAATGAATCAAGATCATTGCTATAAGGCCAGAAACTATAAAAACCTTAGTTGAAAGGTCAGGGACCTCCCTTGAGCTGATTGGGCTAGTCTAATATTTCCTAAATGGATATCCAATAGCACAGTCACTACAACCAACACTCAACAGATGTGATCTTGGGAAATTAAAGAGATTCTGTTCAGATAGAGATTGTAACTCGAGCACAAAGGCCACCCACAGAATGGAAGAAAATCTTCACTAACCACATATCTGATAGAGCTCTATTATCCAGAGTGCACAAAGAACTTAGAAAACTAAAAACCAAGGAAACAAATGGCCAATTATAAAATGGGCCTTGGACCTTAAAAGAAACATTACCAGGGATGAAATTAAAATGTCTAACAAATATCTTAGAAAATACTCCACATCCTTAGCCATCAGAGAATTGCAAATCAAAACTTCCCTGAGATATCATCTCACCCCTGTCAGGATGGCAAAAATCCACAATACAAACAACACCAAATGCTGGAGAGGATGAGGAGAGAGGGAAACTCTCCTACATTGCAAATTCATACAACCACTCTGGCGAGCCATCTGGCGATTCTTAAAGAAGTTAAAGATTGAAATGCCATATGATCCTGTTATTCTACTTTTGGGAATAACTCACTATACAGCAATAATTCACCTCGATAGCCCAAACACAACCATGTTCAGCATTGTTTACAATAGCAAGTCATGGAACCAACCAAAATGTCCAACAGTTGACGAGTGGATAAAGAAAATGTGGTTCATTTATACAATAGAATACTACTCAGCATCAAAATTGATGAATTAATGCAATTTACCGGGAAATGGATGAAATTAGAAACAATTCTATTGAGTGAAGTACCCCAGACACAGAAAATTAAGTGTCATATGTACTCCCTAATAGGTGGATCCTAGTACCAAACACACTTAGAGATACTCAGAGATAAATCTCTGTAATACCTACAGTAGTTGCAAAGATTATAATCAGGAGGGATGGGGAAGGAGGGCCACACGAGAAACAAGGATAGAGGGGATCATATTAGAGCAAAGAAAATATGCCGCTGTCAAGGACTGCAAGTAAGTAATGAGACATCTGGTTAAATTCACAGACTTTCCTTTCTGATGGGGTATGATCTCACCAGAATGGAGGGGATATAGTCTGGCAGATAGAAAGTAACCATTTGTCAATGGAAGACTTATCCCTCTCACCATGGTCTCCTACTTTAATTCTATCTACCTTTGAATATATACTCTTATAATAAGACTCTAATTTAATAGGCAAGGGGGTGACATCCAATACCCATCAGGGTGGAGCCAAGGGCATCGCAGGAGCAGCAAAACTGAAAAAAAAAATCAACAATCCATTATTCAGAACATCAGAGACTATATCAACCACTTGGAACAAGGCAGTCTAATCTCTCCCCATCCTGAAGGTCAGGAAAATTTACGGAAGAGGGGGCGGTAAGATTGTAAGAGCCTAAAGGTGGGGATGAGGAATAATATGCAAGATACTACACACAAGTTAGGGCGGAAGCAATCATAATAGGACTTTGCATGACCAGCGCAATGACCAACACATTATTGACCCCTCAAAGTCTAGCATGGACTAAAGGCACTAGGATCCTTAGAAGCTAGGGATTAACAGCAATAATATTGTTCCTATACTTAAGGGGAATGCAAGAAAGAGTTCTAGGCAATGCCACTGAGTCATTACACCTCATCAGAGAGGAAGACCCAGAGGAAAGTTTGACATGCATATTAAAGGATGCTCCCGGGATGGGGCAGGGGAGGAGGCACTGGGAGTTAGGCAGGGAGGGAGGAAAAGCAAGGGGAAAGAGGGAAGGGTACAGGGGGTTCCAGCAAGAGGTGGCAGGAGGGAAGGGACCGGGCAACCTATTAAGTTAGTATGAGCAAAAATAAATAAATAAATGAATGGAAAAAAAAGAACTCTGGCCCCTTCTTTGTCTACTACATTTTCAGTACACTCCTGATAACCCTCCAGGTGTTGCCCGTGTACTGGTTCTGCCTCATCCTGCATGTGCCCTGTGGTTTCGTGAAATCAGGTCACATAGGGAGGCCCCCCTGTGGTTAGCTGAGGGCATCTCTCCCTCCCAGTCACAAGCTTCTGCTTGACTTTCATGACATCTTGCCTTAATGAAATAGTGGAAGAAGGGAGGAGGTCTATGCCAGATTACAGTTCTGGTGTGTGTGTGTGTGTGTGTGTGTGTGTGTGTGAGAGAGAGAGAGAGAGAGAGAGAGAGAGAGAGAGAGAGAGAGAGAGAGAGTCCATCATGGCAGAACAAATGTATCACATCCACAGCAAGAGCAGAAAGCCATGTGACATGGTTTGAATGTGAGTTGTCTGCCACGAGCTTGTGCATTGGAATCCTTGGCCATTGTGAATCTTTGGGAAGGTCCTGACTCCTTTAGTCTGTGGTTTGCTGGAGAAAGGAATATCACAGGGAGTGGATCTTGAGCCTGGTGAGCTCCACCCTACTTTCTCTGGTAGTTTGCTCTAACGCCCTGCAGAGGACAGATGGTCCTCCAGCTTCTGCTGTATACTGCTCTGGACTATGTCTCCCCTTGGAACTGTGAGCCAAATAAATCTCCCTTTCTCCACTTAATTTGCTTGTGCTTGAGTGTCGTCTCACAGCAGCAAAGGGAGAAAATGCAGTGCCATCGGGGTGCATGTGCATATATGCTAGCTCTGTCCATTGTCGTTTAATTACAGACACCCTACCTAAGGAATGGCCTCACCCCCATAAAGAGTGGGGGAGCAGTAGCTCTTCTTTATTACTGTGAGACAATGCTCATACTCAAGGGAGAAGGGAAGAGTTATTAGACTTATGGTATATACATATATACACATATTCATATATATACATATACATATATGTATATATATATTCCAATATGGCGTGAATTTCATAACAAAAGGATGGCCTGGAGGCAGAATCGGGAGAATGATTCAGGTCATCACAGCTATCAGGAAGCAAAGAGAAGAAGCAAGAGAGGGCTGCCAATCCTCAAGGCTGGCCCCTGTTGACATGCCTTACTCTAGCCAAGCTCCACCACTCATGTATACTATACCCTCCCCAAACACCATCGCAAGCTAATAATGGAAACCTATGTGCCTTTGTGGAGTTGGGGAAGGGAGGAACTCATATTGAAATCTTGACAGCTTGGTCTTCCCACATCAATTACTCAAATAAGATCATCACTCATTGGCGTGCCCAGGAACCCAGATATCTAAATTCTTCAGCACCCCTTGCCTCCCACTTTTCTGGTACCAAAGTCAACTTGGTCTTTGGATGTAGTGATAAGTCCTTGGCACAAACGCTTTAGTGGAACAAGGGGTTTATTATGCTCATGGATGCAGGTCACATAGTATATTATCAGGAATTGATGGAATGGTCCATACCATACCTGCAGGAAGCACTGAGAGAAGGGCATGCTTTCTGGTTTGCCAGACTGCCAAATCTCTGTCTTATCCACTTGCCCAGGGAACGATTCCCACCCACTGTGGGTTGGGTCTCTGCCCATCAGTTAGACAATCTCTATAGGTTTCCCCAGGGACCTAGGTATCTGGGTGTCAGTAACTACCCATCACATACTCCAAGCTCCTCCTCCTGCTCTGAACTCCTCCTCCCCCTGCGTATCTACAGATGAGAAAGGATGTTCATAGCGATGTGGATGAATCAGACTCCAGTGATGATATGTCCTCTACAGAAGGTTCACAGCTGAAGAAGAGGATGTTACAAGGGTCATGGGCAGCTACCATTAATAGCTCCCGAGGCCGGGCACCTGGCCAATGGACATGTCTCAGCCACGTAGCTGAAGACTGGCAGTGAAGGACTGCCCCCAGCATCACAGAGCTTTGTGGATAGCTGGACTGGAGACCCTTCAGAGAGGTCCTCCCCCAGGGTGGGCAGAGGGCTGATGATCTTTTCCATCCCTTCCCTGCCTTTCCACCCCCTCTTTATTGCCTAATATCCCTTTCACCCCTCTGGGAACCTGGACAAGAGTTTGAAGGAGCAATGGGACTCTACAGCTGGCCGGAGCCCCCTCCAGGCTGTAGCCTGGGGGCTGCAGGGAACCCTTGCTCAAATGTCCAATAAAATTTGAAGAGAGAGGAATTCTCTTCCACCTTCCCTTCCACCTCCGCCTCCTTCCCTGGAGACTCAGACTCAGCCAGGCTGAAACTACTCACATACCAAGCCACTTCCTCCTATTTTGAATAAGGAGTTAGCAACAGCTCTGGCTTACAGGCAAGAAGTCACTGACAAGGTACAAAAATAACATGCAGATTGCAAGCAGGAAGGTGGAAGAGAGAGACCTTTATCTTTTCTTGTAGACCTTTGTTAAAAATCACCTCAAGTCCACCCTCATGTGTGTGTGTAGGGGGGGTTCTCTTTAGATCTCTTCTGAACAGTGAAGGAGACCCCACAGGTGTGGGTAGGTGTAAGATACCACTGGTTTCCAAGAGTGGGGTCACTATTCAAGAAGGATCATGGTGCAAGGGTTTCACCAGTGTCTCAGCTTAACAATTGAGAACTGAGTCTTTAGGCATGCCTGTGAAGATGTACCCATACCATGTGCCTTCAAGATGGGGGTCTGGGGTGATGCCAGTTACACCAGAAATCACAGCCACAACATCCTCGTGTGGTCAAAGAATGTGGCCATCCTGGAGCATGAAGCCAGATGAGATGAGCATTGAGCAAGAGAGAAGCGGAGGCTGTGCTGGGCACTGGGGTCTCCATACGAGACATCAGAAAAGAAATGCTTTGGAGATACAGAACTCAAAACAGCAGCTGCAACCAAACCTCCCGGCATTGGGGACACCAAGGCATGAAGTTCCCTGAGAAACCTGGCGTGCATGGGATGAACAGCAAGACTGTGTCTCAAAGACCAAATGGTGGGCTGGGGAGACAGCTCAGTGGTTAAAATGTTTGCTGTGCAACCCAAGGAATCTGGGTTCAGATCCCCAGGTGCAGTGTAAATACTGTGAGGCAGGCATGGTGGCCTGACTATAATTCCATGCCTTGGAAATCACAGCCTGTGAATCCCCTGAGCGATCTGGCTAACCAGACCATTCCTCCTGGCAAGAGACCCAGCCTCAAAGCAGTAAAGGTGGAAGAGCGATTACGGATGATCCCTGATACCTCGGAGTGCACAAGGATGCACAATCATGTGCACGAACACCTGCAAGCATGCATCCACCCCATGTGCAGACATCCCTACATGCTGGATCCAGCCCCCAGGGTTGGTCATAACACATGACATGACAAAATTTGAGGTTTTAGAAAAGGGGGGGCAGGAGACATTACACCAAGCCTTTAGGCAGAAGGGGAGGCCTGGAGCCTTTCTTCCTGAAACCTTTATTTGGAGACCAGTCACAAGTGATGCTAATGAGGCTCCCTGTGAGCTAAAAAGGGATTCTCCAAGCGATAATGTGAAGAGAGATGGCTCAGGGGTTAAAGTCTTTGCCTCTCAAGCAAAAGAATCTGAGTTCAGATCCCATATCAAAATGCCAGGCAGATGTGGTAGTGACTTATAATTTCAGCCTTGGAAGAAGGGCCCTGAGAAACCACAGAGCAAAACAATAAGGCGTTTGAGCAATCCAGGGTGATTCCTGATGTCTCAAACTTAGGCCTCCACAGGCACACATGGTACCCTGTGGTACACACACACCCCCCGACACACACAGATTCCAAAAGTTACTGAGAAACTTGAGCGACAAAGTGCTGATTATTTTGGCTCATGTGTCCAGAGGAGATACAGAAGGTCATGGGTGACAGAGAGATTCAAGGTGATGGCTGACTGTTAGCTTGCAGCCATATTCAGAAAGAGAGAAGGAGGAGGGGGAGAATGAGAAGAAAAGAGGAGGAGAAAAGGAGGAGGAGAGAAAAGGGATATGACTGAGAAAGAAAAAAATGGAATAGAAAGAAGGAAGGAAGGAAAGAAGGAAGGAAGGAAGGAAGAAGGGAGGAAGGGAGGGAGGGAAGGAAGGAAGGACAGAAGAAAGGAAGGGAAAAAGAAGGAAGGAAAGAAGAAAGGAAAAGGAAGGAAGTGGGGTCAGATTATAAAACCTCAAGGCCCAATCCCCAGCGACATACCTCCTCCAGGTAGGATCCACCTCCTAACGATCCCAAATAGTGTCGTCAGCTGGGAACCAAGTATTCAGTCATAGGAATCTGTAGGAGAAAAATTCACACTCAAACCATACCATAAGTGCACCTAAAATGCCGAGTTGTCAGCACCAACATAAGCTGGGGGTGGTATCTCAGGACTGTAGGGGAGGTCAGAGGTGGGAGAATTTCTGGTGCTCCCTGACCACCTGCCTAGCCCCAGGTTTAGGGAATAAGACAGACAGAGATAGAGCCGGACACCTGACATCCTCCTCCAGCCTTGGAGCCCATGTTCAGGGCCCAGGCTTAGCATCATTGACAAGCAGGGAGGTACCAGGAGGGCGTCATCTAGTTTTGTTATGGTGCAGGTCTGTCTTTGAAGAATAGGTTTGCTGGTGTTCCTATCCTGCCTGCTGCTGGTGGGGGGAGGGGGTCGGTGTTAGCTTTTTCTTTCATGGTTTGATGAATTTATCAACTAATCCATCTTGTTCTGGTGTAGAAATGAAGATCCTCAGTGTCAAAACCAGTCACTCAACAGATCTGGATACTGCCAAAGCATATTTTACTTCTGCAGAAAGTTGTTCAGCCTCTGCAAGTGGGAACAGCAAAGGATACAATGGTTGGACAGTCCACATGATCTGAACTGAGGTACTTTTTGTTTGTGAGGAAAAGGCTTTAACCTCTGAGCATCTACTTAGCCCCCTCTCCCCCACGTGATCTTTTATCCCTAGTGCAGGGTTGTATCTGTCCTTTACCCTCATTGGTTTGAGACTAAACCACACATTCTGTTTCCTGGTTGACTAGCAAACAGACGTTCAATCTATGAAGCTAAGAAGGGATGTAAAACACAGCCTGACAAACTAAGAAATGCACAGCACAGTAGAAGTTATGGACTTTTTTGAAATAGGAGGGGTAAGCAATTCTCAGAAAATTTCCTGATGAAATGGAGGCTTGTATCAGTTGTTCTCTGTTGCTGCTATGAGACACTCAGGCTCAATCAGCTTGAAGGAAGAAAGGGAGAAATATTCAGCTTACCGTTTCAGATGGGAGTTACAATCCTTCACAGTGGGAAAGGCATGGCTGGCTAGTAGAAGCTGAAGGCAGCGTAACTCACTGAAGATATCACGGAGGCCAAGAGCTGCTGCTGCAAGCTCAAGAGCAGATTCACTCACTCCAGCAGGTTGGGGCTAACCTACCTCAAGGTCCACCCTGTGACCGCCTTCCTCCAGGAAGTTTCCACCTCTTAAAGGTGCCAGGACCATCCTGAACTACATATAGAAACACATGAGCCTGTGGGGGGACAAGTCACCCTTCAAACTGGGATAAGGCTGGCACCAACATGGAAGCACTTTGGTTTGATAGAAAAGCCCATTTGCCCACACTGGATGGTTCTTGGGTAGGAGGCTCTATGTTATGCTTCACTCTCATTGCTATGCATGTTCAAGGTATTTGTATCCTCCTGATTTAATTCAAATAGGTCATAGGTATCTAGGGATTTATCCGTTTCTTCTAAATGTTACATTGCTTTTAGAACATACCTTGAAAACGCTTCTGAGTGATTCTCTGGGTTTCATTGGAATCTGTCCTAACCTATCCTTTTTTGTTTGCATTTTTTATTAACTTGTGAGTTCTCTCTTCTCCATACTTTGTCTCATGCGAGTGACAAAATACTTGAAAAAATCAGTGTAAGGAAGGAAACGTCATTTGGGCTCATGGTTCAAGAGTGAGGTCCATCATGGTGGGAACGTATGGAGGCAGGAGCATGAGGGAGCTGGTCACATGGCATCCACAGTCAGGAAGCAGAGTGTGATGAACTCTGGTGCTCAGCTTGCTTTCTTCTTTTTGATCCAGTGCTGGACCCCTGCTCAGGGAATAAAGTCCCCCACATTTAGCGTGGATCTTTTCACCTCAATGAACCCAGACTAGAAATTTCCATTACAAATATGCCCAGGTGATTCTAGATCCAGTTAAATTAGTCAAATATTAACCACCATAACTGGTCGAGGTTTTGTTGGGATAGAAATGTTCAATTTTCCTCAAAGGCACATGGATTTAAACACTTGGTTCCCAGCAGGTGTGATGCTGTTTGAGAAGTGTATGGAACCTTTAGGAGGTGGGACCTTGCTGGAGGTAGGACCTCATTGGTGGTGGTCCTTGAAGTTTTGCTTCCTGTTCTTTCTCTGCTTCCTGATACTCATACAGTATAAGCAGCCTGCCTCCTGTTGTAGTTAACAAACCTTCCACTTATGATACTCATGTGTGTACACAGGATGTGAATATGCAATGGGGACAGGAGAATGGAAAAAGAGATCAGATAGGATAATGGGAAACATGTTGTGTAAATAAGAAATGGGGACTCTGAGGAAGGTGAAGAAAGAGATAAGCAGGAGGTAAGCATCATGGATAAGTGAGATCAACAGGTGAGGGTTTGAGTGAGAACAAAATATATCACTCATGTGCAAAATCCACAATGAAATTTATTACGTTGTATACTTGCTAAAACTTTACAATATATTTAATGAGGTTTACCGTCCTTATGGTATGTCCTATCCCTGAGTCCCTGAATAGAGTTTCTACCTGGTCTTAACAAAATGATGTAGCTCTTAGGAGCAAAGATGCAGCATAACAGGCCTGCACAGGAAGCCAAGATGAAGAAGACCTCCACAGTCACCATGACCTACCCCTTGGTGCTATGGTAGACAGGGAGGAAGGTGATTCACACACGGCAGAATACCAGCACGCTGAAGTTCAGCATTGAAGGTATCAGGCAGGTTCCTGGCCAGGAAAGCCACAGTGAAGCTCTCCAGGGCCAGAGAGCCCAGGTATATCAGGACACAGTAGAAGGCAGTGACTGAGCCCTTGTTGCATATGATGATGATGTGGCCATGTCCAGAGTGTGTATGTGTCAACAAAGAGAGGAGATGTTCTCAACCAGATTCCACACAGAATGAGTTGGATCAGGGTGCGGAAGGAAGTGATGTAGTTTGATGCCCCTGAAACCAGCAGGCACCTCATCTTTCCTCCTGCAGCAGTGAGCTTGAAGGCCAGAATCACAGTGATTGTTTTGGCCAAGACAGTGGACACATCCACAGTGGCAACTCCAATTGCAACCATCTGCAGGATGCAGGTGGTCATATTGGGATGTCCAATGAAGAGCAAGGAGCAGAGAAAAGAGAATTTAAGGGCAATGAGTGGGATGCAGCTGGGAGTGCGGTTATTTGCCTTCACAGTGGGAGTGTCTTGGTGCTTCACAAATATGCCAAGTACAAGGACTGCGAGTGTAGACAAACACAAGGCCATGCAAGCTAGACCCATCCCCAAAGGGTCTTCATAATCAAGAAATGTTACAGTTTTGGGAAAGCATCTGTTTTGTTCTGTGTTGGCATATTAATGGTCTGGACACATCACATATTGCTCCATATCTGCTCAAGAGTTCACTTGACTAGGTTTATGAAATGCTTGAGACAGAGCCCAGGGACTCATGCAAGCCAAATAAACTCTCTATCATCTTTGCCGAATCCCCAGCCCCACCAATAAAAATTTATTCAAAAAGAGATTCAGAAAGTTACCATGGTAGCTATCATTTAGCATGTCACCACTTCTTTTCATAAATCTACTCAGATTTTGAAGGTGTCAGTTATAAAGACAAAATATTCAACAAATTCTAATAGAATGTGTAACAAGAAGTTAAGTCAGCAGAATGCTCTATCATCAATATATTGATCAGAATAACCTCATTGTTCTATTTTGCTTCGGATACCAAAAAAAAGACAACAATGTCAAGTGAATATAACCCATTCTGTATTGGTATATGGAGAAATCTATTGTTTCTTTTTCAGTTCAAGTATATGGTGCTTTGAAGAAACTGATATCCCTTTATATTATTGTTTTAGCAAACTTATGTACTCAGTTACATTGCATTGGCTAAGGTGGGCATGAAGTTAGTGTCTTTTTGAAGTATGTCTTGAGGGATGGAGAGGTTAAATCTTTTGCTGTACAAGCAAAAGGAAGTTAATTTGGATTCCCAGATCCCATGTAAAAAGTTTGGGAGGAAAGGATAGTGGTCTGCACTTCTGGCCCTGGAAGACAGAATCTGGGAAACCCCAGATAAAACAATAAGAAAGAAGATCAATCTGAGAGGATTCCTGATGTCACCCTTGGTCCTCCACAGGCACACACCTCTTTTATGCAGAACCCCACACATAAACACTCCCACACCCTACATACTCAAAATAAAATAAGCCTTTGATGGGAAATATGTCTTGATTTTTAATATAGTGTGTGAATTTATTCCTGAAAGAAAGGCTCTCTGGAGGACTTTCTTTCCTGACACAAACATCTATCATGTTCCTGCCATGACAGAATTAGTATTGTGACAATGTTTACCCTGCTGGGCCTATATATGGATCCAGTGTATCCCCATCAAAATTCAAACAACAGGAATGGGGAGGTCACAGGACCTAGAGGAGAAGCTAAATAGACAGGACAACTAAATACTATCTAAATGATGGTATTTAATCCATAGATTATGGTAGCCCTCAGCCTTTGCATGAGAAGGTCTTTTTTAAAAATTTCTTACACATTTTTTTGCCTAATGATACAATAGGTATCCCCCTCCTCTCCCTCCCCCTCCCTTCCCCATTGTCCCACATTCTACTTTCCCTCCTTCCTCCATCTTCCCCTCACCCTCCTCCCTTCCCCTCACTTGGTGCCTCCCTCTTCCTTTCTCCCATCTCCCAGAGCATCGATTTATGTGTGTGCTGAACTTCCCTCTGAGTCGTCTATACTAGTGAGGGTTCAGGACTCAGTGGCAGAACCTGGTGCCCCTTCTTGGGCTGCCTGCTATTATAGAAACTCTATTATGACTGTTTAACCCTTTGCCTCTAAGGATTCTACTGCCTGAAGCCTTCTTCCCTGTGATCCGTGCTTGACTTTGGGGGTTATTGACATGTCAGCCATTGTGCAGGTCAGGCAAAGTCCAATCATATTGTGACTATGTCCTGGCTGCTGCAGCCCTGACTTGTGTGGAGTATCTACATATCATTGGTCCTCCCCATCTTTAGGCTCTTACAATCTTGCTGCCCCATCTCCTCAAGGTTCCTTGAGCTTTAAGATGGGGAGAGATTGGTCTGGTTTCCAGGTGAATTATGTAGGGTCTGTGCTGTCTGAATTATGTTTGTGAACAGGTCTTGTTTCTATTTTTTTTAGTGGGAGAACTGCTGACTTTTCAGTATGATATAGGAAAATAAACCATTAGGTTGTTCCTAGGTAAAAAAATTGTAGCAAGGGTTTAGCTTCTGAGCCACACCCCACCTCCTGCAGTCCTGCATCTGGGCTACTTAGTAATACTGAGAATCAGGCAAAGTTCTGAAAAATCTGCAATCAACCTGCCCCTGGCTATATTGCTAAGTAACCATCACTTTGGCTTTTGTAGGTTCCATATGACTAGGGCTCCCACTTTCTCCCCCACCTCAGTTCTTACCATATAAATTATAAGAACAAACTAAAACTTCTTGCTGAGAGCAATTTGGGACTCTTACCTGCTTTCAGCTCACTGATGTAAAAAAAATCAAAGTTCCTTTCCATCCATTCTTAGGTGTCTGAGATTATTCTGGAGTTACTGTGGCAACAAGTATTGAGAATTTCCTTTTGAAACACAAATCTACCTGTCTCATTGGAATCTCATTCATTGGCAGGATATGCAGTCAAAGCAACAGGCAACTTTATCCTCCTTGGGGGGTTTTCTGAACCCAGGACCACAGCTTTCACTGAAGACAGAACGAGGAGTCTGAGGAAAATGAGATGTGTGATTTACTGTTCAGACTTTACCTAATGTTCCAGCAAGTATATCATTTTTAGGCAATTATACCACTTAGAAGCATAACTTCTGTCTATAAACACAATTAATTAAATATTGCTGTACTTCGATATGGCATGTCTTACTCAGATCTTTGTATTGAATGTGAGGACCCCATTTTGTGTTGCTACTGAGAAATCATTGAGCCTTTATTAGATGGGTCTCCTTGGAAAACGTTAGGTGATTGGAGATTTGCCATGACAGAGAAACCTGTATATAGTCTTCTTTCTTGGTGGGTTCTTACCATTTGTAAAAAAAATCCAAGGCAATACTGACGTATTGAATGAGTTTTTTTTTTATTAAAATTTAATTATACATTTTAAAATTTTTTACCAGTTCCCTCCCTCCCCCCTCCCCTTCCCCCAGTGTCTCCCCCCCAATTCCCAGAGAGTCCTTTATTGTGTGCGCCTAACTCTCCACTGGTCCTCCTCTCCGATGACATATAAGGACCCAGTGGCATTTCCATAAGCCCTTTCTCTTGTCCCCTTAAGCATAAGATTACTACTATGGCTGTCAATCCCTTGCCTCCAGGGGTCTCGGTGCCCTTAACAGATGCTAGACTTTATGAGGGCAACAGTGCGCTGGACATTGCGCAGGGCATGCAAAGTTCCATTATGATTGCTTTGGCCCCAACTATTGTTGAGAATCTTGCAAATCGTTGCTCCTCCCATCCTTTTGCTCTTACAATCTTACCGCCCCCTCTTCCGCAAATGTCCCTGAGCTCCAGGATGGGGAGAGATTAGGCTGGCCTAGTTCTATGTGATTGATATAGAGTCTCTGAAGTTCTGGATTGTGGTTTTGTGATTTTCTTTGCAGTTTTGCTGCTCCTGCAATTCCCTTCACTCCATTCTGCTGGGCACTGTATGTCACCCCCTGGCCAGAGACAAAAAGCTGTTAAACTGGAGTCTTGTTGTAATAGCACATTCAAGGGTAGATGTAATAAGAGTAGGAAACCTCACTGAGGGAGGGGTCCATCACCATTTGCAAAATGATTACTTTTTATCTGCTAGACTATATGCCCTCCCCTTCTGGTGAGATCAGGAAAGAACGTCTGTGAACTTAACCAGGTTTCTCATTACTTACTTGCAGACCTTGATGGAGGCCTATTTTCTCTGCTGTAACATGGTCTCCTCTCTCCTTGTTTCTGGTGTGGCCCTCCTAACCCATCTCTCTTGTTCATAATCCTTGCAATTACTGTGTTACATAGGTTTACTTTTGAGTGTCCCAATGTGGGCTGGGCGAGTTGGTACTAGGAGCCACCTATTAGGGAGTATATTGGCGCTTAATTTTCTGGGTTTGGGATACTTCACTTAATATAATTCTTTCTAATGACATCCATTTCCCAGCAAATTCCAGTAATTCATCATTTTTGATGGCTGAGTAGTACTCCATTGTATAGATGTACCACAGTTTCCTTATCCACTCGTCAACTGTTGGACATTTAGGTTGATTCCATGACTTTGCTATTGTAAACAGTGCTGCTATGAACATGGTCGAGCTTGTGCTATCGAGGCGAACCTCTGCTGCTTGGGGGGTTATTCCCAAAAGTGGGATAGCAGGGTCATATGGCATTTCAATCTTTAATTTCTTTAAGAATCTCCAGACGGCTCGCCAGAGTGGCTGTATGAGCCTGCATTCCCACCAACAATGTAGGAGAGTTCCCCTCTCCCCACATCCTCTCCAGCATTTGTCGTTGTTTGTACTGTGGATTTTTGCCATCCTGACCGGGGTGAGATGGATATATCTCAGGGAAGTTTTGATTTGCATTTCCCTGATGGCGAAGGAAGTGGAGCATTTTTTTAAAGATAATTGTTAGACATTTTAATTCATCCCTGGTAAAGTTCTTTGAAGTTCCAGGGCCCATTTTTTAATTGGGCCAGTGTTTTCCTTGGAGTTTAATTTTTCTAAGTTCTTTGTGCACTCTGGACAGTAGAGCTCTGTCAGATATGTGGTTAGTGAAGATTTTCTCCCATTCTGTGGGTTGCCTTTGAGCTCGTGTGACAATCTCGTTATCTGAACAGAGCTCTTTAATTTCACAAGATCCCAACTGTTGAGAGTTGGTAGCAGTGACTGTGCCATTCTGTTTAGGAAGTGTTGGCCTAGCCCAATCAGCTCGAGGGAGTTCCCTATCCTTCAACTATGGCTTTTTAAAGTCTCTGGCCTGATATCAGGTCCTTGATCCATTTGGAATAAGTCTTGTACATGGTGACAAGTACGGGTCCAGCTTTAATCTTCTGCATGTGGAGATCCAGTTTTGCCAGCACCATTTGTTGACGATGCTGTTCTTTTCCATTGGATTCTTTGGGCCCTTTGTAAAGACCAAATGGCTGTAACTTTGTGGGCTTATATCTGGTCTTCAATCCTTATCATTGATCTGTGTGTCTATTTTGGCGCCAGTACCAGGCTGTCTTTATAACTATGGATTGTAGTATAGACTTAGGTTTGGTATGGTAATAACTCCAGCATCTGTTTTTTGTTACTCAGGTTGTTTTTGCTATCCTGGGTCTTTTGTGCCTCCATAGAACTTTAAGATTGTTTGCTCAACTTCTTGAGATTGCTTTGGATTTTGATTGGTATAGCATTGAATCTGTATATTGCCTTTGGTAGGATGGTCATTTTTACAATGTTGATTCTGCCAATCCAGGAACAAGGGAGGTCTTTCCACCTTCTGGTGTCTTCTGCATTTCTTTCTTTAGGGTTTTAAAGTTTTCATTGTAAAGGTCTTTTACCTCCTTAGTTAGGTTTATACCAAGGTATTTCATTTTTTTAGGGGTTATAGTAAATGGCATGGTTTCTCTCAAGGCTTTTTCACTTCTTTCATTCTGGGCATATAGGAAGGCCTCTGATTTTTGCACATTTATTTTGTATCCTGCCACCCTGCTGAACTTCTCAATTAGTTCCAGGAGCTTCCTGGTGGAGTTTTTGGGATCCTCAGGTGTAAGATCATGTCATCTGCAAATAGAGATAGCTTGACTTCTTCCTTGCCAATTTGAATCCCTCTTATGTCCCTTTCTTGTCTTATGGCTTCGGCTAAGACTTCAAGTACAATATTGAATAGAAGTGGTGAGAGTGGACAGCCTTGTCTTGTTCCTGATCGAAGTGGGAATGCTTCCAATTGTTCCCCATTGAGCATAATCCTTGCTGTGGGCTTGTTGTATACAGCTTTTATTATATTGATAAAGGTTCCTTCCATTCCTACTACTGTCTCTAGCGTTTTGATCATAAAAGGCTGTTGGATCTTGTCAAAAGCTTTTTCTGCATCGAGAGTATCATGTGGTCTTGGACTTTGGACTGGTTTACATGATGAATTACATTTATTGATTTGCGTATGTTGAACCAACCTTGTGTGCCGGGGATGAAGCCTACTTGGTCCCCATGAATGATCTTTTTAATATGTTTTTGAATCCGATTTGCTAAGACTTTGTTGAGAATCTTTGCATCTGTGTTCATCAGGGAGATCGGCCTATAGTTTTCTTTTTTAAGTGAATCTTTATTAGGTTTTGGGATTAAAACGATATTAGCTTCATAGAAGGAATTTGGTAGTGTTCCTTCCTTTGCTATTTGATGGAACAGTTTAAGGAGTATTGGTGTTATTAACTCCTTAAATGTCTTGTAGAACTCTGTGCTGAATCCATCTGGTCCAGGACATTTTTTGGTGGGAAGATTCGAGATTACTTCCTCAATTTCCTTATATGTTAGGACTATTTAAGTAATTCACAACTTCCTGATTCAATTTAGGTAAGTTTGTGTTTACTTAGAAATTCATCCATCTCTTTTGTGTTGTCAAACTTCACAGAGTATAAGTTTTTGAAATATGATGTTATAATTCTCTGGATTTCTTGGGTATCCGTAGTGATAACTCCATGTTCATTTCTAATTTTGTTAATTTGGGTTTTCTCTCTCTTGCTTTTGGTTAGTTTAGCTAGGGGTGTATCAATCTTGTTGATTTTTTCAAAGAACCAGCTTTTTGATTGGTTGATTTTTTCTATCGTTTTCTTAGTCTCGATTTCAGATATTTCTCCCCTTATTTTGCTAATCTCTCTCTTCTACTGCTTTTGGGATCAGATTGCTCTAGTTTCTCTAAAGCTTTAAGCTGCATTGTTAAGTTGTTTATTTCTGATGTTTCCATTTTTTTGACGTGGGCATTAAGAGCTATGAACTTACCTCTTAGAACAGCTTTCATTGTGTCCCAGAGATTTTGGTAAGTTGTTTTTCGTTATCATTCACTTTCAGGAAATCTTGAATTTCCTTTTTAATTTCTTCCTGAATCCAGTTCTCATTCAGCATCATAGTGTTAAGTTTCCAGGAGTTAGTGTATTTTCTCTTGTTTGATGTGTTGTGGATGTCCAGCTTTAGGCCGTGGTGGTCTGATAGGGCACAGGTTAGAATTTCAACTTTCTTGTACATGTGTAGATTCATTTTGTGGCCCAATATGTGATCTATTTTGGAGAAAGTTCCGTGTGCTGCTGAGAAAAATGTGTATTCTTTGGTGCGTGGGTGAAAAGTTCGATAGAGATCTGTGAGGTCCATTTCTTTCAGGGTTTGATTAAGTTCCAAAGTGTCTCTGTTAAGCTTTTGACCTGTTGATCTATCCCATGTAGAGAGGGCGGTGTTGAAGTCCCCAAGAATTATCGTTTGGGGGTTGATTTCTTGCTTTAGACGCTGTAGGGTTTTCTTAATGAATGTGGAGGGGCCCGTATTGGGTGCATATATGTTCAGTATTGTGAAGTCTTCCTGGTGAATTGTACCTCTGACTAAAATGTAGTATCCATCCGTGTCTCTTATAATTTTTTTTGGTTTGAAATCCACTTTGTCTGATAGCATAATGGCTACCCCTGCCTGTTTTCTGCTTCCATTTGCTTGTAGAATTGTTGACCAGCCTTTTATTTTTAGAGCGTGCCTATCTTTTGTGGTGAGATGGGTTTCCTGCAGGCAACAGATTGATGGATTGTGATTTTTAATCCAAGTTTGTAATCTGTGTCTCTTGATCGGTGAATTAAGTCCATTAACATTTAGTGTTATAATGGAGAAACTATTGTTAATTCCAGACATTTATTATGTTTAGTAGCTTTTATAAGTATATTGCTTCGCTTTTAATGGTGTTATATTTGCCTTCTGTTCTCCTGGATATGCCTGTTTTTTTCTTCACGCTTGAGTATCATTTCTAGCAGTTTTTGAAGGCCTGGTTTGGTGGCCATGTATCCCTTAAAGTTGTCTTTGTGCTGGAAAATTTTTCTTTCTCCCTCGATCATGACTGATAGTTTTGCAGGGTAAATCAGCCTGGGTTGACATTTTTGCTCATTCAATACTTGAAGTATGTCTCTCCAAGCTCTTCTTGCTTTTACTGTTTCGACTGAGAAGTCATTTGTTATTTTAATAGGTTTGCCTTTAAAAGTGACTTGTTTTTTTCTCTTCCTGAAGCTCTCAGCACCAGTTCTTTATCTTGAATGTGGAGTGTTTTAACTATTATTTGCCGCGGGTGCTTCTAGTTTGGTCGTATCTGTTTGGGGTGCGGAATGCCTCTTGTATATGAATGGGCCTCTCTTTTTTAGATGAGGAAAGTTTTCCTTGATGATCGTTTGAAAAATTTCCTCAGGGGTGGTATTTTGAGATTCTTGCTCCGGTATTCCATGAATACGCATGTTAGGCTTCTTCAGGGTGTCCCATATCTCTTGGATATTTCTCTCAAGTATCTTTTTGGCTTTAACAACCTCTTCCATTGAGCTGGCTAGTACTCCCACTTTATCTTCAAGGTCTGAAATTCTGTTTTCTGCTTCATTAGTTCTGTTGATAAGACTCTCTGTGGCGTTCTGGGTTGAAGATAACTTGTCTTTTAGCTCAGTTTTAAACTCTGCTTGAGTTTGTTTTAACTGTTCTATGCCACTTTTTGTTTCTTGCACTGTTTTTCTCAACTCCTCCAGATGTCTGTTGTGTTCCTCTTCAAAGCGATTGATTCGATTATGTAATTCCTCCCGGATTTCCTCTTTCATAGTATTGAACATGGTAATGATCATATTTTGAAAGTCGTTATCCTGGGTCAGGCTTTCTTGGCCTTTTTCCGCGGGTTTGTTCTTGTTGGAGTCTAACATTATGGGATTAACTTCAGTGGGAGATTTGTTTACTTGAGTGTTGCTTCTCATGGATTTGCACTTTGACTTTGGCATTGCATTGTTCTTTTAACTCTTAAGATCTCTCAATTTCACTAAACTGAATTATTTGGCCTGGGGTACTGGTGGGCGGGGCCTGAACGGGGACTTACCTAGGGAGCGGGGTGAGGCCCGGGTGGACCGCGTGCGTGTCCCGACTGGCGGAGCGGGGTGGGGCGAAAAGGGAGGATGGGCGTCGCGTGGAGCTATTTAACCCGAAGGCAGCTGGGGCGGAGCCCGGGCGCAGGGGGAGGTCCTCCTCATTCCCTCGGCCCCCGCGCGGCTCCGGCTGGATGGCGGGAGTCGGAGCCGGGTCCCCGTGGGCTGACCTGGGGTCCTAGAGCGCGCGTTGAGGCCCGGCTGGATCTCGCCTACGCGTCCCGACCGGCGGAGCGGGGGGTGGGGCGAAAGAGGGAGAGTGAATGAGTTTTTTTTTAATATTTAAAGATTCTTTTCTTTTATTTTTAAATTTTTGTATTTTTACAAGGATATTGAGTATTTATCCCAGCTTCCCACCCTCCTCCCCCTTCCCTTCACCATTCACTCCCACTCCCACTCACCTTTTCACTGATATGCTTCTATGGACCCCAGGTTCACTTTAGCTTGAATCTAATCAGAAAGCTGTTGGTTTTCTCCTTGGTACTCATGTCGCTATCACACTGATGGTCACCTGCTGCCATGTTGATTTATACTGCAACTTACAGATCTCATGTCGTTGATAGGATTTGTGATTATTTTCCCCCTGCCAGCAGCTTCTACAGTATTCCTTAGTACTGTGTAAACTATTCAGCAAGGAGAAATCCTCATACACCCATTCCTCAGGTTCTTAACCATTTACCCTCACATACTGCTAAGGTTCTAAAAACTGCCATATCATACTTACCTTTAACCCCTGGCTACTAAACTTATCCTATTTTATACTCTAAAGGCTCTCTGACATTTAACCCAAACCTCACACAACAAGATTTGATATCCAGTATTAAATCTCTCAGTTTAAAACTAGATCAGACTCTGTCACCCACTTAACTGGTGCAAGACTTACAAATTTTTTCAGCTTTACAATAGCCTTGCCCACACAAGAACACCAAGGAACCCAGACTGACACCTTTAACACCCAGGCAAACAATTGCAACAACTGTCCATGTGTGGTTGGACACTTGTTCTGTCTGACTCAAAACAGTTAAAAATACAAATATAAGAAAGATATTAGAAATCAAACATGAAATGTGCAAGTCACACTGTGAGTCCATGAAATACAACTTAAAAAAATCTACACAAATGTCAACCCTGTAATGATGGATTCCAACCAGAATAACTTCTCGGATATTAGCCAAGAATCCAACAACGATGATAATGATTTTCAAAGCCTGATTATGAATATGATTGAAACAATGTAAGAGGAATTCAGAGAAGAATAAAATAACCACCTAAGTTAGGAACAGGAACACAACTGGCACCTGGATAAGATGAAAGAGGCAGCTGAAGAAACAAAACTTGGAGCAGTTTAAAAAAGTCTCATCCCTACATTATTCACCTGGTACCAGACCAGCCAAATCTCTCCCCATCATAAAGCTCAGAGAAATTTGCGGAGCGGACACAAACGCTGACCAAAGGTCAAAGGGTGCCCTCTAAAAAATCCTCTGCAACTTCAGGTCACACATAGGACCCAGTTGCCTAAGACCTTGGGCTATTTAAACTAGAATCTAGACCAGCAAAACAGGTGCCAGGAATGCAAATGTCTTTGCTTCTCACTTCTGTGCGTCACCGACAGGCCACAGCCCTAGAACAGCACAGCGGAACAGGGAGGCCTGCCCAGAAAAATAAACACACACAACATCACTGCCCAATGACTGTGCCCTAATTTAGAATCACTCAAGACTCTAATGTCCCCAAGAACCCCAACGAAACAAATAAATTGAGCTACATATTAGTACCTATTTATCGGTTATGAACATGTTACCGTCAGTTTCACAATATCTTAGTGAGGAAACCCCAATAACCTGATGGTGTACAGGAAACTAGAGTTACAATACACTTGAACTGTTGCTAAAAAATGATGGGTAAATATTAAAAAAAAATTAATAAAATAAAAAAGGGTAAAAAAGGTATAAGTAGTCGGTATACAAAATAAAACCCACTCGTGCGGGTAAGGGTATGGGGCTGGTAATGGGGGTGCGTGGTAAACAAAAAGGGTAATAACTGGTAAGTAAAAAAGGTAAGTAAAACAGTGAAATAATAAAACATCATAAAAAAAAGGGCCTTCCCCCTTTCCCGTGACCCATCGGTTTCTTTTCTCTACCCCTAGTGTTTTTAATCAATAGTGGTAAAAATTGGGGGGCGTAGAATTTATAAGGGGGTATTGAAGGTAATTAATAAATCACAATTAAAATAATGGTATAATAATAGGCGTTGGTAAAAATATTCCGTAAATGTAAAAATGTGGGTAAAAATAGAAAGTGTGGAGGAGATTGGTGGTAATAAAGGAAGATAAAAAGGAAATTGTGTATTGTCACTCCCGTCTTTTGTCTCGCTTGCACGCTCTTTTGTTCTTCCCTCTCATCCTCCTTACCCCCCCCCATTGACAAAGTCAATTGTATTTTACACAATCAATTAGGTCTTTGGGTGTATGAGCAGTGTTTATACTGTGTCAGGGGCCTTGCTGAATTAGTTAACAATGCTACCTTTTAGTAGGTGAACAGAAGGACAAAGGCAGGGCAGCCTCCCAGGCTTTAAAAGGCTCTCTCTTCGGTGGTTACTTAAGCCCAAAGGCAAACAGGGGGGAGAAAAAATCTTTTCCCGGACGTTAAAAGCAAGGAGACAAATGGACAAGCCGCTGTGACAGTAGCATTCATAACCCGGGAACGTCCAAGAAACAAAACAAACTAGTTACCAAGAACGGGGGAAGCGTATGGCCTTCCCTATTTAGGAAGGGCACTGGCGGCTCTCGCACCAGGATGTTGAGCCAGTTTGGCAACAAGGATTGAATTCATGCTCCAGGTTTCGATTGAACCCAGATTTCAATGGTCCCGCTCCATTCTCAAACCTGGTGAGGGAGGAACTTAAAGTGGCATGAAACTTGCAAAATACAACACTGTATTCCCTCCGATCCCCATTCTGGAACTAGATTTACTCTTCAAATCTGTATTTGAAATGAATTCTTGCAAAGAAAAAATTTTAAAACAAATGTTAACTTAGGGAAAGAAGGCATGTTATGCTTGGGATACTTTTTGTGAGAGAAAATTCTTTTCTTGCAATATAAATATTATTGGGAGATATATCTGTGAACAATAAATATGTTCCAACTAACATAACAAAAAGCTGTTCCTACTTCTTCACAACCCAAAATTATGATAATCATAAGATACTTGCTCCTGATGTGAATAACAAACCACAAGAGTATCAGTCAGGTTGAAGAGAGAGGAAGCCATTTATTGCAGAGTAACAAATAATAATAATAAAGGCTTAGCTGATGCTCTTCTATGACCTATTTCATTATATATCTATATAATATAATTTAGTGGTGTCCATTTTTTCAAACTTATTGACCATAGTATTTTACCAGATAATAGTATTAGCAAAAATTTACATTATGCAAAATAAAAGAATCTCCATGTTCTATTTATGTACTATTTTGTCTGTTTGCTTATTGTTTGAGACAAATATGCATCCTAGTCCAGGCTATTCTGGAAACTTGAAATCCTTCATGTGTCCAACTTCCAAATACAAGGGTTTGAGGAAATGCACCACCATATCCAGTTTTTTCATTGATCTTTGGGTGTTCAATAGACTAGCTCAAGCCCCAGGAACTTGAAGCATGAGGTGGTTGTGTTGGCCTGTTGTGAGGTGGGTTCTGTTTCACAGCCCTTAGTTCATGATTCAAGAATAAGTTCAGGTAGAATAGAAATAGGTCTCCTCTAGCCAACTAACAGGAGGAATGAAGCAAAGGCAGCCAACTAAATTAAGACTGGCTACAGGCTAATAGTGAGCAAATAACCGTTTAACACAACGGATATTTATAATAAGCACCTGTTGGGCTAAAGAGATGGCTCAAGGGTTAAGACGCTGACTGGCAAGCAAAAGCCTTGAGTTCAGATCCCAATCCATGTAAAAACACCAGGAGAAATGGTGGAGAACGAACTTTCGTCATGGTGGGTACAGCCTGGGAAACCAGAGTGAAGCAGAAGAGGTAGAAGCAATCCAGGCTGTTCCGAATGTCACCCTTGGTTCCTCCACAGGGAGGGACACCCAAACACACACCAACACACACCACAACACACCACACATTTATTGAGATCTGGGCATAACACAAAGGGGGTTTTTTTTTTTTTTTAAAGGCTTTTATGTATTTATTTGTGTGGTGTGTGTGTGTTGTGTGTGTGTCAGAGACCACGTGTCTGTGGAGCCCAGGGTAAGTTTGGGACACCTGGATGCTACTACCTCCTATTGACTTTGCTCTGGAGTTTCCCAGGCCCATAGCATAGGAAGACGCAATACCTTCAAATCGACAGTACTGGAAAGTATAAGCTGTCGCCATTTCCTACTTGGATCGAACTTAAGACTTTTTACTTTCAGGCAGGAGGGCTTAACTCCTGAGCCTCTCTCCCAGCCTAAGTACATAGTTTTGGTATGATGGGAGACAGCTACTTTTGTTCCTTTCATGTATGTGTGTATAACTCGGTACATGTACTATGTGTATGTTTGCATGCAAACATACATGTATGTCTGTGCGTGGATGCTGCCTCAGAGGCCTAAGGTGACGGAGTGGAAACATCCTCACACCTGCTCTTCCAACCTTACTGTTGTGAAGAGAGTCGTCAAGGACCATGCTTTTGTACACCTCCAGAACACATAATTAGGGCTAGTCTGGATTAGCCACCTGGCTTAAAAGTGATTCCCTTAGTGGGCCTCTGTCTAGCACCCGCCGTTTAGACATTGCAGCTGGGCTGCCATGGGCATTTTTATATAGGATCTGGGGGAATCTAACCTTGAGTCCTTTGATCACATGTAAGGGAAGGCCTTAAATATCCGACGCCCCAGAAATGCATGATCACACTTCCACCAAACAAGTCAAGTTTACTGTTTTGTGTATAAGGTACATTAATTACCAGGTTTGCTGTAACCCTGAAGAAGTTTTCTTGGAAACAGCTGCAGGTTCTGGTACAGTAGTCACCCAGAAACAGCCTTTGGGTAAAAAGTAATGTGCAAAGGAATGGTATACCTGAACAGTAATTTGAAAATGATGAACAGCCAGGCTAGGTGCGCTCGAAGGACCATGCTTTATTAAAGAAATCAGGAATTTAAAAAACACACTTTAAGACATAACTATATCTAGATAAGCCAAGTATAAAGGTAATCTAGCTTACTTTTTCTCAATGGTATACTGCGGATTCACAGCCCTACCAAAAGAGATTTTTAAAGATGTTAGAAAATAAAATACGACGGACACACCTTTTCTTTCCTCAGTGTGGTCATATGTAAAATGTCAGCATATAAAAATATGTGATACCACTTTCTTTTACACTGAAACAAATTGACTCAGGCTGGGCTAAAATTTGTTAGTTTAGGAAAATAAAGTGCCATTTACTTTATATAGAAAGTCCTAGGTTCCACAGCACTGCAAAAACAGGAAGTAATAATAAAAAATAAAAACCATACTAAACATGACGCCGACATTCCCCCCCCCCCCCCCCAATTGATTTGGAATACTGGACAGGACAACTATTTTTAGCTATCAGTAGGCAAGGCAATGGGAAATGAAAAAAAATATACACAAACCTGGACCCTGCTCACTCACTGGAAGCAGAGGTATCTTTCATTAATTTAGCTTCTCCTCTTAATCAATTGTGATGACATCACTGATCTGTTTTTGTGTTTAGGAGGGCCCTTCCCATCCTCACAAAAAATGGCTTAATGGTCTACGACAAAAGCCCTATCAACAAATACCAAACTTTGTAGTGCTCCTTAGAGTTCACTGTATTATAAAAAACTGAATCCAGAGAAGCCAAGTGACTTATTTAGGGTCACTTCACAGCAGAAATGTAGCTAGGTCTCAGGTCTTTCTGAATGTCCTCTGCTTGGTGTTATCAGTATTTTGGTTTTAGTTAGCCATAATATTCATTGCACTCGCATGAGTGCACACACCCCGTGCACATGGTGCACGCCAATACACAAACACATATGTGTATACATGGGCACACACACATGCAGGCACATACATGCGCATACATGTAAGTACACATGCATGGGAACAAAAAGGTGCTCCCTGCCCCTCCTCTTCCTCTTCCTCCCTAAGAGAAGGCAAATAGGCTGCAGATTGCAATTGAGTTTAACTCTAAGCAGCCAGGATTTCATTTTCCCAAAGTTTCCTATTTGTGCCTTTGTTTCAGCTTCCTCCTACGACTAGAGTGAAGAGCATTCACAAGGCAGGAACCAGGTTCCCCACCGCTCAGAATACTAACAACGACACATGAACTAACAACAAAAACGTTAGCCAATAATTTTTAAAATACACACACTTTTACTTTACACACAGTTTTAACATTTGGTTGTGTTTTCAAAGTTTCAAACACATTTGGAGCTAATAAAGAAGAAAGAGGAAAAAGGCAGCTAGAGGCACCGTCAGGGTGATGAACAGAAAAGATAGTCCACAAACAGAAGTGACAGTGAATATTGTAGTACTGCAGGAAAAAGATGCCCACAAAGAAATACAGGATGTAAAAGCACAGCGTACAGCTTCAATGGAACTATAAGTTGGCCTTATCCATCAAACTCACATGTTACAGCTGCACTACAAGAATATCTGCACGGCCATCTTCTCAGAACACATCAACACATAGTATTCAGCACCGTCGACTCTACATATAGATGAACATTATACTGCAGCAGTCTACTCTATCTTTCATGCAAAATACACAGCCACATGTAACATAAAGCACGGACACTCCAGATATAAAGCATTAACAAAGAAACCAGATGACATAACTTTTCTATTCATCAACCAAGATGACTTCTTGGACCAGTGTGTGAGAGACCGAGAACAGAGACAGAGACAGATAAGAGAGAAACCACATGGGATTCAGGGATGCTCATGAGGATCTGTGAAGTGGCTGAGGCGTAAGAACACAAAGAAGTATATAGAGACTACTGTATTTGTATATGAAAAGACGGTGTATGTAAAAACATCTCCGAAAAAAAATATACAAAAAAACAAGATAGTGGGTCGTAGTAGTGAGAGTGAATGTGGGAGGTTGGGGGGAGAAAATTTACTTTCTGAATTTTGAAATTCAAAGAATGAAAGTATAGCAATGTAAGTATAAATAGTAGAAGTTATTTAAGGGGAAACCAGCCTTCCTTACCACACAAAACTCTTAAGGTTATTACCACAAGGCAGAGCACATCTATATTTAAATTGTGATTTTGAGACATTACAAGATTCATTTCTAAAACACATTTCTTAAATAGAATTTATAAGTGAACATTAAAATTTATAAATTACAAACGTAAATGATTACGTTACTGAAGATTGGAGGATGAAAATCAGCAGAGACGAAGAGAAAGAATCTTTTTACCACTGTAAAATAACTAATCCTATTTTTTGGTTCAAACTTCCTTCTAGTATTTATTCATACCTCTACTGTGAAAAAAAAATCATAGATGAAGCTGAATCTTAATAAAAATCAATCCCAATCACACCACTTCTCGTCCCTATTAAAACAGGCACTGGGGTAGACGAAGAGGAATTGGACGACTCTAAGTTTAATCACACTTTCTTTCCCAAGTGACTCTGATCAAGGCTTTTTCCCACCGGCAAGCTTTTCTACAGCTCTACAAGGGCAACAGAACACACCTCCAATGGCTCTCAAGATGAGAAGATAGGAAATGGTTTATGTAACATGGAAAAATCCCTAGTTAAGAGGAAGTGCATATTCCGGCTAAGACACAAAACACACTGAAAAGGCACAACTATGGGGGACTACTTCAGGAAGAATTGAGATGCTCGAGTTCCTTCCCACAGTCTTTGTCAGTCTGATTGATCTGAAATAAGTTTTTTCAAAGAGAATTTTCATTAGAAAATGGCTACAGAATTTAAGGAAGGATTTAGCTGCTTCTTAACTGTAGATGCTGGAAAATGGATAAATGCTGCTTTTGGAAACAATTAAGATTATGAATACTCCAGAGGGCGGACAAGGGAACGCTTAAGACGACAAATGTCATTTTGCCTTGTGAAGCCACTTTTCAGTGGGCAGTCAAGGCCAGTCACGTCCTGCTATTAAGGACAGTAGACAGATCTAAAAGAACGACGTTGGATTTAGAAATGATAGGTCCAAATTGATCTCCACAATTAAGGCATTAAGTTATTCCTGGTGTCTGAGAACAGACCGACAGATGCTGGACTAGAAGAAATAAGGTTACTTAAGCCAGTGTGACAGATAATCCAGATAATATCAGCTGGCTATGTTCCTGCTGGTCCACTGAGAATGGGAGGGAGTGACCTACCTACTCATGTGCAGCATGAATGAAGTGAATGTACCTAACAAATATCTCAGTTATCTAACTATTCCCTAAAGCAAATCTAGTTCCTGCAAGGACCAACACATCACAGCCTGTGTTACAGAAGGATCCCAAGTGCTAAGTGCTGCTCCTGATGACTTCTGTGGCCTCTGGGGCTCACTGAAACACAGTGGGATTCTTCCTCTGGGTCATCTTCTCGACAGTGCCTCCTGACAACCACGATGTGCATTCTGCTGCCACATTGTCAGCAGTTCTCACAGACCACCAGGCTGTGACACTATCTCACTTACTTGTATGTGCATAGCTGCCAAAGTGCGCTCTGGGCATTTCAGTCCAAAGCAAACTACAAGCCTGCTTTCCTAAATATTGCTTTTATCTTACATACATACAAGTAATATATTTACAGTATATTTGGAATGTCAAGTACAAGATGCAAAAGAGCGTGGGTGACTGTCTGGAAGAAGAAAGGAAAGAATCAGGGAAGGAAACAAGATTAAGCCAGGTCTTAAGAGTTGTTGGGCTGGGCGAAAGCAAGAGGGAGCCAAGAGATGAAACAAGCTGGCAGAACAGGGACAGTAAGAACAGATATGATTTAATAAAGAGACTAGTAGAGAATGGATATGGATGAAGGGACAAGAGATGTGGATGGGGTAGAGATCACAAAAGGCATTGCACGTCAACTAAGGGAACTTATATTCTGAGGGCATTCATAGTAAAATCTGGCCCTAAGTGAGAGTTATGGTGTGCCAGACACTGGCAAAGTGTCTGTTGTGTCATTCATTTACCGCAGGCAGCGTGCATTGGTGAATGTCAAGAAGCCCATGCAGTCTAGTTTGAAATGACGGGGAACAGGCATCATCTTTAGCATACACCCCGGTTTATTACTGTGTGTCAGGAGCTGTGCTAAGCCCATTCTCTGCATCCAAGGAACTCACCTTTACAGAGAAGTCAGGGAACTAGATAGTGGTAATGAAGGTAACAACTTCCATTCAGGAAATGCTTATCATGTCATTTCACATAGGTTATGTTCACATGCTTAACCCATTTAACTGGCAATGATCCTATGTGATACCATCATCCTTATTTTACAAAATCAGGAAACTAAAACACAGAAAGTCAAAATAATTGAGCTGGGTCACCTAGTCAGTAGGTGATAAAACCAAGATTTGAACCCAAACAGTCTGGACTCATTTATAAATTAGGAAAATGAGACTGGGAAAAGTTAAGGAATTTACCTCCCCTAACCAAAACACCAGTAAAAGTCAGTGGTATGTTTTAGACAGATGTTAATTAACAGTAAGTGCCTGTCATGCAACCCTAAGCAAGTACCATCCTGGAATCTATGCAAACATGATGAGGGGGTACAGAGAAGAAGGCTGGGGGATACAACGAATGAGGAGCTATGGGGATCAAGAAAGCAGGTATCATTAGAAGCTATGCTTTATTCACTCTGGAAAAAGGAAGAGGAGGGGGGACAACTGGGGCATATACAGAAAGACAACTGCTAAAGAAGAGAAAGTGGAGGGGAGGGAGGGAACTGGTAAAAAAATTTTAAATGTGTATAATTACATTTTAATAAAAATGATTTAAAAAAAAGAATGCTTAATACTTAATAATACTCAGTTGGGCCAGTCAAGATAAAGTAAGAGATCTTTAGACTGTAACCCCTTGATGGAATGGGATAAAAGTTTACATATGAATTACAATAAAGATAATGAGGTAAGCATTATCATGAGAAAAAAAAAAAAAAAAGAAGAGAAAGTGTTTCCTTTTTCAAAGAAAAGAAAGTGTTTTTCTTTCTTCCAGATAGAATAAAAAGCAGTAAGGTCGGTACAAATATAGACGATTCGTAGAAATTTATATTTGGATTTTATAATGTCAATTCTCTCCTTATAAAAGGAGGCAATGTCAATTCGCAAAGGATTAGGATGAACAATCATCAAGGCCAGAAAGATGTGAATGGTTCTTAGGAAGAGGTTAAGACAGGAAGACTGTGAGTCAACCTAGGCTATCACATAACGAAACTCTGCCAGAAAAAGGGGTGGGGGAGCAAGCCACTGAATCACAGTTTTCATTCCATTTTAGGTTTTTACAATTACAATAGATAGAGCTAGAGCCCTTCTCCACCTACTTGCTCTCAGGTGACATTAACACCAAAGTAAGTCTTGGGCATCTATTTGTAAGGAGCTGAAAAGACAGTCATATTACCTGTCTTTGTACAAAGCTCCTGACAGAGAAAGATCACTCAAAGCGACAACATATGATCTGGCTGAAGGTGCAAAACAGTTCAACTTATTAGGAGACAGAATATATATGCACGTGGTACTCACAGGACATTACAGAACCCTATGCTAGAGCTCTACTCCAGTAGGGATTTAAACGCCTGGGATTGTGACTTCTACTACCTGAGGGTGGAACTGCATGAACAGAGCTAGCAAGTCCACACATCTTAAAGGCGACTAAACTGAAAACTAAAGCTGAACATCTATTAGGCAATTAAAGCCACAGATCTTGATTTTAGTAGCAAACCAAGTAGAGTTATAAGGAGGAATCATCAACACGGGGATCTGGTAGTTAAAACCACACAAGGAGATGGGATTATCAGCAGAGGAAAGTATTAAGTGGGAAAAGAAACCCAAGGATGAATTTTTAGGAATCCCCATTGCAGGTGAGGTAGAGAACAAAGAATCAGAGAAAATTATTGAGAAGAGAGAGTAGGAGAAGAAGAGGACAGTTACATGTGTTAGTAAAGTCACAGCAGGAAATCTCAAGGGGAATATGGTCCACCTGACCTAAATCCTATTTCCCAGTGAAGTCCGCAGAAGATCTGTGGAAGTTAAACGGATCAACTAGATCTGGAAAACCATGATGGAGAAGGGGAGAGTCAAGGCAGTGAGCAGAGGCGGAAGGTATATATTTTCTATACAGAAGCATGTGTTTCTTTGGAAAGAGGATGAAGAGGATGATGTGGATGCACTGAAGTCTGTAGGCGAGTTGACAAAATTAGTTTCTAATCATCCTCTTCCCTATGAAAGGAACCCCTAGAGTAGGGAGCCCCTAGAGTAGAGTAGAGAAGGGAACCCCTAGAGTAAGTGGAATGGGTTTGAATTCCATAAGATTGCAGACACTGAAATGAAAGTGTCTGATAAAGCTACTGGTGCCAGTGGCAGGAGGTTTCCAAAAGCTCCCAAAAACATATCCACAGCCACAGACTGCTTCTCTCATCCTATGCCAACTGGCTAAATTCTTTTGTTGTCTACACTGTTCCACCCTCACTGATTCAACTACATCGCTCCAGCCTTTCTACTCTCTTCTGGTTAGCTCACATCAGCATAAAGAAATGCTGGGTTTTTTTCCTATTAAAACAAAAGTCAAACCTAAATGACCCCACTTCCTTGAGCTACTCCCCCCCCTAGCTCCTTCCTATGGAGAACTCTGAGCAGTTGTCTATTCTGTTCTTTTATCTCTTTCCTCCCATTCTGTGTTGAGCCCACTCCAGTCAGACCTCTGTTCCTGCCTCTCCCTTCAAACTGCTCTCATTAAGGTCACTAATTACCTCCACATGACTAAAGCCAATGGTCAATTCTCAGGGCTCATCTTACTTGACCCGTCAGCATCTGTCACAGTCCATCTGGAAACTCTTTCTTCTAGGCATTGGGCTCCTTCTACCTCACCGCTCATTCCTTCTTGCCTTTGGCATTCTTTGCTACTTCTCTGTTCTTCACCTCTTAAGTTGGGGTGACTCAAAATGTCTTGAATCTTCCTCTTTTTCTTTTGCTGACATGTATTTTTTCAGCTAACAAAGTTGCTGTTATACTTCTTGGATACTCTCCATGACTGCTGGCCGTGGCTTGTGAAGCTGTTAGCACATCTGACATTCTCACTAGCTTTCTCTCTGTCTCTCTGTTGTTCTCTCTCTCTCTTGCACATGTGTGTGTGGTGTGTATGTGTGTGTCAGAGGGCACTATGTGTCCCTATGGAGGACCAAGGGTGACTTTGGGAATTACTCTGGATTGCTTCTACCACCTTTTTACTTTGTTCCAGAATTTCCCAGGCTCTGCCCACCAGAGCTGGAAGTGCAGCTTTTGTTTATAAGCAGAGTCTTAACCCCTGAGCATCTCTCTATCCCAGCTCCACTTCTTTAATAAGCAAGTAACTTCATGGGGGCCTGAGAATGACACAGTGCACTGTTGCACTCATGGGGTGCTACCAGAAGTTCTATGGCTTCCAGTTTTAGAGAATGAATGTGCTTGAAGACTGACTTCCACATAAGTTATAGGATATGCCTTTATCACATCCCGCTTTTCTAAGGATCACAGGAAGCTTGTGAATTCCTGGTCTCCCAGTTCACTCTCCCACAATGCTGTGTTGTTAGCAATAAGATTAATAAAAATCATAAGAGGGGTCTCCCACTCTATATATTCTCTTTTAGTACCTATAGTTAATATCAAGGCCTACAAGTGAAAAACTGATACATAGATGATATATTTAATTGATTAAGATAGTATATATCTTTTAAATTTAGGAAATTAATGAGTTAGAATCATTGAATAAAATCTGATGGCACAGTCAGGCAAGGTGGTGCATGCCTGTCATGTCAGCATTGGAAGGTGAAGGTACTTCCCCTTGACTATAAACTGATACCTGCCTTAAAAAGAAGAAGGGCAGAAGGAAGAAGAGGAGGAGGAAGAAGAAGACAAGAGGAGGAAAAAAAACAAAAAAACAAACATGGTAACTTTTTGAGACCAATGAAGTTTGCTTCAATTATTTTATTGTTACTTTTAACAGTCTAATGACAACATATGAACAGCTCAATTGTTATTATTAACTGTACCATGGATTGGCACCTACCTTGTACTTTGAAGTGTCCCAGTTATGGACTTGCGTGCTGGGATCAGAAAGCTATTAAGTGGCAGTGCTGCAGTAGTACCACCCGCTGTAATTGCATACCTTGGCCTTGCCATTGGAAAGACCGATGGAAAGTGGCATCCTGTAAGGCAAGAGACAGGTTGATAGCTACTGTACCTTGAAAATCTCGAACAAAACTATACGGTCTTCAAGTTAAATGACAGCAGTAAGACAGAAGCTGCAGAGAATATGTGAACAGTAGCCTGACAGTTTCACCCCTTACTTCTTGGGGGATTATTTTAAGTGACACCTAATGCCCCTTATCTCTTATGTCCCCTCCAATTTCATTCTTCTGCATACAGCTTCAGAAGTCATTTTCTCTACAATCCTACTTTTGTATCTCACTTTTGCTCAGAAATTGTATTTGTACTAGACTCTGCTAAGAATCCCTAATAGTTTTTTTTGTTTGTTTGTTTTTTTTAGTTTACAGAGAATTTCTGAGAGAAGACATTAACAACTGTATTTTGTGTGAAGAAGAAATGGGAAACCCAGGCATAGTGGTGCCTTCCTGTAATCTGCACTTGAGAAGAAGGAGTGTGAGTTCAAGGCTAGCCTGGGCCACAAAGTAAGTTCCAGAATTCTAGACCAGCTTAGGCAATTTAGCCAAGACCCATCTTAAACAAAACCAAGGTTGAGAGGCTTGCCTAGCATGCAAGAATCTCTAGATTTTCTCCCCAGCACCTCGCTGAACTAGGAGTATGGCTGGGGAGATGACAAGGACCAATACTTGAGGTAGTCTTCTGAGCTCTACACATGTGCTATGACACCTGTACACGGCACTAACACACACACACACACAACACGCACAAAGAGTGTGTGGTAATAATGTGGTAGCACATGCCTAAAATTCCAGCATCCAAGATGTGGAGACTGAAGATCAGAAGTTCAAGGTTATCCTTGGCTATGTTAGAGAGTTCAAGGACAGCCTAGGTCCAAAGCAAAGCAAAACAACTCAAAACAAAAATCAATAGAAGGAAGGAAGGGAAAGGGAGGAAGGGAGGGAGAAGGGGAGGAAAGAAAGCAAAGGTAGGTTTTTGCAAGGTTGAGTACATTGTATGAGATCACCTAGACATAAAACATAGAATTGGATTAGGCTCTAAGCTTGCCTGAGGCTGAAATGATCCTAAAATCTAAATATAATTTTATTTTGCTTTCAAAAATCAGTATAAAAAATCTGCCCTTCTATAGTTCCATCTCACTTTTCCAGCTTCCCCTCCCACTCCTTTCTTTCAGGAATGTAACTGTTTATTCCAGTTCTAAGAACTCCCGCATCACCCCAGGGAAACACAGTGTGCTCATTCTGCCCTCCACCAGTATGCGCATGTAATTTACCCAATGTACTCTCTGTTTTCCACTTCACCAAATTTGCCATTCAAGATCACTAGCTGCTGACAGTGACTGCTCATGCCTCTTTTCTATCCTAGGAGACAGTACAGAAGCTGTCAGGGACCTGCCATAACTATGGCCCTGTCACAAAGAAGTCATTTTTTTTCTTTAGCTAGGAGTGCCTTTATTTCGGAGTATGGAAATCTTGTTACAATCACCCCACCCCAGACAGTCCCAGAATGGGTTATCAGGAAATCAAGAATACGTGGTGTATAGCTTTCACTATAGAAATCCTTCCATGTGTCATTTCTCATGGTTGGGTGGTAGAAACTATATGGATCAAAGAGACCTGATGTAATTTATGATGTGAACACAAAACCAAATTACTTTCCAATAGTAATAAAAATAATAGTGCAGTGATCAGTGTTATACCCCTATTTCCATTACAAGAGAGTTGAATGTATTTATTTTAAAAACTGCCTGACTACAAAGCCACCGATAAAGGAGCTCTAAAAGCATCACAAAACCAACAGAACTTCCATCACAATAAAGTGCATTAGTAATCAAGCAGCCTCACAGTGCATCCCCCACAAAGAGAATAAGACCATCGTCGTTTTAAATATGCAGGAGATCGCAGGATAGCAAGTACATAAGTTAGCAGCATGCGTCAACAACTTGATCTTCAATTTTTTAAAATTTATTCTTTACTGCTGAGTAGCAACTAAATTATATAAGTTCCTGTTTTTTCAGGCTGGCTGAGATATGAGAAATAATCCATGAAAAACCACACAGGGTTCTGTCTGACCGGATGTGAGGGCTGTAATGCTGTCTACTATACCCACAGGCTTCGTGACCCGCTTGGCAATTACACAAGCCTCCTCAGACTGCCATGACTTTTTAGGGCTTCTCCAGTCAGCCACACTACAAACTTCCCAGGTATATATATTTTTTTTATCCTCAGCATTTAACACACAGCTTTACACAATAGTGGAAAACTAATAAGTATTCGTATTGAAGGGATGGTAAACTGGGTACTATTCAGCACTTTTACATATACATACATATAAAGAGACTAATTTCCATACCTATCCAGAATTAATCCTTTTAACCTGGTTGCTGCCTTTTGAAACAGTTTACTTTAGTTACTATCCCTGTTAAAATATGTTGCCTGTTCTACAACCTGTTCATTAAGCATTGCCTATAGACGAGTGGGAGGACTGACATACTGGACAACTGGGATGCTGCTGTTTCCAATTAGCAGATAGTCAAGTGAACACTGAAATGACAAGGAACAGAACTCTGTTTTTCTAATAACAGAAAGTCATATCCTTGAAAAAACTTAGGATCATCATCACATTTCAGGTTCTTATCACAGAACACGA